>VXBL01003128.1:227010-260174 GCA_013400195.1 Aramus guarauna
CTCACTGGTCTCTGCATGGACATTGTTGTTTATGTAAAGGACTGATTTTTTTTTTTTATAATATGTGGTGGCTGTTGTTTCCAGAACTGCTGGAGCTAGAAACTTATGTTCTATTTTGGTAAAGTAACAAGTTAATCTCCTGCTTGTGTCTGATACAAGCCATTAAAAGTTTGTTGAAATAGAAATGTAATGTAAGCAGAAATTTTTTTTTTAAAGAAAGGACATTATACTAGGTAAGCATTTTCAGTATTCAGAAAGTTGAAATAAATTTCCACATTTCAGAAGTCACATAAATTAAATTTCACTTAAATGAAATTGACTAAAAAGTATGTGACAAACATCAGCATTTTGTATTTTTCTCTACTAAAAGTTACTGTCCCATTATAATTATTTTTACACCATATAGGATCTGCTTCTTTTTTATATAGGAGGGACTCCTGTATCTGTCACAAGGATTTTGAGAAAAATAGTTTTTTAATAGTTTTGAACTGAGATTTTTTGAAACATTGAGAAGGTCTAAAAATTAATATCTGAAAGAAGGGATTCCTGTGTTGATTTACTAAATTATGTTTATCTGCAGTAGTAACAATAACATCCAAATTTGCCAATTACATCTTTTTCGACCAGTTACCCAAGAGAGAATTACAGTTATTTTCTGGCACATGTTCTGGTGTCTGTTGTAATGATGCAAACATGATGACTAAGAAGGGGTCAGGAGTAGCAGCCTGCAACTACAGGTTATTTAAGTTAGATCTGAGAAATAAATGTCTGAAAACTGAGTCAAAATCCGCAGCAGAATTTCTAAGAGATGACAGTGAATATGTGGTATGAAGAAATATAGTTGCTTCAAATGAGGGTTGAGTTTTTAGCCAGTAAATGGAGTAAACTTTGAAGGAGGAAGTCCTTTGTACTATAACCCAGACCAGGCCTCAGTTTTCTTCTTTTACTTGTTGACACCAATTATGCAGGTTCTTACCACATTTCATGGCATATTTTGGAAAAGGACTGATAGTTTTATCTACAAATACTGTCTGTTTATCAAATCTGATACTTTATCTTGATTACAGTTAAAAGCAGAACTTTCAGTAATAACACATAAGCCTGACACAAAAAATACTATAATCTGTGTTGAATTAATATTTGGGTCTGGAAGGTGAAGTTTAAATGGACAAGGAGCTTGAGTTTCCAAATAAATAAGATAAATATTAGTAAAGTTTGTCAAGAGCTGTCTTTTTTACTTGTATTTATCTTTAGCTAAACTTTGCTGTCTTTTTTCAAGTCCTTGAGAGTATTTAGTTTTAGAAAGTGACTTACTACACTGCTTTCTGAAGCCAAAATAGGCCTGTAAATTGAAAAGCAGTGGGCCACAAACTGCTCTGTGCTCTAGGAAGCCAAGATAAGTTACACGTGGAATGGTCTTGTCTTCCTGCTTTCAACAGCGATTTTGGTTATGTTTGATTGAGTACAAGAGTACATGACTGTCCGTGAAAATTCTTGAGAATCAGAAATGATCTCTGGGTCATACAGCAGCTATTCCAAGCTAGAAATACTAGCTGGATGTTTTGAGAGTTAGCAAATACCCTGTCAGAACCACATATGTATCTTTTTTGGCCTCCCCATTTTGATAGTTACTATATATTTTTTCCCAACGAGTGGCAAGCTAGGAGATTCAGAATAGTCGTAGGCTTTCTGCCTTTGATGGCTACTTCAGGAAAGCCAGGAGACTTCCTTTACTGTATATATGTTTTCAAACAGAAATAGACTTTTCTCCTCATAAATATATCTCAAAATCAGAAATAGGAAGTTTCCTCACTTAGGCTGGGAAATATTAAGACAATTTCTGTATTTGTTTGTTTGGGTTTTTTTGGGGTTTTTTTGCTAAACAACAAAGTCTGTACAAAACCACAGTGGTGGCTTGAATGGAATTCACAGGTTTGTTAAGAACTCCCCCAACCCTGTATTTTCATCTAGCCAGCTATTTGAAATTATCTGTCTGGAACATGAACATAACACAGATATCTTTATAAAATAATCTAAAAAAGAGTCAGTGCTGCAAAAATGTATTTTTTTCATATATTTAACTTACACAGTTTAAGAAAGTGTAAGTGTATAAGTGTAAGAAAACATGAGTAATTGTGTAAGTTTAAGAAAGTGTGTATTTGTGAGCTATTAATAAGTTTGCTGTGTTTAATCATCTTTCTAAAAACTATGTAATAGTTCTTGAAAGTTACAGTTTTTCTAATTTTTGTTTGTTCTTACATCTTCCCTAATAAGTATTGTACCCAGATTATGTGTGAATGGACTTTCAGTATTCAGAAGTCGAGCACAGAAACATCTGACCTTAGTTTCTCATACCCAGCTATGTATAACACCCATAATTCATGTCTTTCATGCCGTGGCAACCATAGCCTGTTGTTGTACTCATCTGTACGTTGGCGAACACGCAAGTCTAGGCAATAGTGTTTTGTGGTAGCTAAGAATAAAACGCTAGGCAAGAAACCAGAGCTTTTGAGGATTTGCTTGCACCTTTAGCCTACTGTATTCAATAGAGTTGAAGCTGGATGTGAGGAACACAGACGGTGAAAAACATGGTGTAATTTAAAAGACTCCATAACCCTGGGGAACGCCAACAACTGGTGTAATTGGATAGTTCTGTCTGTGGCAACATTTGGTTATGAAGAGAGAAAGCAATGACATTTTATTTATAAAATGTTTATTTGCAAAATGTATATGACTTACTGTATTGAATTTTATTTCTAGAAGTGCAATATTTCTTAGGCAATACAGGAGTTTTAAAGGAAAATTGCCTTATCTAAAGAACTACTCAGTGCCTCATTTTTATCTTTTTTGAAAAAAAGTGAAAATTGAAAACATTGGTAGTCAAATGTTATTTCAATATAATTGAAGATGACAAAATACAATCTTTTTAGTATCATTTTAAATAGGTGTTAAAAATTCTGTTTACTGAAAGGGGGAAAAAATGAAAGCAACAGGAACAAATCAGAAGGATATACAACTCCCTTTCCCTTTTCTTCCCTTGCCCATCTTGCACACTGCTTAGTTTCAAAGATCTTGGAAAACTTATTTTGAAGAATATATCTAAGTTAAGATACAAACAATGTCTTTAATGACCGTCTTTCAAAGTAAAAATGAAAGAAATGTTCTGGTTTGGTAATTAAAAACTGTCTATTAATTAATTAAACTAAGAAATAGTACAATATAAAAATCTCTTATATATTGTTTTTAAGATCTTACTTGTATGCCAAATATTAGCAAGTCATCTGGCAATTTTTAGAAATGTAACATGATGATATTTCATTTTAAGCACCTAGAAAATGAATAACAACCTTTGTCACAGAATGACATTTTGATTTTGATTATTTATCCAACTTTACACAGGAATTTCTATAAGGAAGAACTCATAGGCCTAAACCAGATCATCCTTTTTTATTTGTGTTATTTATCATGTATCTTCCAACTTCACTTACAACTAAGGTAGAAATCCTTGAGTCAACAGTTTTTATTAAGCAACCTAGATTTGAGGGGGTTTTGTCATCTGAAAAAGGTAGAATTCTTATGGGAGAGACTTGGAGGGCATTATTTTGCAAACAGCGTAGTTAAAGGCAATATCCCTTGCAGTTATGCCTTCCCTTTTCTCATACTTTAGGTATTTATGTTTAGGTCACTCTGCACCTGGCATTGCTTCAGTTCCTGATGCTGTTCTCAACCACATTATAGTCATGAGAATCTCATGTCTTCTGCAGTTTTGGCACTTAATTTTCTCACTATTTTCAAGGATCCACACATATCTTCATATAATTTTCTTGATTCTTGTTGGTTCTTCCTTCGCACCTGTGTTTCTGAATAACTTCTTATGCAACGTGGGGCAGCAATGTGCAAATTAATGTTTTGAGAACTTATTCAAAAACACAGGCATAGAACGTGACATGATTCTGAGATGCAGTGGAGAAGCATCTCTGTGACTAGTATATTGTGTACCACTCACTTAGGTTCTCACTCTGAGTGAGGTTTCACAAGTGCCTGATGAAGCTGAAACTCTGGATTTGATCATAACCGGTGTCCTGAAATCCTGCCTTGGGACTTTGCTCTGGCAAGGCCCACATCCTTTCTGTCAGCAGACCATTCTGAGTGCAGTAGCTGACATTTTCCAAAGAGTTTTGATGTGAGGAAATAGCTTTCATGATTGTTTCAAAACATTGTCTTGAGTTTGCTGAATCTCTCCAGCTCCACTGGTCATTGATACTGCGTTATAAGTACAGTTTGTGTCCTGGTTTTCAGCTGGGATAGAGTGAATTTTCACAGGGAGCTGGGAGGGGATGGAGCTAGGATAGCTGACCCAAACTAGCGAAAGGGGTACTCCATACCATATGACGTCATGCTCAGTATGTAAAGGGGGGCTGGGATGGTGAATCACTGCTCGGGGACAGGCTGGGCATCAGATTCCGTGCAGTGAGCAAATTGCATTGTGTATCACCTACTTTGTATGTTTTGTTATACATACTGTTGTTGTTGTTTCCCTCTCCCTTTGTTGTCCCAGTCAACTGTCCTTATCCCAGCCCACTAGGTTTACCTTTTTCTTCCCATTCTGCTCCCCATCCCGCCAGCAGGGAGGAGTGAGTGGGTGGCCATGTGGTGCTGAGTTGCCACTGGGGCTAAACCAGTTTGTCAACACAGAACTTGCAGCAAAGGTTCCTCCTGCGTTGAAGAACCACAGATAGCCTCTCACTGTTTTCCTTGGTACAAGGAGGAGAGGAGTCAGGCAGACACTCCTGGATGTGGCAGAGGTTAGTCATCAGTACTTAAAGCCACTTTGAACATACTTGTTTAGTATAAATGGTGCCAAAATGTCTCAGCGTCTCCATCAGGTTGTCCTTTCTGCTTCTGCCTATCAGAGGTGTTTTCTATTTGAAACATTCCAGATGTGATTCATCTGCCAAACAGCAAGCATCTTATGTGCAATTCAGTTGTCCCAGGACAATCCATTTTCCTGCAGTTAGACAACACACAGCCTCTTAGAGATGTCTCCTTATTTTTGATAAGGTGATTTCCAAGTGCCGTATCTAGATGTCTCTGCAGTCCCTAGTTAGTAGATGCCCTTACCGTAATTGTAAGTCACATTATTTCTCACTCATGCTTCATCTGGTTCCTTTTTCCAAAAAGTCTTTGGAGATTGACTTTCTTCTGCTGGTAAACAAATATTTTCGGCCAAAATACTTTGTCTCTTCTGGGCTTCATCATGATTTTGCTGGTATACTTTGAATAAGAGAAGGGAGGGTTTCTTATGAATTCAAATATGGAAATTGCATCCTTAAGATGAGTCTGATGTGATCTATTGGCTGCTTTGAAGGTTTGGACAAGAAACTAAGAAGCTTGATGTTTCCATTGCATACTCCTGGATGTAGAGTATGGGGGAAGCAAGCAGATGCTTTTTATTCAAACAAGACTTTGTCTTGCAAGCTTGAAAAAACCTAACATGTTCTAGATTGGATGTACTCCAGCACATATACTCCAGTGTGCATGGTAAAAGAAAGTAGAGTGTCATTACTTTACATGTTTGGTTTTTTTCAAGGAGAGAGAAACAGCAGCTTAGCAGTGCTTTTGAAGTTGAAAATGATAGGTGGATAAGAAGCAGTATATGACTGCATTACCCTGCAGTATCTTAAGGATCTATTGAGCATTAGGCAGTGTGGCACGAAAAATTTACAAGTTGAGTTATGCCAGCAAAAGCTAATTTAAACTTTTGATTTAAGAAATGAAAGATTAAAAAAAAAGAAAGAAAAAGGATATTTAATGGACATTTACAGTTGTCAGTAAAATGCTTCATATGACCCTGAGTAGAATTTAGTAAGAAGCTTTAATAATTGTATTTGGGGAAGAAACATCCATGACGTTTATACAACTACACAAGATTGTGACTATAAACTTGGACCCACTTAAGAGATACCTTTATGGAGAGTTTCTGTATTGCGTTATTATAAAATTGACAGTTTTCAAACTCTCAGCTTTAAATTGAGAATGTTAAAAAATAGAATGTGCAGGAGTGAAGGTACTGAAACGCAGCCTTACCTTTTAAAAGCTGTGGTGACAGACTTTTTTTGTAATTCTTTTTAAATATAATAGTTTCATTGGAAAGCTATTTCCTGTTAAAATTCTAACAAGTCTGTATCTGATCTACTGAACTATAAGACCTCAAAGGTCTTGGAATTTCTTTCCTTTAAATACCTTTGTCCTCAAAGAGTATTGTGTCAGGATGGAGGATTTTTCCAATAAACAAGAAGAGAAAAGGCTTTTATGGTCTAGTATAGAAGCAGCTAGTATGTATTTGTAAGGTTTTTAGTTGAAACTGGTATATGTTAGGCTCTTTACCAGTTTGTTAAAAGGTTAGTTCCTTCAGTACAGTCCTTATAAATCTGTGCAATTTTAGATGTTAATGAGAAGCAAGATAGGAAGGCTGTAGAAGGTGGTTTTGAGCACCCAATTCTAAGAGGGATCTCACATATTAATGCTAAATAGCATCTCTTATTGCCACAATTGGAAAGACAATTCTGCAGTAGATGCATCATTAGTCTCACACGTAGGAGATATCTTATATTCTTGTCTTTCAGGAAAAAACACAATACTGTGCAGTCTTTCGCAGGAAAGTTAATTATCCGTTTTGGACATTCTCTCATACCAGTATGCTAAATTTACTCAATACTTATGATCCTCAGCTGTAGCTGTAGAAAATAAATTAAATACTATATGCTATTTTGAAATGTTCAAGTTATTCTATATTTTCTTGGCAAATACCGTTAGTCAAAGAAAAAGGATAATAAGAAAACATACGGTAGATTTTTTTCTAACTAGGCTTCTACGACTCTCCTGTCTAGGCATTAGTTACTACTTTAGTCTACTGATTCGTAAGTATTTTTGTAATTGAAAAGTATTTTTAAAACATCCATCATTCATAAAGCATATCCTTTTGACAGATTGATTGATGTCGTCTTAATCAGGGACAATGGCAGAAGAGGATTTTATGCTGTGTTTGTGTGTATGTGGCAATGGCAGAAAAGTGGGTTATTGATTTTTTTTTTTTTTTGGTAAGGCCTTAAACCATTTGTAAAGAAGATAAACCTTGCACCAGATTTATCCATTTTTTTTAACTTATTAAATATAATAGAAGTACAGGCACAAAAAAATAATTCTGTGAGGAGAGGCATATTGAATCCTTTTATCTCTACTAAAGAAAGCCAGATAAGGAAAAAAAAGAAGAAAAAAGGCACACTTGTGTACAAACAGTTGTTGTCACACTTACGGTTTTAGTAATTGTAAAGACTCATAAGAAGGTGGGAAAAGCCACACTGACTTTTCACAGGTAGGATGCTTAATGTTTGTGGACTTCTTGTCTAAGAATGGCTTGTTTCTGAGTGTTGAATCTTGGATGTTGTACACTGTGGGATTCCAGCTACGAGGTAACTAGCTGAGAGACGAAGATGATACAGGACTGTTTCTCTCAAGAGCTACTCAGAAAATGGCCATTTCTTCTCTTCTGAAGGTTATGAAACCATGTTACGCTTTATTCCTTTCTTCTGACATAACTCCTCAGGAGTTTCCTTGCAACTCTGGATGGCATGTTCCTCTTTTGAAGTCACTGCCTTTGACCAATAGTGTTTGATTAAGTTTATGTAAATGAGAATTCTCTCTTTGTCTTTGAACATCTCTTACCAGTCCCAAGTAGCAGGAAATCTAAAAAAGCAGTGCTGATGGCTTTGCTCTATATTCTCAACATTTCACTTTCAGTGACTCAAAGAATGAGGGAGAGGCAATAGGGAGAACTCTTAGTTTTAAATTCTAGTATGGTCATACCCCTAGAAAACAGGACTAAGCAATATAATTTGAA
Source organism: Aramus guarauna (assembly GCA_013400195.1). Taxonomy (NCBI): domain Eukaryota; kingdom Metazoa; phylum Chordata; class Aves; order Gruiformes; family Aramidae; genus Aramus; species Aramus guarauna. The sequence goes on from VXBL01003128.1 coordinate 234,911, forward strand.
AAACCCACAGATATTAAAAACAACAGCATATGCTATTTGTCAGATATGTACATTAGCTGATTTTTAGTACAGGAAGATGTCTAAAAGGGAGCTACATATCCCTTTTGAAGGCTTTAGGCAGTATTGATGATTCAATGGATGATATAGCTGCCTTAGATCAGAGAACTGCATTCTGAGATTACAGCTTTAGACAGAAGGCAGAGCTTTCTGTTTCATACACAGTGAGGACTATGTTTCTTCAGTCCCACTGTGGGTTGTATCTTAGTCCCATTCTTATTTGCTGTGTCTTATAATGGCAGAATTTGGGAGAAGAGCTTTGTTCAATACAGTTACAAATTTAATTATAGATAGTGAGAATCTCTCTTTGAAAGTTATAAAGGAAAATGTGTTAAGTGTGTGGTGAATAATAGCCGGTGAATATAAAATTAACATTTAAATATAAGTTTATGACAACAGCAAATGTGGAAAGTCTGCAGAGGGAACATTAGAAGATGTTTCTAATAAAACTTGTTTCAAAGTTATTTGTGGCATTCAAAATATTTTGTAAATACTACCCTGATGAAGACTATTTTTCGTATGCATTAAATGTTTTTTTACTGGAACTATACGGTATTCTTCTTGTAAAAGCTGTGTGTGCTTCAGCAAAGTGTGGGAAATAGCTGAATGTGAAAGGTAAATTGGAAAGTTTAAATAGAGATCTTCAACACCTGCCTATTAGCAGAATCAAAACCAGGTTATGTTCTTTTATAGACAGAATCTTTAATCTCTTCCTTTTCTTTTACCAGTCTTTATTTTGAACAGTCATACAATTTTGAAAGGATTTTTACCACAGAAAATTCAGTAAGAAGCTGTTACTGTGTCAGAGTAGAGCTCAAGAAATTATAATTTTTAAATGTATTTCTTGTGTAAGCTCTATGTGGTTTCCAAAAAAACTTTAAATATTCAGATGATGTGGACTCCAGAATAGTAAGAATTTCACATTGAATAGTATTATCTCAAGCCATTGCCATCACTGTTGCTGCCTGCTGTGCAATTGCAGATGACATCTTCTGTGCTGTAAAGCGACTGGGAACAGTTGTGCAACTAAAGATAGATAAAGGAAATCATTGTTAAGATGATAGTTTGAAAGTGTAAGCTGAGTGATGAAAAATCTTGTCAATTCTCTCATCCCTTTTAGTTTTACAAGGATGCTATGGCAATAAGGAGATATCTCCTGTAAGATAAGGAGCAGTAGCAGGAAAAAAGCTTCAGTGATTTGGCTAGCTCTCTGTACATACAGTGCTGCATTTTGAAATATCCTTGGTTTCAAATCACAGGTACATTGACTTCCTCTTTTTAAAGTGCTGCTAATGGTGATAATTTTCTTTTATTGTCCTGGATATAGGTGGAATGAGAGCTGTAGGGATAAACCTCATATAATGTTAAAGTAAGTTTTCAAATATTTAGATTAGCTGTAAAGTAACAGTCCAGAAAATTTGGTTGCTATGGTGCTTGGATTGCACTTAGATAACGTGCTTTGTGCTGAAGTGTGGAATCTTATATGTGGAAAAAATGTTGCTAAATAATAAATTTATTAGGTGATAGCTTCTAAATATTTTATATGTACAAGTTATTGTTTAAATTCAAAATATAAATAGTTATTTAAAAGTTATCTTGAAATATACTAGAGGTAGTATTTGAACTATTTGGAACTAACTGTCCCATTATACAAGAGCTAAAATAGTACATTGGCATTAACTGACAAATTAATGACAGTTCATGAGTTCTTTAACTCTTGCATGACTTTTTAAAGAATGAATTGTGGGGTTGTAAAATAATGAGATTCAGCTTATACAACTCTTGGTGTATAAATCAGTGATTTGAACAAACCAATATCAGTCTGCCATTTTTTTTATCCAGTAAAGAAGTTTGTTTCCGCAGGTATGCTGGCTGTGGAGAATAACAGAAGTTTTGATACAACCAAAAGATTTCTTTCTGCAATAAATCAGGAAACAAAATTATCATAATGAAATTGAACAGGTTTTTTGGGGTTTTTTTGTTCTTCAGTTATTAGACACAAATTTGATATTTAATTCTCTATCTTTGTGAAACCATTTATGTTAAAATTATTTGAGGTTCATTTAATTAAGATTGTTCATTGTTAGTTTTCAGTGTTCTGGAATAAATATTATATTTTTCCCCATATTCTGGCATTAATAGGTTAGAAATACTGGGAATTAAGACCTTCTACCCAAGTATACATCATTTACTTAATGTGACACCCCATAAATTGTTGATTCCATTAAATATCTGCCAGTCCTGAAGTAGTAGATTCTGTTTAAGTTTAGATAATTTCTTTAGATTATTTCATACACAGTAATATGTGTATAAAACCCTACCTCTGGATTTTATTGAAATCTTAATGGTTTGGGTTTTTTTCTGAAAACCTACTGTGTAATTTGCTCAAGTAGGTGCTATACTGTTCAAAGACAGATCTTTCTGGATCTGCCTAAGGCTTCTTAGTTTAGAGTTTGCATAAACCTATACAGGGCATTTCAAAACCCATGAAAGTTTAAAGTTTAGTTGGAAGTTGAACAAAGTGTGATCAAACATTATAAGAAACCATAAAGTCTAACTTTAAACTTACTGCTTTAGGTCTGCTATGGTTTTCTTGAGCATATATATACAATATAAATTTTTTTCAAAGGGCCCAACAACCCAGCTAATTAATTTTCCATTAGACTTAGGCAATTGATTCAGAGGAAACTCCAGGTGAACTGAAGTTTAAAACTGTGTTTAGGGTTTGTTTTTTCCCCAAAGGTGTTCTGTGTAACTATAATACAAAATTTGCCTGACATTCTCTATGGTTGATGCTGTTCTGTGATATCTGAAACCCGCTGAAGTCAAAACAAGAATCTTAACTGGCTGAAGTGCCATAGAGAAATAAAGGAGTAACAATACTGAGTACATATCAATAAACAAGACTGTCAAGTTTATAGAGTTTCTAAAGATATTGGAATGGAATTGTATGCTATAAACATGACCTCCTTTTTTTTTTTTTAACTCGGTGTAACGAAGGACTCATAATTTATATTTAAAAGGAACAGTGTTTGTGTCAAAAAGTGGAAGATGTCTGTTAGCTGCATATTTACAGTATGTTAGACTATGAATCTATAGTTAAATATTGTGATTTATATGTATATAGAGTTATATTGTACATGTGTTAATTCAACAAAAGTGCTCATACAAAGATCTATTCAGGTTTTAGGTCCACACAACTTTTAGAAACTATAGGTCTGAGAACAAATGCTTGTTATATTAAGTATAAACATTTCAAACTAATCTTAGAAATCCCATAGAATTTCCCTTGTATATTTGTAGTGGAAGGTTTTTACAATTATGTTTATTGAATTGTTGAATCAGAATGAAGAAATATCCAATTTGAACTAAGTATCATTTTGTGCAGGACTTGACATTGAAAAATAAAACACTAAAAAAAGAGAAAAAATAAAAAGTGTTCTTTGCTGGTAAACACTATATGAATTGCAAAACCAAGAAGTATCTGTTGTATCAATTTGAATGTTCCATGATGTTTTTTCAAATAGGCCGAATTGTTTTCTATAAGAATTGGTTTTAAGGTCAGGCTAGTTAGAAGTGGGGAATTATTACAGTGAAGTTAAATTGCATTGACACCATGGGTTAAAATAAGAGACCTGAAAAATATTTCTTTTTAAGCTACACTGTACATAGGTTCAGTTTCTTGAGTAGCTAACCAAAAAGACTGACAGCTCCATCATTTTAATGGTGATGAATGGTCCTCTAATATGTTTTGGAAAGTATAGCTATTACAGATAGGAACACACTGAGTTGCATTTGAAGCAGGTTCTCTAAGACCATTTGTCTCAAAACAGAATATTTCACTCTAAGAGTAAATAGAAATATGATGGGATGATACTTTTTATGCAGCATAATAACAAGTGTTAAATTAATCTCCTTTACAGAAGAAATGGGTTATTACTGTCTGAAATACTTGGAAAGAATTTGGAGTTTCAAAACAGAGTAATTCCCTCATATTATTACAAATAATAAAAATTTTAAGAAATGTATTTCTTAACAAAAATCATTTTTTTGCCATCAGAGGAGGGCTGCGTCATACTGGCTATCAGGAAGTGGCAATGACTAGCCATGCATTGACTCTGAGGGCCAGGAGAGAAAGGAGAAAACCCAAATGGCAGGGGAAGGACCTTGCTGCCCCAAGGGAGACAGTGGGGCAGGCCCCACAGTGATAGTCTGCTTCCACTGAGAGTACAGGTCATCTGGCAGGTAAAGTCTGCTACTGCACCCAGGTCCCTGACACTAGTTACACTAAATAACAGCAGAATTTCTGCTCAATTTGAATTATTTTATATCTTGATTTACTTACTTTTTCCTTCTGAAACATTTTTGTATTTTGGTTTTTCATATGATAGTCTTGCATTAGAGAAATACTTAGATTTTCATAATAATGTTACTATTGACCACGTAAAACAATATTTGAAAATTGAATAACCAGATGTTGCTTTTCCCCCCATAAACCAAGACTGAAAAGAATAATTACCTTATTTTGACAAGTGAACCAAAGAAGTATGACATAGAAGTCTTACAGAAATGCATACATGAAAATTAGGCTGTCATGTTTACAAGGTGATTTTTTTCATATGATGAATTTTTTAAACAGTAAGTGGTCTGTAAACTATATTGATTTTTTCTGAGGAACATAAGCTTCTTTTGGCTATCCTGTCAGGAAAAGAGTTAGGAATAAATATAAATATAAATTTTGATTGTGCAGCTATTTTATGAAAACTCTGAATCACTCGAAGCTGTCATTATTTTTCATTACATGTATCTATTATACGGTAGCTTTTACACCAATCATTGACTGTTCTGGAAGCATATTCAAATAAAAGATGGGTTTGAGTTATAGGTCTTGAATGGAGTTAGCATCACATTCTGTGTAAGCTCTGAGATATTTCTGAAAAGGGAATGGATTTGTGTGACCATGTCTGAATATGAGTATACACGAACGAACAACTGTATTTTTAGTATTCCTTTTATCTCAGTTCTGTAAAGCGCTGTATAATGTTTTTCCATTGGTTGCAGAACCTTCCCAAGTTGGCTTACTGTTTTTTTGCCCAAACAACTGACTGAAGTATTTCAGCATTTGGGAAAGTGCTTTTTAACTTCTACTTTTAATTACAGTGTCTTCTCATTGCAGTAACATCTGATAAGATACTTTGAGCCTTATATTCAAAGACTGAGCTTCCCTGAACATGTTATGTGACGTATTTGGTTTAGATTCAAACTTTTCAACCAGACGGGTGACTGAGTTTCAGCTACATTCCAGAATGTTAGTTCTTGAATTGTGATTTGCAAAGGGGTATTCTGTAGCTTCTGAGAATTTAAGAAAATGATATATACATGAAATATTTTGTAGTATCATGCTGTTAATTCAGATGTGCGAGATACTAGGCTCTAAAGGACCTTCACATTTCTTCTAACTTTGTTTTGAAAAAGCAAAACCAAAATCAGTAGTTCTATTTCTGCTGAAGAAATGCACAATTCTGCTACTTGTAGGTGTGCACTCATATTTGACCAAAAATGTAGTATTGACCTTGCATCTTAATCTGATATTCTTTTGGAGTATGTGTTTTGTAGACCATTCACTTAAAGAAACTCTCAATCTATTTTTCTAGTAGTGCCTTTAGGTAAATTTCCAACCAACACTGTTGTTGCTTCATAAAATAATATTGCTTGTAAGAAAAATAGTATATTTATTAATTCATTATATTTATTTGCCCAAACATTGCATGCCTCTGAGTAGTTGCATTTGTCCCTCGTGTTGCTACTGCTGGTTATTAAGAAGTTTCCAGTTTTCATGTAATTTTTTCTTTAAATGTGGTACCAAGTCATCACTGGTTGTAAAATCACTTTCATTATTTCTCAAAAAAGAGAAAACAGAAAAACAAAGTAAAACCAGAAAAAAATATTTCTGCTAATGCTTTGCTTCTAATGTAAAGACTTCTGGGATTTAGTGTCTTAGTTCAAGTAGGCTAGTGGGTTTTACCTGTGTTTTGGCAAAGTATTTGTAGAGTAAAATGTGTACAAAGAAGGATGACTTGCTTTCTGGGACATTATAGTGTTTTGGTGTGGATTTTTATGTTGTAGTTATTTGCAATGATGTGTTTAATTTCCAGAAGGCAATTACTCCTTGGACAGAAATTATAAGCANTTTCCAGTTATAATAATGAGAATTTTATTTCTAAATCTTAAAAAAAAGAAGAAAGCTACTACTCTGATTAAAGGTAAAAGAATTGATTTTTTTTTAACAAAAAAAATGCAAGATATTATGAAATTTATCTCTGCTTTTATTTTACAGGTGTCCCTCTCTTTAGAACTCTATTCAGAAGCTTGCACAACACTGATTTTATAATTCCCTGCATAAATGCTTCCCTTATTAATCTAAGTATTTTCAAGGAACAAAATGGTGGATATTTTTTATATTTATAGTTTGAATTTTTTCATTAGTTAACCACTTTTCTGTATGTGTTTTACAGATTCTGAAAATGGAATGGGGAGGAGAGTATTCTCTTGATTCTTCCAATGTAGACTGTTTGTTAAATGTCTTTCCTGGAGATCTGGAGTTTCAACAAATCCTTAGTGATCTTGATGAAAAAATAAAGAAGAACTCTTCTAGGTAAAGAGTATTTTATTTGTATCCAAAATATTAGTGGAAGTCATTACATTTAGGAAGAAATATGGCTTTTCCTTCTTTTCTAGTTGTAGGTTAAAATTCTGATAATTATTTCAGTAGTAATTTTACCTTAACCACTTAAGCATTTAACAAATTTTTAATGCCATATAATTTGTGTGCTGTAGTCTTTCTCTGTATGGTATTTTTAACAGTTGAATCATCTTAATCTTAGGAATTATTGCAGTAGGTGTGATAGTGAAGGAAGAAAATGTGTATTCCCATGACAGTTGTATTTCCTACAGCTATGAGACAGAAAATTTATTCACTGAAAGAGCTACAGAATTTTACAAAACTGCAAAAATTTGAACTCAGTAGGTTCTATAAGCATTTCTAATGGAAGTAGAAAAAACAAGTAAGTTAATATATGTTGTCTTTCTTATATAAGCCATTATTTTACCTATTTCAGATATAACAGTTATGCTGCAGTAGAAGATTTTCTAACTAGAATTTGTTTTGTAATATATTTCACTGTCCACTTTGTAACATACCGGTTTCTAAATATCAGTGTTGTAGAAACAGTGGAGTACTGAAAGAGTTCTTTGTTGATGTGGATTTTTTGCATTGCTACAAAAAAAATCAGCTCAATGTTTTGTACCTTATTTGAAAAGTCATGGCAGTGTTTTGTGGCTAAACTCTAGTATCTTTAAAATACTTTTATCTGTGAAAGATGCTCTTAAGCAAATAAACTAATTGCCTCTTTAAAAAGTAGGTGTTCATTTAGAGATATAACAAATAGCAGAATTTTGTATTAAATTTTTAAATTTTGAATGCTTGCCTTTGGATAACAATGCCTGTTATAGAGTCATATGATTTCAAAGTATGCCCTTCATGACATCTGTTTTAAGATTGTGTAATTTTAATGAGGCCCACATTTTGGTCCTCCATTTTGGAGGTCTGCTTCCATGGTAGCTTCCTGAAGAATGGAGATAAACCATTCTTGTATTTCACTGAAAACTGATTTAAGTCATCTCTGAATTACTGTTATATTGTTTGTGCCAGGCTGAGATACTTATAAGGCTTTTTATTTATATTACTCATATCTCACATTTTGAAAATTGTCATTTAAAAACTTAGTGTTTACAAATGTAGTTGCAATAGTAATAATCCTACGGTAGCAATGATAGCGAAGATCTGGGAAATATTGTGGACCACTGCATACTGCAACGCCATATTATGATTTTCCAGCTGTTGACATCAGTGAAATGTAGATACTTACTTAGAGTTTAGTTGATGTTGTAACACAGTTATAGGTATTTATGTTTTGAGTCACTATGGTCTTACATATCTGGTAAAAAACAGCATCAGCATTTTTGGCAGATGTGTTGTCACCTCTTCAACTACCAAATAAAAGTGGTTTTGTCATCATTATGTAGATCCAGCCTGAGAGTCAGAAAAATTATTATCAAGATGAGCCTTTGGAATGCATGCTTTACTACTCTTTTTGGTTTTAATGTGTGTAAAATATGTGCTGCTGGTTGAGAAAACCTTTGGCTATGGGAGAGCAGGCCTGATGTTCCTTCCTTTTCGTGGTACTTTGTGTCAGCTAACTTTTTATGTTAGGTTTCACATTAACATCATCACAGTGGAACTGTTTGTACATTTTTCACAAGGCTGATTGTACCCATCTTAGACCTGCTAATTAGAAGGGCCTTTTGCCGTAAGTTTTGTAAGATCCGAATGGTATATCCAAGGAGAGCAGGAAATTGGATTAGAATGTGGTGCACAGCAACGCATGTCAGGAAAAGCTTTGTATTTCTGCTGAATAGACACTTAAGCTAGTTTTTAAATTAATTTTCACAAGGAAAATCAGAAAGTAGCCCTGTAGTTACCAGGTGATATTTTGCTCTTGTAATATGTCAGTTTCAGAATTGGAGAGGAGTTTAAAAGAAGATGGACAGCAGCTGATGTGACTTTTAAATTAAAAAGAGTCCTTTTATTGCTAATATATTAGAGGTAGCATGGAATGAAATCACTTTCAAGTTACCATTGATCTTTGTAAGTGGTATGATAAGAGCAGCTCTATGCGCTACAGTGATACAATTGGAATACAATCCATTTTTCATCAGATAGATTTATGATTTTATTATACCACAGAGAATAAACATAATAGTATACAGCATATATATATTTTTAAAAATAAAACATTGTGTAAAAATTATGATCCAAAAGTGTGTAAATCACTTGAATGCTCATTTATTGCCTTCCAACTGAATAGCTTTTATAAAATTGTGTGACACGACAAATCAGATATGCTTTCCAGCAGTTGAGTTACCTTTAGTATTTTTGTATTATACCAATTCTATTTGGTGCTATAAAAAAAAAAAAAAAAAGCCATCTGTGTGAAATTGTTTTATTTGTAAGTTTTAAGGGAGTAAGTGGTTCATTCATTCACTATTATATAACAGAGGTCTTATTACACTTGAATGTTAACTTTATTTTTACAGCAGTTTTTAGAGGCTGGTGAATATGAACTCTCAAAATCATTGTCATTGCTGGCCAGTTTTATATGCAATGATGCTCTCAGATTATTCTAAAGTGTGAAGTTGCATTCATAATTTCATCAGGACAGCCATTTGTCTTCAGTTGTTCCCCTGACATTTGCTTCAAATTTTACTGTTAATCAAAAGTGAGTTGTTGGATTTTTTTTCCTAATAAGGAGGATTAAGAATTAGTAAGAGTTAATTTCTGAGCAATCCACAGAACTAAACTTTCGGCTGATATTTAATACTTTTAAGCAGAAGATAAGGTACAGAGCCTGAAACCAAGCTTATAGCACATAACTTGAATGTGATTGTAAGTATGAAATACCTTGATTTCTTTGTGTGTATATATTCATTTCTTTCTTCAGTGAGTGATTGGCTGCCTTTTAGTGGTGATAAAGTGGTGATGGATTTTATGAGGCTGTAGGACAATGTGAGGTATTGTAAGCCTTCTTCAACCGAACAATTACTCAGAATTCAGCAGCTACACTTCACTTTCTTGTTATTGAAGAGAATTAGCAAAATCTTGGCATCTTCATCCAAAACACCAATAGTGGTTGAATATTGGGAGAATTTCAAGTTAGAGCAAATAGTAGAGGAATAAAATTGATAATTTCATCAGTTTTACACAGAACTGATATTTATCACAGCTCTCAAAAAAGAATTTGACTCTTCTGTGTGAATTTAAGCTGCTTGCTGTACAAGTGCTTTAATGTAGTGTTTAGTTGAGAATTTAGTACCTATTAAGATATTAGAATAATGTTATTAAAATCTTTGGCAAAATAGTATCTGTCTAGCCACTGCCCTGGACTAATTGCTAGGAATAAGTAATTAAACTGAGAAAGGGATATAGTTTTATTCCTGTTGAGCGTGTGTTGTCTTTGTGTATGATCACTGAGTTTAGGATAGTTGTTTCTTATTACCTTGCTAGCTGGACAACACAGTTTCTCAGAGATTGACTATTTTAATAGACACACAGTTTCTTAACTCCAGTCTACAGTGATTATAATTGTGTCTGTATCTTTGGTAGTTAGCTGTCACGTACATCTACAGAAGATGTAATCAGAAATATTCCAATTTATTTCATATGAGAATGCATGAGACAATTTTTCACTATCATGTTTTGGTCAATGGACTTGAAAGACTCCCGTGTTTCACTGCCAGTCTTCTGAAATAACTTATGAGGGCAAAGCTTACATTTTATGGACTGAAATATCTGAAGTCTTTAAACAAGCTTGGAAGTTGAAGATAGGCAGTGGTTCAGCTAGAATTGATGGGTCTCAAAACTTAAGATGTTGAACAAATTTCTCCTGCTGAGGTGCAGCAAAGTCATCACTATTCTATTTCTTTCTGATTACAATAGTATAGTTACTTTTCAGTTTCAGTGGATATATTTTGTATATAGCTGAATTAGAGATTTGAAGTAGCTTGCAAAGTCTTTGAAACAGGGGCTGCATCATCATCTTAAAGTCCAAGATTACAGTAAGAAGAATTTGGGGAAGTGATTTTTTTCAAGGATTTAGCTCTATAATAAGCCTGTAACTTTCAGACTCATATTTTAAAGAATTGCTGGTTATAAAAACAAGTATCAAGACATATTTGTCCTAACAGCATTTTTCTAAAGAGGTAAAGTATTTGTAGTCAGTCTTTCCATCAGTTTCTTATTGCTGCTTACACAATAATGTTTAACTTCATTCATATTGTATCTTATTTTATTTTGAGTAGAACTTAGATACAATTTATGAATAAGAGAATAATATGGTCAAAAAGAATGTTAACATACACACAAATAAGAAGAAAATGGAATGCCAGACAGAGTAAGATGAAGGTCAGGTAGACTGGAATGGAATAGTAGAAACATTATAGGCCTGGAGCTATAACAATCTCTCTTTTTTTCAGAATTTTAAAAATTCCAAGAGATACATTGTACCATGAATGTTACTGTAGGTTATCATAAGCATTGCAGGAATATGCAAGATGATAAATAGCCATTTTTGGTAAAACTTCTTGTTTCTGTTCAAGATAAGGTTTCAAAACATTTTTTGCCTGAATCTTTATGTTTTTTCAGTTAGATTGCAAGTAGCAGTTTAAAAGTTACTATAGAATAAGCTATTTATATTTATGATTAAATTGCTGTTCATTAACACACCGTAATGTTGAGGTGTCAGCAATAACCTTGTGAAATTGTTCATATATATGGGAAATTTTCTTGATATTTCCTTTTTGACAAGTCAGCTTTCATGAAAGAAAACAAAATGTTTGTTTCCACATGGGAGAAAGTGTAACAAGGAAAATACCTGTGGGAATTATACTGGTAAAAGTCTTTCTCAAAGATTTCATTCTACTCAAAGTGTACAGCAGGTCCTCTGACATGCAGGTTTCCAAATTATAATACTGTTTTTCTATGAAATGCGCTGTATCTTCATCAGTCAAGCTTCTTAATGAATCTACATGAAAATAACAAAGTAATATTATCTGTCTTCAAGAACAGTGGAAACATTTTGTTAATTTTAAAGCAAACTAACTTGTTAATAAAAGACGTGTAAACTCTGATTCTAACAGCAGATCTCCATGAATATGAGGATCTTAAGTGAAGTAGCGTGAGGTTTAAAGATAATTTCACTTTATAGCTTAGCAGTTTAATTTAACCAATCTCATTGTCATTTTATGGCTGTTCCATATGCTATATGGAATAAATTGAAACAGTGCTTGTTAGAAATTGAACAGAGCTAGAAGATCATCCTTCAACTTACTCATAGTAATCTTAGGCAATGGAAAATGATATATGGAGACGGCAACCCTCATTTTGATACTGTGCTTTTCAAAATAATGTTGTATCAGTATGACAGTGCTTACACTATCATTTCCATTATAGCACTTGGTTTGTAACCGTTAGGCCATTGATGCAACCACTTAAAAAGCAGTCTCTCTACATGATTAGGTTATTCCTAAAAACTGTCATTAAATAAATAAATAAGAGTACCTAGGAGTTCTTCAATTGGGACTGTCTCTCTACAGTGAGAACACTTACCAAATAGTTTTGACATGCCACTCCAGAAAAGCACTCCAGTGTGGACACAGATGACATAACAGAACTGTACTTGGTTTGTAAAAAAAAAAAAAAAAACAAACCCTCACCTGTAAAAAGGAGATGCTGTTTCAGTGAAATAATTTTCACTGGAATAATGGTGTACTAGTAGTACTAACGACAAGCATTGATGGCACAAAGGCTCAGGACACTCCTTTGTGGGCCTAAAGATATATTTCTTGAAAAATCAGTCAGTTTTACAAAAATCCATATGAGTTAACTATCAGATTTCTTTGCTACAGAGAAAGATTATTTTTTCTCTTTGAGCTTTTGTATTCCACTCCTTGTTTAGTAGTTTGATAACTCTTTTTTTCCATCTATGTCTGAACAGATCCACAGTTTCAAAGAAAAGTGGAATCATCTGTGGAAGAAAAATTAGTTGAGTATTTTAATGTAGTACCAGTAGGCTAATTTCCAACAGAAGAATTAAGCACCTTCTGGTTAGGTTCAACCATGTTTCAGCATGGGTATCTGAGCACCTAAAACGTGAATTGTATGCCTCACCTTATCATTAAGGTCTAGAGTTTCAGAAGATGTTTCAAAAAGCATACACATGGGGCGTAGAAACAGTTAACAATAGTAAATAGGAGAAAAGCATTAACTGCTGAACTATGTCTGATTTCCCTGTTGTAAACCAGATCTTGTGTTCCTGATTTAGATAGGGTTGCACACAGACACGGTTATGTTTTTTCCATTGACTGCATATTATTTTAAGACAATTCACACTCCTACTGTACACGTATAGTGTCAGGTGACATCATCTGGGTTGATGCCTCAATTTGTTCAAAAAGAGGAGCTTGTGTGCTGCACTGTACTTACTAAAATATATTTCCAGTTAAACTTTAGTGAAAATGGATTATTTGGGGGGAGGAGGGGTATTTAGCACTTTATATGGCCTTTTGTTATTGTACTTTTAAGAATAAAATTCATTAAATACATTAAGCACATTTTTCACCTCAAAATCATGTATTTTCTTTACAGTTTTTAAAACTTCAGCAAATTTCCTTTCTAAAAAAGGAAATCAAAGTCTCATTCTCCCTACACTGGCATGCAATTATAGTTTTAGATACTAGCCTACATAGTGACAATAATTTTAATCCTATTTAGCCAAAGTTTTTTATTAAAATGATTGCTTTCTAAACTCAGATAATACACACTATTTTTTTTTCCCAGTGGTAACCAAATTCCTAAGTAATTTCATTTAATGATGTAATTCATGTAAAGGTATGAGTATCTATAATTAACCATGTTCATGTAATACTGCACGTTGCCAAAAATCTTAAAGGACAGTGGTTATGAGACCATGTTTACCTGCAGTATGCTGTAAGTAAACAGGATGAAAATATTTTTATTGGATGAAAAACAGGTTTAGTCCCAATTCAGTGTTTACTTTATTGGAATAAAAGGATTAAGTAAAATGACCAGACTTATGATTTGTACCTACTGGGAGGGCCACTGAAATTTATCCACCTAATCCCCTTATCAGTGTTGGGACAAATTACCAAAATATCTGGTCCTGAGAAGGCTGGAGCCTATTCATAGCTTGTAGTTTATTGACTTGCACACAGATTCCTGTGTCAAAGATGAGTCGAAAAAATGGTTCCTCATTGAAGCAGATTGGCACAGAGTACCAACAGTAGTCCCTTTCACAGTGCTGTAATCTATTGGGTATGGTTGAATGAGGCACATCAGCACACCACAATAAAAGCCTTTGATAGTGTCCCAGGAGTCAAGGTGTATGAACAAGGCATTTAGTTTCATAGTCCTGAGAATAGGTTTCACAAGTTGAAAATATACATGCCAATCTTTTGTCAAGTTTAGAGACAAGTTTAGAGTTATTCATGACTGGGCTATCCATCAGGAACCTGAGTGGGCCACAGGCAGAGCACGGTTGTTTCTCATGGAGGTCCTTTGTGCTCCTGATAAGGTCCTTTGATGATGGGAAGATACTTGCTTCAGTGCACTTCATTTTGAATGCAGTCAAGCTCAGGAAAGTCTGTTGCATCAATGTGATAGAAGTGTTTTACAGGCCACCATGTAATCATAAGTTTTAGAAGTTTTTATGTATTTCAGCATTAGTTGTAGTTATTGAATTTGGTTTCTGAAGATAATGCAGCTGTAAAATGTGGTGACTTGATAGTTACACTTTCAGTCGTTTGCCTCATGTCTACATTTTTTTATTTCATATTCAAAGCAGATTATATTTTTAATAAAAATATTTTCCTCCAAGAAGATGACATCAAACAAATATAATTCTAAATGAATACAGTTAAATATGGGGAAGTAAGCTGTTCAAAATGACCTACTTACTTTGATGAAATTTTTCTTAGAAATTGTAGAGTTATAATTTTGGAAACAATTTATGATTTTTTTTTTTTCCTGACATTCAAAATGCTACATTTCTTCTGTACTTACATTCTTATGATTGTCCTTGCATTCTATAATTGCAGTTGATGCAGTTTTCATATTCAGCTTGTTATTATTTAGTACTGTATTTTAAAGAAGCGAAAGACACAAGGTGAAACCTATCATAGATGACAAGTGTTGATGGCATTCTCAGAAAAAATATACTCTCTTTCGAGTTTGTTGTAGGTACCTTAAAAATAAAAGGAAAACTCAGACTACTGTTTATCTCTGAACTTAATTTAGTGTGATCATTTGCTTTTTTTTCCCCACTGTTTTTTTTTAAATGTCAATTCAAACTAGCAGACTCAGTCCCCAAAGATATGGATGACACTGATTTACTGTATTGCTGTTGATCAGAATGAGACAGCTAGTAGGAATTTAGGATACATTGCATAACATCTGTAAAAGAATAAAATACAAATCACTCAATAAAGGAGAAAATCCAGTAGAAAATCAAATAAATACTTCTTCCACATCCTGAAAGCAGTACCGCAGGCAGATCTAAATGACAAAGCATAGCCAGTGGGTGATATGCAGAATGGCCTTTCATCACTGATTTCTTGTTACAAATTGATATGGGTTAGTAGTGTTTTAAGATTTTTTTTTTATTTCCTATTCAAAGCAGATTATATTTTTAATAAAAATATTTTCCTCCAAGAAGATGACATTTCATGGAAAATTAGTTTTTCCACACAGAAAAGTTCCACAGAAAAAATTAAAACCTTTATTCAAGGGTTTGGTTGTTTGGGTTTTTTTCCTTTTTTGGGGTCTTTTTTTTTTGGATTTTTTTTTTTTTTAAATGGAGGTTTTTAAATTGCTGTTTTTTGTCATGGCTTGTAATACACTTAAAGATTTGATTTGTTTTCCAGTTTTTTTTTTCCCTCTCCTCTCATTCTCCTTTTCTCCTCTTCCTGTCTTCTTTTCTCTTGTCTTCTTTTGCCAAAACTAGTCAAGTTTGAAAATGGTAGAGAGCAGTTAAATAAAAACAGCC
The DNA here is from genome assembly GCA_013400195.1 of Aramus guarauna. NCBI lineage: Eukaryota > Metazoa > Chordata > Aves > Gruiformes > Aramidae > Aramus > Aramus guarauna. The sequence goes on from VXBL01003128.1 coordinate 250,645, forward strand.
ATACTTCATCTCTATAACATAGAGAGGCGAGTGGCAGTATAATAGGCAAGTTTGTTGTTTGGTTGATGTCATGAAAATAGAAAGTAGTATGATCAAAAGTACAAAAGTATGTGACATCGAAATACCTGCAAAGAGCTGAGCCTCATATAAACTGGTAACTCTACAGAGATAAAAAGAACTAAATTTTAATTTGTGTAAAACCTTGCATCCCTTATCAGCTGTAAGAACATAAATGGAATAACTAATATACTCCAAAATAAAATTCAAATAGTAGTGAGAATCACTTTGCACTTCAATAAACAAAAACTGGCGTCAGTCTTATTATTGGCTGTGTGTATTAAACCTAGAGCTGCCTAGGCCTAGTCAATACTATTTTTCTAACTGAAACTATATAAATAATTAAGCATTGCTTTTTAAAAAAAGTAGTTCTGAAATACTGAAAAGGTGGTTTTGGGGGAAAAGATACAGAGTTAGATTGTTTCTAGATTTTTCTTTTCCTTTGTTTTCATATAAGCTTTCACACAAATAGAAGAAAAAAAATAATTTTGGATATTCAGTTGTTCTTGTGAATTTTGCAACCAAAATCCCTGTAATGACCATCCCAACTACATCTGACTATGGAAACAGGATTATGAGTCTAGGTGAATGTTAAGGAGTAGTTCACCTCCTTGGAAAAAACCTCTGCTTTCTTTGAAATAGTCTAATAGCAAAAATGAGAAAGAAAAGATCTGCTTTCTCAGCACAACTGACATTCTTTTCAGCATTTTCAGTGATGTCAATGGGTCTTTAAGAAGCTGTTAATATATGTCATGTATTATAAAACAACTGCTGGTTGCTAAAGAAGCAAAATGGCACATTCACCTTTGAGTATGGTATTTGATTCAGTTTCTATTCTTGGCTTTAGCTAATTAAGCACCAAGGACCAGGTCTTAGGTTGGATGATGTCTTATTCACTATCTACTTTATTAAAAAGTAAAAGATTGATTGAGAAGTGAGACAGTACTTACTGTTACTGAGGATGGTACAGCCTGGCCTGAAGGAAATTTATTTTAGCTCTAGCTTAACTATATTTAAATGTTAATCCTGGAAATTCAGGCCTTACTTTGTGAGAGTAATTTAATCTACGAGGAAGAAGGACTAATGTTACATTAATTTGAAGTAGTTTTTCTATTTAAAATGTGGAATATGTCAAATGTTTTTATCTCCAAGTCATGAACAAAATCCTGTGATTTTTGGTTTTTTTAGCATAGAAGAGTGTCTTAAAGACCTGCAATCAGAAGTAAATGAAATATGTACCGATGAAATACTACAAAGCACAACTGACTGCCTTCAGTGGCTAAACAACTGCAATTTTAGTTCTCTCAGATCTTCTTCTACACACCATGGAGAGCTGATGGAGTTCCTTCGGACCCTGGTAAAAATTGCTTACTAAAGACTTTAATGTTCGGGAAAGTTGATTATATGATGGGGGGGGCAGGAATTTGAGGTTAATTAGTTTTCTCATTTCAGTCCCACTGTGGAGAGTTCTGAGATTTTATTATAAGGCTTAGTACTGTTTTTATGTCCACAGCAGGGGGTTATGTTTCCTTTTGATCATGCCTTAAATAGACAAATGGGACAAAATCTTTTCACAATACTCCCACATGTTGAGCACTGCTATGACCATTTTATAACAACATGTTGGTAAAAAACCTCTGAAGTTACTGTCTACATGAGGCTGTTACTGCTTGTTCTTCACTTATATCAGTATGAATTTGACTTACCTGATACAGATTACTGTCCTTTCTGCATTATTTAAGCTTTAACTTCCTGTCTACTTTTCCTGATTAGAAGTGTGGGAGCTACATCCATTGTCCTAGCAACTTATACAACTAAACATAACCAGAAATCAGATTTCACTGCAGTGAAAAATTCCATCATTTTAGAAGACATTTTTATCCAAACTTTTTATTAAAAGTTAACCTTAGAACATATTTGTGGAAATGGAAGTCTGGAAAATTGAATTACTAGATAAGGAAAGAATGATACCTGCAAGTTTATATATAAACTATGTATATGTGTCTTTATGTGATGTACATATGTATGAGTGTCAAAACAAATAAACAGTATCCGGCAGATTATTCTTTGTCATTTCCATATCATGGTTTAGTTGTAGGACAGGAACGCCTTTAGGTTAAGGTTGGCTATATTGGCAGAGGAAAACTGTGGAGTAGTGGAGTATTTTCTCCTTTGGGACTATCTCCTGGCTACAGCTCAAGCTTCATCAAGTCACCTCTCAATTTTTTAACTCTTAAAACAGATTGTTGATCTTTCGGTCACCCTTGAATCTACTGGATGGTAAGCAGTGTCAAATGAGGAAGTCATCTCTGGAAACACCAGGTCTTTAATGTTCATGTGGTGAAGAAGTGATTTTGTCCCCTTCTAACAGAGGTTATCAGTATGAATTTCGCTGTTAATAAACCACTCAAGGTCATCAGAGACTGCTACATGTCATACTTGATCTAGACAAAATGAGAGAATCCCTGAAAATGCTGACTTACAAAGTCTTTTGTTATTCCTCTTAGTCCAGTTAGGTCCTTACTTAAAGCCCATCAGAAGAGGTCATGGCAATGATGACTTAGGTGTGTCCATTCCCTGCTTTCTTCCTTCTTCAAGGCCTATTCAAGCCATATACCTGAACACCAGGTGGCGGCATTTGTTTGGGAAACACCAAAATGTCCCCATCTCTGGAATACTTTGGGTATATCTTAAACAAAATGCGCTGTCTAGCTCTTCAGCTTCCCAGGAGCTTGCTGACTGCATGACAGTCTGACTGTGGGCTGTAGAGTCCAGGTAAGCCTTGGGAATGGCTCTGTGGCAGGCTGCTAAAGAAACAGCAAGGTGTGAGAAGCCTTACGGTCTCAAATCCGCACAGCTTATCAGGAAAACATCTGTGGAGCTCAGGAACTTGGACATCACTGTTTGCAGGCTCATGGCTTTTAGCTAATCCAGCTTGTTGTGTAGATGAGACTACAGATGAAAAGTGTCTATGCATTAGCATAGACAATCCATCTGTATGAAGACAATCCATCTACACTCACAGTAGATAACTTTTAGCTCCACAAACAGGTCTGCAGTAAACTATTGTCAATAATACTCAGCATTAATGAGATTATTACGATCTGACCTTTCTTAAATGTGTATCTCCATCCATTGAACTAATTACTCAGTTGACTTAATTTCTCACTTGCAAGCTTTTAATTATGTGTCATATAATACATCTTCAATAACAGTAACCTTTCTTCTACTTCAGGACAATATCCCTATTCATTGTTCTCCCTTATTATCTGTGCTTATTTCATTAGGGATTTTGTTTATCTTTTAAGCTGCTGGAACAATTTCATAAATAGTGCAAAGTGTATGTGCTTTGGTTGAGGTACTGTATTTAGGTTTATTGTTAGCGTGGTATTCTCATGGATTCATGAGCTCTCACGGACATACTGGGAGGTTATTCATGAAGCCTCAGAATGTTAATTATCTGAAATTTCATAATTCTGTGTACTGTTTTGCAATTCTAAATATTTAAAAGCTGAATATGTACATGAACGCATCTTCATCAAATTCTGTTCCTGCTAAATTAATGCCAAAATATTTTTTTTTTCAGAAAATCTTCCCCTTACTGGATTTGTTTATTGATATGATAGGTAGTAGTCTACAGTAGGTAGTCCAGTTGGTAGACTGCAAATGTTTTTCTGTATATTACTGTCAGTAACTTTCTGTGCTCATAAAAGAACTTTTCATGCTTCTCTAAAACCTTTGGATACTTATTTGGATCTTTTTTTTCTTGAATAGCTTTGGCATCATCTTTTGAAGTAATTTTACAAGTTAATTTTAAAATAGAAAAGCCAATGTCATAGGCAATGTTCAAAGAGACTTCATGACACTGTTCTCAGAGCTTCAAAGTTCACTTCAGGGGCTCTTTTTCTGAGTATCACTAAGTCTAAGATGGCGTCTGCAAGCTCCCTATTTTTAATGCTTTAGTTTAAGTTGGAAAGGGCTTGAAACAATACTTAGATTCTTAATGACTTTCATGAATAAAAATGTTTCTGCTGAACCGTAAAAAATAGCACTAGGGATTTCCTTGGAAGACATTTTGGATTGTTCCTCCAAAGGCATCAGTTACATTCACTGTTTTTACAGCTTCTCTTGTTTTGTTCATTTCAGAATACAGTATTTGAGCATGATTTATAAAAACAAACAAATAAACAAACAAACCAACCTTTAAACTTCAGAAGTCTACCTGTGGTTAGTGATTAGGGTTTCAGTTTACATGGTGAGACATATTCCTTTTGGGGCCACAAAACTGTATACAATACTTCAGTAGATAATAAAAGAAAATCAAATCAGCCTTATGTATGTGCATATTGATATGTACAATATCAGATTTTAATTCATTATACATATTTCAATCACATCCACATGCTTTTATAGGATAATATTTGACGGAAAATTTTGCTTTATTATTCTGTCTTCCACATTTGTTTCGTACTTGTAAGTAAAAAGACTCATAGGAAGCATTCTGAAAAAAAAAAAAAGTAACATGGAAGAAAAACAGCTAGTCTGTTATTTTTAGGACTTTCCTTTATGGAAAGCAATCATGCTCTCTGTTTTTTTGTTCAGAATTAGCTACTGTAGTAGCAAGTCTTTTATTTTTTAATTTTCATCATGGAACACTCCAGAGTAGATGGCAATAGGAAGGTTAAACTCTTGTTTTCGCCTATAAGAAAGCAACAGGTTTGAATTGTCAAGAACAAAGAATAGGAGTTCTGATGTTGAACATTTTTGTGACTCAAAAGCATGAGGGCAAAAAAAACCAAAACACTGAAGTTTTCATTCTAAATTTTGTCTTGTTTATATTTTATAAATTATCTATTGATAAGAGCTTGCTACAGTAGAAAAATTGAACCTTTATATTTGGAAATTATTACATTTATGCAATAACATACTCAAATTTGATTTATTTCTCTGTCTTTCAAATGGGAAAAGAAAGAAAACTAATCATTTCCTCAAATGCTGTAGGTCAAATAAATCAGTAGTTCTGAAGGTGGAAGGTTGCCAACAGTTTCTTTAGCAACCTTGCTTTATAGCATGGAGTAGAGCTGGGAGACACAGATAACGGACATGACTGGAAAGAGCTATCCTTATGCAATAAGCCACAGGGCTTTTTTCTGGTGGAGAGAAGCGATAGGAGGTGGGGGAGCAAGTAAGAGGGCTTCTAGATGCTGATTCACCTGAGGCTTGCCTATTTGGTTCCTGAAACCTAGAAAAATCAAGAGTACCACCAGTTTCACTCAATTTTCTTGTAACCGTGATGGGGAAATCTGTAGTCAGCTCTAGTGCAGCTGGAGGATTGAGACCAGGTCTTTACAGATGAAAAGTTGATGGGCCTAGGACTGTGGCCAAAGCCCAAAACCTGTCATTATCTGTGTAAATCTTGAGTAATTTTTTATACCATTATCTTTCAAAGATGTGTGTGTGGACCACAACAAACAGGCTGCCAAATCTTACCTAATGAGCTTTCGAAAGCTTTCCTTTGAATTGTGGGTTAGAATTCATTGAGAAAAGACATTGAGGATATCAGAAAAATGGAAAGAGTTACTGGAGCAGGTAGACAAGGAGGTGGATTGGTGCATAAATCCGTGGGAAAACAGGCTTTGTTATTTCTGTTGTTTATATAGCAATTTGTTTGATTCTGTTTGCTGGTGAGATATTTAGCATCAGAAGCAATTGGTACTCTAGCATAAAGCTGTTCATTTTGTTAATAAGAATTAACAAAACATTTCTAAAATACTGTCTGGTTTACCTTTCTTAGCAAAGCTTGCTGAAGAATGAGCAAAATCAAGAAGAAATGATACTTCACTTCCTTCTGGATCTCTCGAGTCAGTGTGGTGTCTCATTTCCCTGTACTCCAAGCGGGATGTCTTTTGAGTTTACATCTTCCCTTCATGCCATTGAGGATGATTCAACGATGGATGTCAAATCTCTCTGGGATGATGTGAGATTGCATCTTCGACGATTTTTAGTAAATAGACTGCAAAGTCAAGAAGAAACAAATACTAATGCTTTACAACAACAAATGGAATTTAAAACTCAGTGCATACAGCAACTTTTGTTTCTTTATCCTGAATCAGAAGTCTTAACGAAGTATCAAAATATGCGGAATAAACTGGTTAGTGATCTTCTACAGAACTGTATTTTGTCTAGTTGTGGTGAAACAAATTTTGATAAGGTGGTTCATGGTTACCAAAGTTCCATACCCACAATGTGCACAATGATAAAAGAGGATTTGTATATACTGAGTGGAACTATTGACCCTTCTTCATCACTGAAGTTTATTAATGAAACTTATTTGGATACCATCACTGAAGAAATGACAGTGATTCTTGAAAGACTTTGTGAGCTGCAGTTCAAAGAAAATGCTCTACATATAGTTAAGGCAAACAAGATTTCAAAGAAGCATAGAGGAACAGTTCATGCTGTGGGTTAGTAGCCTTATTTTATGTTCATTTAGTGAGATACTATTTTAATTATACTTTTTTTTTTCAATATGCTTGACTATTTCCTATGAAGAGAGAGTCCTGAGATTAATAATTACAGCTTTATATTTTAACCATATTACTGCGGTTGAATTATAGGCTGTGTCAGAATTGTGATGAAAAGGGTTTTAAAGTAAGAGAGAGTATCTCCTGTTTATGTATATAGAAACCCTATTGTAATTCACTGGATAACAGTGTCATGTCATAATCATTTTTTTCACTCTAACTTATTCCAGCTACTGAAATATATAATAGAATAAGAACAATTTAATCCAGATTTAAAAAACACAAACTCTTCAGTCTGCTATCCCCACTTTTTTCAAATTGTCAGAAGTTGAAAGGAGATTACAGGAAAGTCCATGAATTAGACACAGATTCATACATCAGAGCTGACTCAAAAGATTACTATGCAGATTCTAATTAAAAAAAAAAAAAAAAATCATTTAAGTTTCGTAGGCTTGTGAAAGTATGGTAAGTTGGAGTTAATGCTACCTGGTTGTTTCTTCTTGTTCTAAGGAAAGGAATCTTTTATTGATGTGGTATTTTATGTACTTTCTTTTTACAGTTGGTGACTCTGACATGCTGATTTCCAAAGGCAGGAATCAGAGCTTTAGAAAAAAATCATACAGAATGGAAAGTTTTCGTAACATAATTGCATGATTGTATGTAATTGCTTTTTCAATGCAGAGTTTTGAGCACTCCTCTGTGCAAGAGCTGTTTGTTTAAAACATAGCCTTCCATAAAGGTGAAGTAGTTTGCAGGCAGAAAATACTAAAAGTTTAGAAATATGTGAAAAATAAAGAAACAGAAGATAGATCTTTCGGTTGTACAACAAACACAAAGGATGAGTGAGGTGATGATTTCCCAGGTCTATGTGGAACAAAATTATACTCTTGTGAGTTTTAAAATCAATATGCATGTTAATGTAAGTCAACTAGAAATTCTGTGGGAAGAAATGCAGAAATAATTTTTCAACAGGAGCTGAAATATGGAGGAATATGTGGAACATATGAAAGGTAAGGTAAGGGAAAAAGTACGCAGACAAATAATGTGAAAGTATGAGAAGTTCAACATAAAGCCAATATATGAGTGAGATGGGGTGTTAGTGGGCAACAAGAAGTACTGTCAGAATAATGTTGAGTTAGGAAATAAATGACAAGAAATGTATCTTTGAGTTACATAGTGAGATGGGAGTCAGTGAAAGGATTCACTGACAAAAAATATGACTGGTAGGGAACTGGAAGTTCGTAACTTCATTTGTCTTTCAATTTCAAAACAGCTCACAAAAATGGGGAAGTTCAGTTATCTCAATTTTATATCTAAGACATGGAGATTAAACTGACCATAAGGATAGCTGTCTGAAAAAAGTACACATTGACTCTTCTATATTACAATAAAGAAGAGAACAGTGCTTTGAAAATCTATTAAGATAGTAATTCCTCTCCTTAAGTTGTCTTTGCCACAAGACGTGTCTTTACATGGTTTTGTGCCAGCACATCTATCAGGACAGATTTCCAGTGCGCAGTTCTATTGTATATTCCAAAGGACAGAGGAAGATGAAAATCTACAAAGTAAATCTTGAGACCTGCTTGCAACTTTTAAAACATTTCATAGAATCATAGAATCATAGAATGGTTTGAGTTGGAAGGGACCTCAAAGCACATCCAGTTCCAACCCCCCTGCATTGGGCAGGGACATGCTCCAGTAGCCCAGGTTGCCCAAAGCCCCATCCAGCCTGGCCTCGAACACTGCCAGGGATGGAGCCTCCCCAACCTCTCTGGGCAACCTGGGCCAGGGCCTCACCACTCTAACAGTAAAGAATTTCTNTCTCATCAATCAATACCCCAAGTCCTTTTCCTAAGGGCTGCTCTCAGTCCGTTCCCTGCCCAGCCTGGAGTTGTGCTTGGGATTGCCCCGACCCCTGTGCAGGACCTTGCAGTTGGTCTTGCTGAACTCCATGTGGTTCTCACAGGCCCACCTCTCCAGCCTGTCCAGGTCCCTCTGGACGGCATCCCTTCCCTCCAGCGTGTCAACTAACCCCACAGCTTGGTGTTGTTATTTGCTGCATTTTAAAAAGTAATCTCTGTATTTCATAAATCCCACAGAATATTTTTATTCAAAACATATTAAAGGTCAGATTTGCAGACACAGGAGCTGTCCCCCTGGCACCCATAAAATGTGTTTAGAAGTGGTGTTTCTTAATATCATTCAATCCTCGGAATTACTTCCTTCACATTGGCTATCACGCTCATGTCTTCATCTCTTCGCTGTACAGTACTTCATATAATTTCACTTCAAGAGTCTTTATGGGAGGCAAGCATTGATTCACCAGCAGTCCCTCACTAGTTTTCTGCAGAACCACACTAGTCTAGATGTTCTGCGGTTGTAGACTGGAGGCAGCCAAACAATAAAGCGACTGTAATGAGGTCAGCAGGCCACAGTAAAATGGGAGGTCAGAGTTGTGAAGTTACATAGGATATTTCTTTTCATTTTCTGGACATGTCATAGCCTATTACTTGGTGCTCTTCATCAACTCTAGGAAAACTTGTATCATTACCAAAACAATTATTATTGAATAGTTAAATTGTATGTGAGCTTTTCTGGAAAGAGATTTCTGTTTTGTAAATGTTTGAATATACTAGATTTGTACCACTCTAAGTCAGAAAAAGACATTTTTCCCTTGGAATTAAAGTGTTTGCAAGGCAGTACACACTGCAATAACTATTCTGGAAAAAATTCTATAGAATAACTATTTTGTGAGGTTTATAACGGTAGAGAAGTTCTTAGTGTCAAGAGGCTTTTCCTGCTTGGAACCCTTATTAAATTCTGATGCATTTGCTGCCCTCCCACAATTGAGAGTGGAAATCTGTATTTACACATAGGTTAAGTTAAAAGGCAGCTTTAATAGATTGCCTCAACAGTGATACCCAGTTTGCTCAGTACCAAAAAAAAAAA
>VXBL01003128.1:260259-288436 GCA_013400195.1 Aramus guarauna
TTTTTTTCCTTAGCTGGAAGACAGTTACACCAATATGTTTCTTGGGTTTTGATGCATGTTGCCTCTGCCCTCTGGGAACCACCAAACCGGTGCATTTCAGAACAGCAAAATAATTTAATCTAGGGCATTCAATTGGGACTGTAATCCCAGAGGTGAAAAAAAGGTTTGTGTTTACTTAGTCCACCCTCAGGGAAATGTGGTTTTTGGTTTGTTTGGTTGGGGTTTTTTTTTTTCATAAGAACTGCTGTAATTGATCCTACTATACAGGAGAGGAAAAAATAACAGAAAATAATGAAACAATGCTAGAACCTCAGTAAACTATATAGATGACCTACTTCTGTCAGGAAAATATAGGTAGTCTATAACAAGCTTTAACAGAGTTATAAATCTTTAAAATATTTCATATATAACAATCTGTTTGTGAAGTAAGGAATTAACATTTTTGTTTTCATACTGTATTAGAACAGTTATTTGTCAAGTACTGTAGTGAGATTGTATCCATTTATCAGGATTGAGGATGAGCAGGGTTTGAGAGAGAAGCTGGCAAAATGGTGAAAAGAGGCAAATTCTCTGGAACTCAGCATCTTTGATTGCCAGCTCTAGTGGAGGCAGGTGGGTTTATGATATAACCTGATCCTGTTCCCAGTCGGATCAGTGACTCTTATGACCTTTAACAGTGCAGGATTCAGCCGTTAGTGTTTGGGCTACCTTATCGTAACAGATCTTTATCTAGCGTGGGGTGTAATTTTTCTGTATACTCTCAGCACCTCGTTGATGTTACCAATCTGCAAAAATAACAACCAAGGAATGTTTCCCAACCCACTGCCCCCAAATATATTCTGATGGAGTTTTGTGAGATGTTGTTTCAGCCTTTCTATCATATTAATAATATATGTCTTTAAAAAGTTTATGTAATATTACACAATTTAAAAAAATGCTAAAACATTATGTATCTGTTAACGTATTTAACATGTACAGAACCATGTAGACAGCTGGTTTTCAGCTTATCTCTTACAATTTTTGCTTCAATTTCCAATGTGATATTTCTCCGAAATTATTTGCAGTAAGTCTATTAAATGTGGATTGTACTTTTACCTTTTGAGCCTTTTTCATGTTCCTTTGTTTACAAAAATGTTAAGCTAGTTTAATCAGGCATTACTGACCTATCTTAATCCTTCATCTCTTTTACATGAAGAAACAGCTACTCTTATAAGTGATAAAACATCAACCAAAGAAACTTAAAACCCATGAAATTATACACATTTTATGTATTAGTAGAAGGTTTTCTCTGGGTTTATAAATTTTTTTATATTTTTTACAGAGAGTGTAAATACATGCATAGACTAATTGGCCTATTTTTTAATTTCCTAACAGAAACTAAACAGAGTTTAGAGCTTTGAGTTGGGGGTAGGGGTTGACATATACAAATTCATTGGCTTAGTATTTTCATTTAGTCACAAACTTGCCAGAAACCCTAAAATAGGCTCTCAAATCTAATGGCATTTGCCAGTACAATGTATTTTTAGTATATTTTTATAATTAGTAACTTCAACACCTTTAAATCTGAGGCAATACATAGTCTGTTCAACAAAATTAGTAGCTCATTATTTTTAAAAAAAATATTATTGTAAAATGGAGATAAACTGAAATTATGCAGATTTGACTGAGTACATTTTTAGCTACAAAGTAATTAAATCACCTTCACTGATTTATTTTAATATTCGTATTTTACAGTTTTAGCCCAGTATACCATCCTCTTAAGTGTCCAGCAGACTTCCTTTTTTTTTTTCTCCAAATATGACCAACTTCCATTCTATTCTAAGATATATTAAAATAATATACACTAAAGAGATATTAAAAGGCAAACTGTGGTTTAAATTATGATATTTTTAATTTATTATCTTTAAATATGCATGAGTTCCTAAGGAATATATTGTGTTCGTGGAACACCAAATGTTAATATGGCATATATCTAAACTTGAATAGAAGGACTGAATATTTTTTAGAGGAGGTGCATTTGTGCAGTGGAGTTGAGAGCAGGAAGAGAAACAGGCTTTGGAGTAACTTGTTGAAATGAAGGTAACTTTGGGGTGTTAAATGAAAGTACTTGGTAAGGAAAATCTATTTTGAGATCACTTATCCTTACGTATTCCCAGAATTTGCTATCCAGATAACTTGAAATACAAGTTTTGGGTTTTGTGTATTTGACTTAAATTTGATTTCTCCTCTACATTCATGTACACGTGGCTTTATTTCCCCTAGTTTATAATTTCCTCCCTTTGAAATAAAGAACCGTAGTTTCAGAGTTGCTTTTATCCTTACATTTAATTTAAATTCAATTGGTTTGTGATCTCTTGAGCCACCATTATTGCCTACAACCAATCTTCTATGAACTTCGTCTTATCTATCAAAAATATGCCTAAAATAGCATTGATACCTGCTGGTTTAGTGACTGCATGATCTGAAAAACAGTTATTCATGTCTGGGAATAATTAGGACTCAATAACTTTAGTATAATTTATTCTCCCATTTATATCTGGAAATTAAAGAATCCCAGAGTTGGCTTCATGTAATTAATATTTATGTCCTTGCACCTTTTTTGAGATTTCTGTCCAGGTTATAATCTATGGGAGATAATTTACAATATTTATATTGTAGTTACAATTGCTTTTCCATCATGTTTTCTTGTCTGTAGTCCATTGTTGAAATCTGGCTTTTTAGAAGCATTAGGAGGAAGAGGAAAAGTGTCTCAGTCACTTGGCTTACTACTATTCTGTCCTAGAAAGTCCTGTTGCGTCTTTCTGAAGTGCTGGTAAGGCATGCTAATGTAAAGTAGCCCATATGGAGTACAGATTATAGTGTCCAGTATCGCATTCTGCCTCAACAGCTCCAGTTCATTACAGTGCCCAGATCCCTGCATTAACACAAGCAAGTTTTCAGTTATATCTATAATGTCTTGCAAACGGTCAAATGTTTTAGAAATGTAAAATTTAAAAACTCAATTATGGATGTTTATTTAAAGGAGTTTTTTTTTCATTAATTTAAGCTTTCAAATATTTCAAGACCTACATACCTATTGTACTGATTTTGAGACATTATAAAGACAAAAATAAAGGAATGATAGCAGAAACTGGAATTTCACCCTCCTTGCTTCCTTGCATGTCCTAATAACCTGCTCATCCCTCCTGATGGACATGCTGGTTTTGTTTCTGTTTCTGCACGACAGCAGTTAGGTGATGTGCTTCCATTATATTTCAGCCTGCTCGGCATCTCCTCCTGTCTTCAGGTGTGCAGAGTGCCTGGTAACATTGCTTTTATAGCAACAGGGCTTTAGGAGCCTGTATGAAGCAAGATATGGAGCGGCTGCTGGAGAGAATGGTACCTGTATGGAAATGCACTTTGCAACTACTGACTCCTTGAGCTGCACTGCACGTGGTCACGTATGGTCCAGTGTTACCCATACCTTACAGAGGTTGGAGTGAAAAATCCTGGAGTTTCCATGCATGAAAGATGGGGAAGTAACATGTACCATGTAAAACTGTAGCACTTCTCTCTTACACATATGATAACCTTCACAGAAAACATGAGGACATCAACGAAAATGACATGGGTACTGCATATGGATTGAGTAAAAATGCAGATGTCATCATTAGATTTTTTGCTTTATAAATACCAGAGATTCCTAATTTTGTATTATGAGCCAATCAATATTGAGATATTCAATAGGTTTAATTGTCACCTATTTAAAATAATGGAGCAAACAGTGTTGATGAGAATTTATAATAGGAAGTTAAAATTGAAAATCAGTGGACATATAGATATGATGCAGATTTCTGCAGTTGTCTTTGTTCCTTGGGAAGCCTATAAAATTGTGACAGCCAAAACAAGATCCTATTACTCAGGGGAAACAAAATAAATGTCTTTGCATTTAATATAGGAAATAATGTGTTTCATAGCCTCTTTGTCACATATTATTTATTTCTTATCCTTGCAACTGTTGTATTTGATTTCTACTGCACAATTATATTAAATGGAAATATGAGTAGTACTGAGGAGAAAATAAAACCATCTGTTTGAACACACAGAGTTGAAGTTTTAATAAGAAAGAGGTACTCTTTTAAAGGCCATATGAACTTAATACCCTAGGACCACAAATGTGTTTCTAGTGGGAGAATGACATTTTCGTAAAGATTACAAAAGCATTAAGCTTGTTACTTTTTAAGCTTATAGTAGGGGGTAAGATAACAGTATCTAAGTTACTGAAATGTCAGTTGAACTGACAGAATTTCAAAGCTGGTAGCATGCCTGAATACCTTCCTTCTTTTCAGAGCAGTTGCTTGAAATTACTTATTAAGCCCATAATATGAAGACGGGCAGTGAAATCTCAGTATTGACTCTTTGTCATATTGAAAAGATGCCCATTCCAGAATTTTAATATCTTGTTGTTTATTTAATAAGATAAGTAAGCACTAACTTTACTTTTCAAATTGTTTATATATTTTTAAATGTGACATTCTTGATGTTCTTTTGGGTTATATTTTTTTAGACTGTTGTGTCTTAATGAAGTTCTTCCACTTCATCTTTTCCAACAGCAACTCAACTCTGTTTTCTGAATTCTGTAGAGGTTGAAAGGGGTATCATTCCATTCTAGGTATTTTTTTTGCTTTCAAAATGCCCACAATTAGCAAACACTAACTAATTACGTTCCTTCTTGCTCTCTCAGCACACCTGCATGTTCTTCCTCAGCATGAAGAGAGCATTTAACTCACTATGGTCTCTAATTATTGCATTCTCCTCCCAAGTTTAAAAGATGAAAGTGTTTTACTCTCCAGTCTGATACTTTGTGAGTGGTCAGAGGTCAATTTGAGATTTATATACTGCAGTATTCTGTTTAATAATAAAAAGTGGCAAAATCTGAGAGAGAATTACTAAGCTAGGCTTTCTTTTACTTCAGAATGTAGGCATGTATGAAGAAAAGTCTGTAGAACTATGGCAGATAAGAGAAGACTTCAAAAATGTCTTTTAAGGAGGCTCCTGCAGTATTGATTGAAAAGAAAGTTGTTACAGGAGTCTTTTCAATATCTGCATCTACCATCATATAAGCACAAGTTAATTAGATGGTCCTGGCTGTGATTTTTGTCATCAAGACAGAGAACCTCTTCTATCACAAAATGTGTATTCAGAGACCAAATTTAACTTTAAAAGTGCAAGATTATTTTAGTCACAATGTTTTGTTTTGCAAAAAATTATGTTTTTTTTTTTAAATTCGGGGTGTGCCACAACCACAAGATGCATGTTACATGCTAAGTTAGAACATGAATTTCCATCTCACTGTGCCTTACGCTTAGAAATTTTAAACCCCCCTCCATCTTCAATCAAGGGGCTACTGAGTTTTTTGAAAAACAGAGCTTTCAGTCATTTTGTAATACTTTTCACTACATTTGCTGAATATAGCAAGGCAATGGAGATAGTCCTGTCTGTCTGTCTGATCTAGAGAGAATAAGGGTGGTTATAACCCAGTCCAGCTTCTCAGTTAACAATTTAACAGTCAGTACTCTGGAGGCTTTTAATGCCCCTAAATGTTGGGGACTGTCTGGAACTGGATCAGTTATTGGTCTCTGACTTTCAGGAAGAGCTTCCTTATCCTCAGTAGCTTCATGCACTGATCATCCAAATCTTTGTATTTAAGTACAAGGGACGGTGTACTGACTTGCTGTTGATGTTCTAGGAAAGTCCAGCAATTTCTGTAACAAGTCCAGTAATTTCTGAAATTAGGTGTTCTCTTACACACAGTACTATCAGCTCATCTCTAAAGAGGTGTTTTAAGAGTATAGTCTCAGCTCAGTGAGCAGGAACCTATATGTGTACATCCATGCTGAAGTATGACTAATCCTTCTTTTCCAACAGAGAATATTCCAGCCTTTCTACAAAATATTTGTTAAAAAGTTATGAATTTCCAAACTTACTTCTCTAGAAGTTCTTGAATGGCAGTGTCTGCCCTTTTTTCTGTATGCCTAGACTTATTTCTGATTTTTATATTCCTTGTAAAAGTAATCATGAGAACTTAGTGGTGACTTTGCCTAACTAGGGTTTTGAAATATAAAGAGGTAGGAAGCAGGAATATGAGTATTGACTCCAGCTTTATAAGTAGTTTTTTCAGTGTTTTCTCTTATTAGAACAAAAGCTGTCACTATCTGCCTCTGTTATATCTTGGAAATTCCAAGGAGTAAGAGAAGCAGAAGTGTCAGAGGCACTTTAATCTATTATTTAAGGAAATAAATAATATCATGCATAGACTACACAAAGGAATGATGAACACTTGATAGAAATTCCTGATTGGTTGAAAGTTCCTAACAATCTAATTTTAATAGAATGGGTCTGATGTAATGAATCAATCTGCGAGACACCGAGCCATTCCACTGTGACTGTAAATGCAGCGGATACAAACAAGGGTAGCAGACATTTTTATATTTGCAGACATTAAAGAAATTGCAATCAGATTAAAATAAGTATGTTAATTACTGTGTTTTCAAATACAATTTACAATTGTCTTTTATCAGTCAACTGTTTTAAATGGTTTACACGGAAACATAAGCAAGGCCTATCAAAGCTGGAATTCATGAGAAAGTTTGACAGACCTGGCAGTACTTAATTTCTCTTTCAGCAAAGAATGAAGATCAACTTCTTACAGTTCTTCAAGAACTATTTTTCAAAATAGGTGCTATCTCCAGTTTGCTACAGGTTCCCTCACTTCTTGTGCTTTCTGTCTGTGAGTGTGAAGACTTCAAGGAATGCAATGACTCCCTCAGCCCACAGTGTAGGCAAGAAAATTAAAAAAATGTGTGTGGAACCAGTTTCGGTCATTGGTAAGGCCAGAATATGGTTTCGGTCCTACTGAGAAATGCTGCAGAGAGTAACATTTTGTCATAGGATAATTCTTACGGTTTTCTGAAGAGGACTGTTTGTTTACAGTCACTACTTCAGAAGAAATTGTCAATTATAAATGGCACCTAAAAAAAAAATGCTATAAAAAACAGCAAATATAGTCTACCTACAGTTTTCTGGCTGTTTTAATTGATGGGAAGTTTAAAGAATGTCTGCTATTTACAGTAATTACCAGAAAATTATTTGATAACCAGCTGCTGAATTCCTTAAGTGAACCCATCATTAATTATTTTTAATTCAGAGACCAATTAATTTGTTTACATTTGAATTCTTTAAAATGTCATTGTATACCAGAAATTGCAGTGTATAATTGGAATATCTTGCAATTTATTAGAGGATATGTGTATTTTTGAAAATGAAGGAGCAGACTGAGTCTCTGGTTTCAGAGCAAGCTGAGATAGGTGTCTGTGTAGAAAGTAGTTTTATTAAACATTATTACAGAGCACCTGAGGAAGAATTTGTCCAACAGAGTTGTAAAGTAGCTATACGCTGTTGAAGAGTCAGATTGGTGAGATGATTTGTTCAAGATTACTACATAAATTTGGTGTCAGAGCATGATCAGATGTTCTTGCTGTCCAACCTGTGTTTCTAGCACTGGTCTATCCTTCCATCGGTTGGTTGGTTGGTGAACATGATTTCAAGTGGAGATTTAATTCTGATAGACCTATACACTCTGTGTTGACAAAGGACTTAAGCATTTGGTAGCAAACATCTAGCAACCTGATACAGAATCAACCTTCACGATGAGGTGAAAACTGATATCATTTAACAGGGAAGACATTACGGAGCAGATTTGATTACAATTTCATGTATAGCGAATCTCTTTCAAAAGATTAGTGTAGTCTTCAGTGAGGTTGTTTAGTAGCTGGCAGTGACATATCTCTTTCTATGACAGACACACTCTCTTGATTAAATATATGCAAATTTATACATGCTTACCAGGTTTATACATAAGTTGAGATACCTTGCTTCATGGCAGTTTTTTGACACATGCACAGTATGGATGTATAGTATAAGCACTTACCAAAGTCACAAGTTAATGGTGATGTCTAATAAGAAAATGTTTGCTATCTTTAGATCTGTGACCATTTTTATTTTTTTTTAAAAAAGGGACAAATAAGCCGAGATGTAGTCTGTTTGCATAAGCTGCTTTATCAGGTTCTCCTGGCACCCCTGGGTTTCACTGGAACTAACAGGGAGCTGCAAAGCAAGACAGGTGTTTAAAAAAACTTTAAACACTCGGATAACAGTTTGCATCCATGTGGTTTCCTCTGCTGCACTGATAGTTCTTTATGGGTCTGTCAGTTTCAATCAGCGGAGAGTACATGTGATCAGTATATCTGATAAACTTGTCAATGCCTTTTTAAAGCAGGATTCCCCAACCTATTCTATTCAACTCGCCTCCCCCCCTTCCCTTTTTCATCATTTCAAGTAGAATCTTGATAAGACAGAGGTATGTCACAGGCAGCTGCGTATAGCTAGCTCAGGCTACAACTAATTTGTGCAGGAAAAAATTAAATCAGGAGGTAAATTATTTCATGATTGCCCATTCCCAACAGAGTTGGGCATCATTCTGAAGAAAATATCAAATAATTGGTTTCAGGCCATGTCAGACACATGCAATTCCCTCCACTAATGGCTATGTGAGGTAGCACTAGGCCTCAGGGGTCACCAAAGAACTGAAAATAGCTTAGTGCCAGGCAGAGCAATAGAGAGACAGAGCACATAGGAAATGAAGTGGCAATAAGTGCAATCTATAGGGGAAATGTGCTTCGCTTGGAGTTTAATATATTGGCTTAGAATCTGGCAGCAAGCCATGCAACAATTGTTTACCGTTTTGTCAGCATCTGCATCTGTTCTGTTTTGTAAACGGCACTTAACTTTCAGTCAGTAAATGCTGGAATCAATAACAACTGTTAAGGGATTTCCTTTCTTTTTTTTTCATATTCCATAACAAATGCACACTACAAACAATGTTTGCCTTAGATTAACAAGGAACAGACATTAACAGGGTCAAAGGGATTTGGTTGGGAACATTTTATAGCTTCTTGGTTTTGCAGTAATTGTATCTGTGTGATTTGAATGTATCTTGTAACCTATCCAAATTAAACTGTTAAAAAAATGCTAGCATGCAGTAATGAAGATGATTTTTTATAATTATCTTAAGTACTGTGTATAGAAAACTGCTGGCACTGTTTGTAATAATTTAGTTCTGTGTAATATTGTGTATTACATCTGCTATGCAGAAATATTAAGTTGCCTCTTACAGTATGAGGAAATTAGTGATTATATCCAGCAATACTAATTATTTAAACCTAGCAGTTACATTAAAAAACATACACCAACATGCAGTTTGAGAAAACTGTGAGCAGATGTCCATAAAAATTGAACATATCATTACTAAACACAAGCGAAAGAGTAATACAGTTTATATACAATCTCTGCTTAGGAGATAGTGTGCAGATGAATGCTGTCATAAATGCAAGATTGTTGTAATAGTTATAGCATCACTTAAAAGTTAATATCACTGAGAGCTGAGGAACACATTATTGTTAATGGAATTTATGTATGTAACTCCCTGTGCACTGCTTTGAAAATTTACCCCTTGAAATATCCCTATACACAGTGACTATCAGTAGTTGAGTTTCTGTTGCTTTATTAGGCTATTTCTTTTCAGATTTTAACAAAATGTTAGTTCCATTTATGAAAAGGCTTTATTATTTGTACGCAGGTTGTAGTTAGATTTTAAGTTTAATATTACACTTTTTCATTTTCGATTTTCTTCCTCATATAGCTTTATTGGATGAAATCCCTGACATCGCTTTCTTCTGTCCCTTGTAGAACAATATTGTAGATCTATCTTATGTGAAATTAAGCCTTATAAATGGGGGCAGGGGAATGATATTTAATGTATTGGGAAGGTATTTTATAGTAAAATTGATTAAAAGGGTTTTAAACCCTTGGTTCCTGCTGAGGGAGAAATCCCCACTGTAATCACTGAAGAAGACAGTCATCAGGTTGCTTTCCAAGGATTCCATCATGAGTCTCAGAAGTAGTTTAGCCATGTGGCTCCGTACACTGAGTAGTAAGGCTAATTAATCTGAGAGCAACACCGTCGTAGGGTAGCTATTCTTGAACATCCACAGTCAGCTCACCTATGATGCAGGGATTTCTGCACCACACTTTACTGTGTCACATCCCTGGATGGGCTGAAATTATCAGAATTAGCCATCCAATTTTTTGAGATGTTGTGAATGCCGCATTGTTTAAAACATATAAGGTGCCATGCTCATTTAAAAAAAAAAAAAAAAAAAAGGGAAAAAATCACAAAAGTTATGTTAGAGTTACGGGATTCATTTATATGCCTATTTTCTTATGCCTTTTGAGATTTGAAATGCTTCCAGGCTATAACCAAGAAAATTGGAAACATTTTATTTAATGGTTTCAAAGAGCTACAGCTTTGAGAAAAGTACCACTTTTGAAACTTGTTATAAAATCACAAGTTAGCAGGTGTACACAGGTCATTTTGACCTAGCAGAGCCTTATTTCTCATGGTGCTTCATTTTTGGAGATGAGGTTAAATCATTTTAAGTGGTAAGGTAAAGGCAGATATCTTGCTACTGAAGTTAAGTATTTAGGAGAAGCTCAGGTACTATGATCAAGATTTTTATTGAATGCGTGTCTTTAGCTCTATGTTGCTTGAAAAAATGCTTTAATTAACTTATTAGCTAGCTCAGAATTCATATGGGCACTTCTCAGCTTCATCACTGGTGAAGTGAAATCTCTAATACCATCTCTTTCTATTCCTAAGAGCTCCTAAGTGGTCACATTATTTTTCAGAAAATATCTTTATATACTAAAATTTCTTTATATACATAAAAGAAGGCTGAGATTCCATTTTCAAGACATGTTGCATCCACACTGAATTTAACCTTGACGTTTGAATGACATGCTGATTTTTTGTTAGAATTGATATTGAGTAGAATTAGCTCTACAATGTATTTAATTTTTCTTATTAGAAGATGAGGTATTAATTTAACTGTTAGCATTGCAAAGTTGTCCCTGATTTCACTAGTAATGCCTATGTGCCTCTTTTTGTAGTATTCATACTGTCTGTTTCACTAGACTATGTCCTACATGAGCATGTTTTTTTAGTTGTTGATGTAGAAAAAAAGCAGAAAAGTCTTAGAGAAGGGCAACAGGATGATAAAAAATGTAGAACAGCTTCCATATAGGGAGAAATAAGCAAGCTACAGTTCTTCAGTTTGAAAAAAACTCAAGATGGTAGGATACAATAGATGTCTATAAAATGAAGGGAGGCATTATAAAAATAAAGAGGTATCAGTAGTTCACTGATATGTAAAACTAGTTGACATCAGGTAAAGCTAGAATATTAAATATTCAAGCAAGAAAAATTATATATTTGTTAACCCAGAGTGTACATAAGGTGTGGAATTTCTTTCCACAAAGTGTTACGGGTGGTAAAAATTTATGTGGGGTAAAAGGGTAACTGGAAAATTGATGAAATAGAAACCCACTAGAGATTATTAATGTATGCCACATGGGTCTCTGGAAGCTGCCCAACTGCAAGTGGTCAAGAGCTAGGTAAGCTCAGAGGAAAAAATACTGTATATGGTTTCCTTGTTATATTTTTACTTAGTCTTCCTCTTTCAGTCACTGTCCAAGCCTGGGATACTGGGATAAAGGCTTTGTAACTGAACACAGTGTAGCTACTCTTAAAATATTATGCTCTCATTTTATGATACATAGAGACTCTCATTTCTTTTCCACCCCTGTTTCAGTTGCTTGCAAATTTTCAAATTATATATATTTTACACTAACATTACTTATAATTAGTCTAAGTGAAAGTCATTTTCTATTACTCCCTGTTCTCAAGATTTTATATTAAAAACTTCCGTAAAGTTACTATTTATTTGTTTGGAGCATTGTATTTTTCATAGTCCAAGAAACATGTTGAGTTATGCATTTTTATTGTTTGTTGGCAGAAAGAGTGGTTTGCCAGCTAGTTAAGTTAAAGTTGCTTTCAGTCTAGCATTTCAAGCCTAAGATATGAGAATAAAAATAATTTAAGGCACCATGCTTATCTGCAGCTTAGAAGTTCTGAGGCCTTAGAATGCTATCAGAAGTCTAAATAAGTAGCTATCTGAATTTTGTATGTGTGTGGAACTTCATCTGCACAAAATCAAATGCCACTTTGCTGTTTTCTACTTAACCTTTTTCATAAGTGCATCACTAAACCTGGTTGTTGAAAATTATGATGAGAGTGCTTACATTTTGTAGGGTGTGTTTGCATTACGTGCTCATCTCGAATTATCAGCATCTGAATGTAAATATTTACTGTTAACCAAATGTCATCATTTGTGCAATGAAACAGCAAAACCCTATGTATGTTACTGATTCTTGACTGTTTCAGCAGAAATTTATTTCTGAATGTTACCTATGCTCTTTCTATCTAGGTTCTTTTATAATCTTTTCTGTATACCTCCTCCAATTGCAGGAGAATTTTCTGGTCTGAGGAAGGAGGGAGAAAAGCAAGAAATTGTGGGATGACCATTGCAAGAATTTCAGGTTTTGAGTGATTCAGCAAATTAGATAGGGGAAGAGGACCCATAACCTGGGTTACAGTGGACCCAAACCAGTCTATGATTATATGAAGCGTGGCATATCCTTCAGATCTTAGGAAGATTTCTTTAGCTTCAACCCATTCTGCTAAAGTGAAAGGCCAAACTTGACAATAAACGCCTCCTCAGTTTCTCTGACGCAGTGTGACTGCATCAGCTGCCTTAGCACCAGCATAGTCTGCCAAACCTTGCACAATTTGGTAGACATTCAATTTTCGTTTTACCTGGGGCTTCTTTTCCTATAAGCAAAGCTCTCTGAGGGTCACCTTGTTTCAGATGGCAGACTCCTCCTGCCTGTCATTTGATGGTTGGGGTGGTAAATCAGCATGCCGAAGGAAATGAAGTACCCTTTATGCCCCCTTTGCAGCTATGTCATAGGAAGTCAAGAGTACAGTTTTTCTAAACGTAGAGATGTTAAGAGGATGAAAGTTTTCAGGTTGTTCCTTTGCTTCCTTCCAGTTTTGTGTAGTGAACCATCATGATTTATTTACTTGCTACAAATAAATGCAGTGCAAGTTCAAGTTAATTCAGGTAAAATCTTTGTCTTTTCCACTTGTACCCTCCTACCCCCCAGGGCTATGCAACAAACGCCTGGGTGCACTAATGAGCCTTAGTGGCCCTGACCAGACTCTCCTGGGGCCTTTGCCACAGCCAGCCCTGGAGCCCTATTTCAGCTGAGGCCTGGGCCTTCAGTCCCTGCCTGACCGACATCATAGGCATCCTGATGTCCATCTCCACCAGAGCCATGTCTGTGACTGGCCATGGACCCCATTGATTCAGACTTCCTGCCTTGAGCTTGAACCTGCCTTATCACCATGGTGCCTAATGATTACTGAACTGCGTCTGACTCTTGGTTACCCTCACCAGACTTGATCCTGACTCCAAGCTGCGAATTAACTTCCTGGCTCGACCTCACATTTGCATCATCACCATGAACTTGGCTGATGACCTGGGCCCTTGATTGAAACCTGACTGTCATCTCTGGGTCTGCCCTGCTTGTCTTGCTTAGGGACTGCAGGACAGGGCACAGGTGGGCAAGGAAACTGGCCGGATGGCCATGTTATTGTGCTCTACTCTTTGTCCATCAGGGAGCAGCCAGCCGCCAGTGTTCCCTGACACTGTGCTTGATTGGCATCTTTTTTTTGTACCTAAAGCTGGCAGATTAGGCCTCCAGAGCAGTTCAGAAATCATCATTATAGGCAATGGTTTTGTACATCATTATTTTTGTGATTCTTTTTCTACACGGAAGGAAGCCTGAGGCTATGTTCAGGAGCTCAGAACGTTTTGTTACTCCTCTGTATTTCTTTAGCTCTTGACCTCACCTCTATTTAGAGCAATATCTGCAAAACTGGCTCATTAGCACCTTGACAATGGCTGTACAGTCCACTTTGCCTCTCCATAGCCGCTATACCAGACTTTCTGTCCCTTTTCAGAAGTTGTTCTCACAAGATGTGCTTTAACAGGAGGTTAATGTGTCCTATTATTAGGAGGTACTACAGATGTCCTGTTGATGTAGGCCTATAGCTAAAGATTGTGCTGCAGCTATGTCCTTGTACAAGGACTACGTGAATTAAACTCAGTCATGCAGAAAAAATCAAGCTTAGAAGAAGGATAGTAGCAAACTGCAGGCAGTTGAGGAAGGAGGTTGGTTTGTATCATGTAACTTGCTGCATGCTTTCTTCTAATCTGCAATTAGACTGGAATGCCATTGCTGATTGGTGGCTGGCAGAGATCAGCTTCATGTACTTCTGGTCACCCTGTGAATTTGGTGAGGTGCTGTCAACAGCTTTAGACCATTTTCGTCACAGAGGGATGTCTCTTTCTGTATGATGTCACCTGGGTAAATGAGTTATGTGAGTTCTCTGACCTAACATCATAAGTCGTGATCCATTCAGTAGCTTTTTCTAAGTAATCATACACTCACTCAGTGAGTAGGGCTGATTTTCCTCCAGGTAGGTTCGTGACACTAAGACTTGATTGAACATGTATCACAGTGAATTCTCATGTCCGTTTCACATCTGTCCATGTGGAGGCCTGTACTCTTCATGACAATCTACAAGACTTATAAATCTGTTTCCACATTTTCTGTATGTCATCGCATTGGCTGCTTAACTTTTTGCTGTTACACAGTTCTTAAATGTTTCTGTCCTGTAGTGGTCCAATCAGATCAGTGTCTGAGGAGAAATGCTTTTTCCTTCCCCTCTGATAAAAAATGGACTGTGATGTCCTCATTCTAGCAGCCCGGTCAATGGTCTTCAAAGCTGAGTGCTGCCATCAGTATTCTGAAACCTGACAGTCTGGGACGTGTATAAGATCTTTCAATCAAACTTGAAATGCTCAGTTGAACACACACTATTTGGTCATCAGGCACTAAAGAAATGAGTTGCAGTTTCTGAGAGACAAAAAAAACGTGAACATAGAAATGACCAGGTGTGAAAGGAAATTCACTTCTGGAGGTTCCCTCTTTCCAGTTCTTCCAAATTGATGTGGATGAGCTAAGCAGAATTGAGATTCAAGCTAACTTCTTCCAAAAGTTAGATTATCTAATTTATCTGTTATCTATTTTTATCTATTATCTTGCTTTTGTTAATGAAACCCACAAGAAATAGCACCAGTCTTACATAAGAATTAGTCTGTGGCTGTGTTTCTGCATGCTTATGCTTCTGCAGCTGTAGACTGCACTCTTTAGTAAGACCCGTGGTTTCTGTGTGAGTAAAAGGAGGTGGAACGGTGCCTTGCAGTGATGGTTCTGGATAAGTCAGGTGGGTAGGGCAAGAGAATTACCACCCTGTGTCAAGGGCCTGCAACCTGTGAGCTCTGCGCAGTAGCACATAACTTTACATGAGCTATGCAAGTCAGTAGTTGAGAGCTGTTATGGACCAGCACTTGTCCTTTCAAATACCCATTGTATTATTACTGTCAATTCTGGTTGATAGCCAGGTTCAAAGATACATCAGCATGATCTGTGCTGATTGATAATGAGAGAGTATGTGACTTGACCCATCCATACTGAGGTAACAAAAAGCTTGTGTAAATGATGCATGAATCTTTGTCACATCCGGATCTTTGGTATACTTTCATGTCAAATGTGAGTCACATTACATATTCTTTATCTTCAGCACAACAAAGCCTAACAGAGGACAAAAGAAAATTTAAGAACGGGTTACCTATAGTATATAGAGCTCTCTAGAAATGTCCTATAGGTGGTTGGTTGGTTGGTTGGTTGGTTTTCTCCTTCCAGAGGAGCCTTAGGATCTGGGTTGTGTGATGCATCCCATCTTAAGGATTCTCTGCCTTACAGCTTTGGTGCAACATGATCGTTTATCCAGCCTTCCCTAGTGTCAGCAATTCTCGGACAATAATACTTACTACATGATGATCTCATCTTTCCTTGCTCCTTTCTAAAGCCTTTATCTTGACCATCTTCTGGTCACAGAGGTTTGCACATCACTTTATGTTGAATTGGATCGCCACATTCTCACTGCCCATAGTGTATGGTTTCTGATGAGTTCCAAATCTGATTGATGCAAAGGGCTTCAACTTCGTGCTTCAGGCCTTCATGAGTGCACTTAAACCACTGTTCTCTTACCTCCTTTCCTCTTGCCTGTGAGGGCTGGCTGCTGATCAGATGACAGTGCATATCTTTGTGCCATTTTATCAAAGAGAGAATTTCATCTATGCTTACCACCATTTATTTCTTAATTTTGTATGAAAGTTTTATGTCAGCCATGAAATTAGCCCAGTATTCTTCCCTACCTTCAAGCATCTAGAATTTTGTCTATACTCCACATCATAAAAGTCTGAAGGGCTTTTCTAGATGTTTGTAGAACACATGTAGTATTAAGCTTTTGCTCTGATGATTATTTAAGTGTTTGTTTGCATATACTATAATATGCTTTGTCACATATTAAAGTGTTCTCTCAACTTCTTAATGGCATGAAAAAAAGAGGGAACTTTGAGCTGAAATATACTTTGAGTGATCATTGAAAGTAAAAATAAAAGTTTTGACTTTTTTCTGAGTTTGGTAATGCATTCTAAAATTATTATTACTGTGGTATACCTTTGGCTTCTAGGTCTACTTTCTTTTGATCTAATCGGGACAATATTGCTTGGGGCAATCAAATAATTGGAAGGTTTCTTTGCTCCTCAAGCAAGGGGGCAGGAGCATCACAAGGTTTTAAAATTAAAGGAGACAGAACTAATGTTCCATTGATTTTTATGTGATTTGTGGTTCTTGCATCTTGGATCTGTTATTTCTGGCTGTCTGCAGACTCAGGCAGTCATTTCATGTCAATTAAACTCAGCTTGTATTATTTAGTTTTCAGGTAAAGGAGAAAAATTCTCCGAATAGCAGAATGTCTTTTTTTTTTGAAGTTTAAGACTTATAATTGGAAATCCAGTGATACAGATATTATTTACTTGTTATTCAGTGAGGAAAGGCACTAACAGAGACAATTATGCATCACATTTTCTTTTGCCATTCTTAGAAATGCAAGGGACTAGCATGAATACATCTGTTTGGAACTTTGAGGAAATTCAGATGTGGATACAAAACTCGCAGTTCAATCTCTAAGGCTGCAAAACTGGAATAGCAAATTAGGGAATTTGTATGCAGAGCTCGGCTCTGCTACTTAGATCTATGTCTATTTAAAAGTGATTTGTGAATACCTAAAAAAAATATCTAGGAACTTTGAGGAAAAAGGGAGGTACTGAGTACTTCAAAATTGCAAAGGTAAGAGAGATTTGACACATAAAAGTACATTTCAATCAATTTCTATTTGTTTTCGTCTTTCAGAGCTTCCCTTTCAAACTATTCTGGCTCTCACTCTGACACTTTCTACATAAACTGTTCTGCTGATGTTACATCTGTATCAGAACCGCATAGGAACATGGTATTGGCTCACCGCAATATGCATAGAAGTGCAAATTTGTTACATTTAAAGAAGTTATAAAATTAAAATACTTAAAACTATGTGGTTTGGTAATACTGAATTGGAAACAGCTCACAGTCTTTTATAGTTTGACTGTGCTCAAATCAGAGTTCCCTGGTTGATGTGACATGATTATATGTTATGATTACAAGTGTTAACCTTTCAAAATAAAATGTTCGGTTTCTTTTTTTAAATACCAAATGCTTATAGGTATAATACTTGCTGATATTTGTTCACTGACAGTCTCACTTGTTTTCAAACCCCACATATTTAAAGTTGTGGAGTGTTAGATTGATGTTTCTTTTCACTCAAATGTCGTATTCATCAACTGTATTGTGCTAGCAGATTGTTAAACAGACAAGGTGACTTGCAGAGTGACAGTGTAGTGATGTGATGTCCCAAACCATTAAAATAAAGTAATGACGTGGTTTTTTCCTTTTGTTCAATCAGTTTTTGCAACACAGTGATTTTTTTTCTGTAAAACACAGGTGAGAAGGTTTCTGAGTAGATCTGTTGCTTGGAAAAAATCCTAGTTAATGAATAACAAAACCTCATTTCAGCTGTAACTTCCTTGATAGTTGAGAAATGCCAAAGATTTAGGACGAAGTAATGTAAGAGGGTATTATAATGGGAAAAGATACATTATGCTATGACAAAAATGAAATTACTTGATATATTATACTTTCTTACATAATCAGTTTTGGAGGATCATTTTTTCAAGCAATTCTAAAAGCTATTATATGATTTTACTTGAACAGCCTCCCAAGAATACCACAAAAAAGGAAGGAACTTCTGCTTAACTTTATATCAACTCAAATGTCTTTCTCAACTTATCAAACTCTTTTTATTAATGGAAGAAAAAATTGAAGAACTCTCTGCAGAAATTCTGTTGGTGCCTTCATTTACAGAGAAGAATAAGAATCTTCAAGGTAATGAATGTTTTTTCTTATTTATTCATTCTACTTTATGCAAAAGGATAATTTTCCATGATTTTCAACATTAATTACCTAATTTATATCATTGTATTTTATAAACAAGTTTATTACCATATCCACTGGCAATCTTTTTGAAATATGCAGATTTACATTTGAGCACAAGGACTTGTGGAAAAGACCTGATAGTTGTGTGTAAAGATGTGAAGTACAGTAGTTATTGATGGAGAATCATAATGAAATAACTATCGAATACTGTAACATAGTATCTCCTATTGAATTATCTATAAAATCCCGTGTTTCACATAGGACAAAACAATACATGGAGTCTGAATTCTTTGAAACTGTGACTGAACTTGTCCTTGAAAGATGCCTTTTTCAGAGAGAAAAACACTGACTTGAACATCAGTTTGATCTTAGTATACATACAACTAAATGTTTTATTATGTAGTCCTGCTTTAACCTATAGTTCTCACAAACACTTACTAATACATGCTATGTTTACTATCGTGCTTATCCCATTGGCTTCAGTGATTATTTTACAGAAGTAGGGGCTCTAGAGCAGAAAGTAAACTGCTTCATGAGCAAGCCTCAACTTTGCATTTGCTTTAGATCCCAAGCTCACTCCCTTTTTCATCTCATTGCATTCATGTCATATGAAGAGAACCTGAAATCCTGAAAATTCAGGTGAATAACACCTTCCAGGTCACAGTATGCTCAGAAATGTTCTTCCACTTTGCTACTTCTGCTAGTAGAGAGATTCCAAGTCACCAGAGAACAAATGGTTTCAAGAGCTTTGATTATATTGCAGGAAAGGATCAGTCCACAAATGAGGCCAAGCTGCTGAGGGAGGGAGGATAGGTGGAGTCAGATATTTGATATGTCTGTAGTCAAGCTGGAGGTGGAGAAGAAAGGTGTTTTGGGAATGTGATCTCGGAATGCTAAATTGATAAAAAATATTTTAAAAATATTAAATAAGAAGAGTTCTGAGGCACACACTTTGGTGATGGATTCTTCATCTGAAATACTAACACTCTGAAATAAAAAAATAGAGGTTAACCTATGTATTTGTAGAATGTACATCAAAGCTCAAATAAAATTTGCATTCAGGTTCCATTTTTGCTATTGGTTTCCATGTATTTCTGTCTCCTTTAATCTCTCAGTTTTACTAGTTCTCAAGAAATGTTAAGCTATTATAGACTATGGCCTTGATCCTACAAAGGTGTTACAGTAAACTTCTCATAGGGGTAATGTGGAGGATAGCATATGCATTCAATAAGGGTAATTTTAAGTATTCTTTTTATTTGTGTATTCTGTGATGAAATGTAAAAAAAAAGAAAGAAAAACACTTGAATGGGAAATTTATTTGATATGTTTAACTACACTCTAAGACATGTGATCTCCAATAATTCAGAGAGCATAATGATTGCAACATTAACGAGAAATATTTTACTTTCTAGGAAGTGTATTTAGGACTTTATCCTGAAGGCATTTCTCCAAGCTTAATTACATTCAGAAATGTTCCTCAAAGGTGTGTCAAGCCTTCATCTTTGAGGAATATTCTTTCAGAGTAATCATGTCTGTAGCAAGTAGGTTCTTAAATGGTACGTCTACTTAATCAAATCTGAATGGGGAATATTACTAGATCTTGTTGTAGGAGGCAGTCTTCTGGCTAGAAAACCTGTTCTAAAGAAAACGTAAAATTACTTTTACCCTGAAACACAGGTGAAGGTAAATCTTTTACAGGTTATGCTAGTGAAGTCATCAGACATACCTTTGTTTTTAGTGTTGCTGTTCCGATCAGGTGGTTTTATTCACACAACTTTGCTCAGTTTTATCAGTTTCCGGAGAATACCTGAAGAGAAGACATGGCCAGAGAAACTTTAAAAAAAAAAAAAAATCTGGCTAGAAGAAGGGTTTATTGGTGTTATTTTCACTTCATATTGTCAGAAATCTCAGTTGTAG
Source organism: Aramus guarauna (assembly GCA_013400195.1). NCBI lineage: Eukaryota > Metazoa > Chordata > Aves > Gruiformes > Aramidae > Aramus > Aramus guarauna. The sequence continues at coordinate 280,675 of VXBL01003128.1, forward strand.
TGATGAAGTGAAAGATGATTTGACATGGGAGAATGAGAGCTATGTTCCCAGTAGTTCCAGGTCCTGTTAAGTGCCAAAAAGGATTTAAGATTTTCTCTGTTAATGTCCTATATTGGGTTGATAATTCTATTTTTTCACTGATGAAGGCTGAGTTTTGATAAGAAGGGTTTATTGGAATCCTTGCTTTATTTTCATCAGAGCTCATTATAGTATGTCACTAGAAAATATAATGGCCATCTTCTGTACTTATTTAGTAGCATTCTTGCTAGAAATCTTGTTTAATTTAACAGAATATAGAGTGCAGATCTGACCAAAGCAACTTTAAATTAACTCATGTACCAGTATCAGGTTTACAATGCAGCACAGGCTGCAGAACCAGAAGCAAATTAGCCCAGATCGAACTGTGTGCTGCTGTTGCTAGACAGTTACCCGTACTCTCTCACTGGTTTAAAGTTAGGTTGGGTGTATCCAAACTACCCTGCAGTCACTGCAGTGTAGGCACATCTGAAGTATCAGTCCTCTGCAAGTAGTACTGCTGGGAAATTAAGGGAAGCTGGCCAATTCATAAAAAGGTAGACTAATATCCAAGTGAGCTAAAGTTTCCCTAGGCATCACATAGATTGGAACCTTGCACTTGCTTCCTTTTCTTTTTGGTTGCTTTTAGTATTCACGGGAGCCTTTTTATCTATGTAACTCACGCAGAGATGCAACAAAAATAATGTTTTTTCATGTGCTTGTGTCAAGTGTTGCGTTTATGTGTATAGCTGTTTCAATGGCAGTTTTAGTTGATTTTTGTTCAGCATATCCCATAGCACTTCAATCTTGATATATAGAACATGTGTAAAGTTCCATCAGAAACAAAGTAGTTCTTTGGATGGTTCCTCTTTTTAAATTTTTTTTTTGTCCCAAAGATGGCATCTGAGTTTTATCTAAACCAGACGGTTTCTTGGCCCTCATTTTTCCCTAAACCCAGCGATGACAAAGAGCAATGGCTGCATAAATTGGATGTAAGAAGAACACTTAGGGTTTATCACAGAAGAATCAAAGATTTCATATCTTCTGACAGATTGTTTGTACTCTTAGGGGGTCTTAAGAGGGGTCAAATGGCTTCTAAGAGTTCCTTAGCTAGATGGTTAAGGGATTGTATTAGGGAGGCGTATGTAGTTAAGGGTAAAGAGGCTCCCAGGGTTTGTAAAGCTCATTACACTAGGACTATAGCTGCTTCTTGGGCGGAGAGGTCGAAGGCTTCCACATTGGAAATTTGCAAGGTGGCCACCTGGGCTTCTCTTCATACTTTTTCATTGCATTATCGCTTGGATGTAGTCTCTTCTGCGGATTCTGCTTTTGGTAGGAGGTTGCTTGTGAACCAAAAAAAGAACAGTGAAGAAAAGAAAGACATGTAGTTCACAGTTCTAGCTGGCAACAAGACAAGTTTCTTTGCAGTGTGCACAATGGAATCCTATGAAGACCAATTTAGGTGGTTGAAAATAGATGTTAGAGGGAAGTACTGCCTACCAGTGTTCTCTGATGGTAACCCCATGGCAGACAATAGCACCAAAGGAAACAGTGAACCAGAGTGAACTCTGTAGGGAGATGGATATAGAGAGTTTTTTAGGTGATATGGATAGTTCTCTGAGTTCAGTTTGAGAGTTCTGTATTTGGCATCTTCTGGAATATATTCAGAATTCTTATTTTCCCAAATTGTTTTGCATAGATCAAAAAAAAATTCTATGAATTGCATTTTCCACTCTAACTTCTTTTCACTATTCTCCATCCAGTTCTTCCTGATTTTATTTTTGACTTTCCTATGCCAACCCTAATTTAGAATGTATTCCTCAATGAGCAGTATGTACATGCCAAGTTTTGCGCTTGATTTCAAATTATATTTGTGTTATCTAAGCACTATTTTTAAAAGGTAATATAAATAGATATTTTATCTACTACCAGTGCAGTGTTCAAGTTTGTCTTAAATAAAAGGAGAAAATCATGAAAAGTTCTCAGAAAATAAATGATGATGTGGTTTTGTTCCATCCCTGACCTTTAGTGTGGCATCTGGACAAGACTGCTACTCTTCCTTTCTGAGGAAAGATATCCATATTTTTCTAACATTTACAGAATATTTCTTCTCAGTGTTGCATAACTTTGCTTCCTTCCACTACAAGTAATACGTTTCAGAAAATTAAAGGAGTAACCACCTATTTTTTCTCAACTAGACATTTAACCCTTTCTTCCACAGGCATCTTGTCATGCTTTCTGTGATGAGATAGTCTACTTCTCTATTTACATTCAGTTGAAATTCCTGAGATGTTCTCAGGAATCTCTGTGCAGCATCACAGGGGTTGTTCTCTTTGAAGGAATCTGGAACATTCAGCTGCAGTCCAGGGTTAAGCAGGAGGTTTTGGTTTAGAATCCTGCCAAATTGCATTCTCTTCCATCTTTAAGGTAGATTTCTCTTCCCTCTGGCTTTTCAGAAGCCTCTTGTTGAGACTTTTAAAAAATCAAAAACATCTAACATACTTTCATCTGCTCTCACTTTTTTTTTTTTCCATTCCAGTGAGAAAGGTGAACTTTGGAGAGCTCAGATAATGAGTACCAAGAAAAGCTTTTTCCAATGGAGCTCTTTGAAAACACTGTGGGCAAAGTTGTCAAGCCCTTAGGTTTACAAGCTTTGCCTCAGGGGACTGGGAAGATTTGCAAAGGTCTTTCCTTCACAGCATAAGAAATCCTTTATATCCATTTCTGGTGTAATAAAAGGAGTGTGGAGTCAAAATTATGAGGTGCATCCTCTTAATAGACTTTGAAGTTGTAAAGATTCAAGAAAGAAAGGTATGATTTTTGCTTTGGTCTCAAAGCAAGATGTTCAGGTTGCCTCTTTAAGAAATACATAGCTTCAGTAGATCAGTCCACAGTGAAGATGGAGTTTGCAGTAGGAGGGGGTATGATTTCAGATGTACGTTTTCTGTATTTGTGTTATTACAGTTTGCTCAGTATAGTACAACAAATAAAAAGTCCATTATCGAAGATAGAAAGCAGAAGGCTTTGAATCTACAGCTAGTCAAATATTTTGTGATTCTTCTGCTTATTTATATTTGTGGGGGAGTGGTATTTCCCATTTCTGCAAGACACATTATTTCCATTAGTTTCAATGAAAGTTTTGGCTGAGCCAGGTGAATCCAACTGGTAAGCCGCTTTGATGGCGCTGTTACCTTATTCATAGTGAGTTAGGTGTCATACAGAAGGTTTCCTTGATGCTTTGCTATTGTATGCTGCATGCAAGATGATGTCACAATGACTTCTTATGACCCTAAATGCTATGAAAAAAAAAAGAAAAAGCAAGCTGTGGAATTCTGTAGAAAAAATAATGTAATAGAACTTCTTACAAGGAAGAAAAATAATTATATTAACAATGCAAGAGGTCTCACTGTCATCATCATTGCAAAAATGGAAAAACACTGAATTGGAGAAAAAATTAAATATATTGAAGACAAAGGGGACATAAGCAAAAAGATTTACTTTAAAGAGAAGAATAATCCCAGACAAATTTTAATACACGTAAGGAAAGTTGGCTGAAGATTTTTTATTTTAAGTGAAGCACGTGATATAATCTTGTTTTGAATGTTTACTATCAAAATGATTCAAGCTGCCTGGCTGGTAAACTGAAGGAAGTACATGAAGTATGAGCAGTTTATCAACTTTGTAGAACATAAGTTTCAAGAAAGATATCATAAGGATTTGTGATTAATCCAATCTTCCCTATAATCAAGAATGGTGAAGGTGTAGAACATGCTCTGTAAAGAGAGCAAGTATGAAAAAATGAGAAGTTTTCCTTCAGCGTCCATCTTCTTTCATGACATTTGCTTCTTTTCTTTCTTTCTGCAAATTCTCTTCTCTAAGCTGCCATATGAAGGATTGCATACATTTTAGTCTCTGTGCAAATGGAGTTCGAGGTTTGGAATCTGGGAGAAGAGAGGAGTCAAAGAGTTTGTGTATGGCTGTCTAGGTAGGGATGTCTCCTCTGTCCATCATCTGCCTTCCTGTCTGCAATGGCAAACTAATTTGGGCTGAGTAGCTTCACTAGAGCAGCTGTACCAGTCTCTTGAATAAAGCTGCACTTTTATTTCCCCGGGGCAGTTTGCTGATTAGGGCAAGACAGAAGACAAGTGAAGTTGTGGCAGGACAGGAAGGGGGTATCATGCAATATGTCCCTGAGGAAACAATGTTTGAGAGGAAGGTATGGAAGCATCTGAAGTGCAGAGGCCTTGGCGGGGCTGTGGCTAGTGTGCAATGATCAGTGAAAATCATGAAGGAAGCCCTTGCTAGCTGGAGGTTAAACTGAAGAAAATTAAGGCCGACTTTACCCAGAAGAAATTTGGGAAACAAAGGGAACTCAGTAAAACGTAGGAGACTTGACCTTGGGGCTACTTTGGGAAGACCAGGAAAAGTGTTATGTGTGTGTGACCCTGCATGTACAGAGGTAGATGTATATCAATATGGGGCAAGAGTACCCAGGCTATTAGTTAGAAAAGGAGGTGGGGAGATCTAGTAGAACCTGTTAATTTAAAAATGAAGGAACGTTTCAAATGACTGATGCTGGTGGAAGCATCCTTTGGATCTCCACCTCTGGTCCTGGAGACACAAATCTACCATCAGCTAGATACCTATTTATCCAGCTGTGAGTTCTTAACAGGTAAGGCAGCAATTCTACAAATACACAAGGATTTTAGGTTAAATGTTAAAGGTTTTCTTTAAAGTCCTGATACAAAAATAGCCGATCTAAGTAGTGACAATAAGAGAAAGTGAATATATAGGTATTCAATTGAGCTTATAGTTAGAACAGCAACAGCAGCACACAGATGTTATATCTATAAAAAAAAGGAGAATTTCAAGGAAAAACAAGGTAAACTTAAGGTAGAAAGCACATAATAGAAAAGGGGGAAAATACCCAGTCAGTTAGGGTTTTATTTTCATTCTGGAGTAATTTCTAAAGAAAACTGTAGGAAACTTCATCATAAAATACATTAAAACATATTGAAAAAAGCAGTAAGTTTATGGTTGTATTGGATCTGTAACATATGTTGAATGATCAGTGAGCTAGATGACCTGGTTATTCTCTTCTGGTTTTATAATCTACCATTTTATCTTTCATTTTTCACAGCTCAAATCTGTTTTTCCCTGATGTCTTTTGAAAATGCAAACAGAAACAGTGCTTGCGTAAAAAAACCACAAAACCGTTGAAGCTGTAGAATGCTTTATAAGTGTTTAAAAAGCGAAGTGTTCATTTTCAGAGGGTGAATTGTTTAGGGGAAAGATAAAATCCACTTTGGGTAAATGAGAGCCTATGTATGCACAAATACCAAGTATTTCATAGAAAGAGAAAAGCTTTTTAGACCCTGGCCATGTGTCCCACCAGTAGCTCCAGGTGACTGAAGACCTACAAGTTTATGGTTAGAAGATCGTCTTTAGCAATGCTTGACAGCATCCAATCATCTAAAACTTCTTGGTTTTAATTTCACAATGAATACATTAACTAAGGAATATCTATACCTGTGTTGTTTACCAGCTTTATGCTCGGAGACAATTTTGAAATAAAAACATATTGTTTGATTTTATTCTCATATTCCCTTTGTAACACAAACTCACAAAATTGCAGAATGGTTGAGGTTGGAAGGCACCTTTGAAGGTCTTCTGGTCCAACAACCCCTGCTCAAGCAGGGCTGTGTACAGCCAGTTACCCAGGACCATGTCCAGACAGCTTTTGGATGTCTCCAAGGATGGAGATTCCACAACCTCTCTGGACAACCTCTTCCAGTGCTCAGTCACCCTCACAGGAAAAAAACATTTCCTGATGTTCAAAGGGCACCTCCTGTGTTTCCTTCTGCACCCACTGCTTTTGTCCTGTCACTGTCCTCTTTGCACCCTACCTTCAGGTATTTATATACATTAATGAGATGCCCCACTGAGCCTTCTCTTCTCTAGGCGGAACAGTCACAGTACTCTCAGCCTTTCCTGATATGCAAGATGCTTCAGTCCCTTCATCATCTTCATGGCCTTTTGTTGGACACTCTGCAGTATGTCCATGTCTCTCATACTGAGTAGCCCAGAACTGGATGCTACTGCAGGTCTGTCCTCACCAGTGCTGAGTAGATGGGGAGGATCACCTCCCTTGCCCTGCTGCCAATACTTTGTCTAATGCAGCCCAGGATACCATTTGCCTTCTTTGCAGCAAGGGCACATTGCTGGCTCATGTTCAACTTGATGTCCACCTGGACCCCCAGGTCCTTTTCTGCAAAGCTGCTTTCCAGCTTGGTGGCCCCCAGCATATATTGGTGCATGGGGTTGTACCTCCCCAGGTGCAAGACTTTGCACTTCTCCTTCTTGAACTTTTGTATGCTCATTTCTCCAGCCTGTTGATGTCCTTCTGGATGGCAGAATGACCCTCTGATATATCAGCTACTTCTTCCTGTTTGGTGTCATCTGCAAATTTTCTGAGGGTACACTGTGAATCATCATCCAGATCATTAATGAAAATGTTAAATTAGACTGGACCAGTACTGACCCCTCAGATAGATCACTAGTTACTGGCCTCCAACTAGACTTTGGGCCACTGATCACCATGCTCTGGGTGTGGCTCATCAGCCAGTTTTCAACCCACCTCACTGTCTACTTATCCAGCCCATACATTAAGAGTTTGTCTGCAGCTTGTCACATAACAGGATCTTATGGGAGACAGTGTCAAAGGCCTTACTGAATCCAGGTGGACAATATCCACTGCTCTCACCTCAACTCCCAGGCCAGTCGCTTCTTCATAGAAGTTTATCAAGTTGGTCAAGCATGACTTCCCCTTGGTGAAGCCATGCTGACTACTCCTGATAAGTTTTTTTTGCCTGTAACGTGCCTGGAAATGATTTCCAAGATTAGCTGCTCCATCGCCTTCCCAGGCATCAGGGTGAGGCTAACTGGCCTGTGGTTGCCTTCTTGAAGGCAGGAGTGACATTTGCACTCCTCTAGTCTTCATGGCACTTCTCCCCATCTCCATGATTCATCAGTTATTGTGGGGAACCTTGCAATGACATCTACCATCTCCCTCAACACTTGTAGGTGCATTCCATCAGGGCCCATGGACTTATGTATGTCCAGTTTGCTTAAGTGTTTCCAGACCTTTTCCACCAAGGATACACCTTCCTTGCTCCAGCCTTACCTGCTGATCTCTGGGACCTGGGATTCCTGAAGGCTGGTCTTGCTAGTAAAGACTGACGCAAAGAAGGCATTCAGTACCTCAGCCTTTTCCATGTCTGTGTAACAAGGTTCCCCATCTAGTTGAGCAATGGGCCCACATTTTCCCTAGTCTTCCATTTTTCACCTGTGTACTTATAGAAGCTCTTCTTGTCTTTGACATCTGTGGGCAGATTTAGTTGTATTTGGGCTTAGCTTTCCTAGCTTCATGCCTGGATGCTCATTGTTTCTTTATTACTCCAAGGTTACCCCTCCTTGCTTCCACCTTCTGTAGGCNACTCCTCTAGTCTTCATGGCACTTCTCCCCATCTCCATGATTCATCAGTTATTGTGGGGAACCTTGCAATGACATCTACCATCTCCCTCAACACTTGTAGGTGCATTCCATCAGGGCCCATGGACTTATGTATGTCCAGTTTGCTTAAGTGTTTCCAGACCTTTTCCACCAAGGATACACCTTCCTTGCTCCAGCCTTACCTGCTGATCTCTGGGACCTGGGATTCCTGAAGGCTGGTCTTGCTAGTAAAGA
>VXBL01003128.1:288731-328456 GCA_013400195.1 Aramus guarauna
TCCTTGCTTCCACCTTCTGTAGGCTTCATTTTACATTGAGTTTGGCTGGGAGCTCCTTGTTCATCCATGCAGGCCTCCTGGCAATTTTTTTCCAACTTCCTTGAGGTTGAAGGAGGTGATCCTTGAATATTAACCAGCTTTCTTGGGCCCAGTTTCCACTGAGGGCCTTGTCCCATGGGCCTCTTCCAAGCAGATCTTTGAAAAGGCCAAAGTCTGCTCTCCCAAAGTCGAGGGCAGTGAACTTGCTGTGTGCCTTCCTCATTGCGCTGAGGATCTTGAACTCTACCATCTCATGGTCCCTGCAGCCAAGGCTGCCCTTGACCTTCACATTCCCCACCAGCCCCTCCTTGTTGGTGAGTATGAGATCCAGCATGGCACCTCTCCTCATTGGCTCCTCTGTCACTTGGAGGAGGAAGTTATCATCAGTACACTCCAGGAACCTCCTCCATTGCTTGAAATGCTGATGAAGGTGATATCTACCCCAGATATTAGTTTGTCCTTGTCAACAGTGGGGCAATATTCCCATTGTTCCGAGATTTATGAGTGAGCTTTGTACTGGCCCTTCTTAAGGAGCTTCACTTGTTCTTGTCCCTGTCACCATTATTTTGCTTATAATAACTGTACTAATTAACTGTCTTTTTATTCTTCTCATATTGACTTTTCCAAATAAGTAAAAACTATAAAAATACATTAGTGTGCAATTCATATAATTTATTGAACAAAGAATAGAAATTAATTTCTACACAGCTGTTCTAATGTTATCTGTTCTCCCTAGGAATAGGTGACTGCACAATCAGTATAAAAATGAATTAATGACAAAAGAAACTATATTTTACACATTATATGTGCGTTTGTATAAAATATGAATACAATGGGATGTGGATTTCATCATGTTATATAAAAGGAGCTGTGTATAACCTGAATTTGACTTTATCATAACATTAGTATTCCTCTACATCTTGTTGAGGGGTTTTTTATGCTTCATATTGATATATCAGAAGGTGTTGTAGGCTGCAGACTTTTCTACAGAATTAATCTTAACTTTGATCCCTTTTATCATACTGTGCAGGAGTTCTGAAGAAAGCTAGTGGGGAGCTTTTAATAGGAGAAACTAGAGCAAATGAAACCAGTGTGCTTCCTGAACAGTTACTTCAGGTAGAAGAGGTGAGTATGAAAAGAGTCTTACACTTTGTAGGGAATTTTCTTTTGACTATGTCTCCAGTGTAGTCTGTCACTGTGTTCATTATAAACACCTGTTGCCATAGTTTCATTATTTAGTTACTGCAATTAATTTTAGGTGCAAAGTCTCAGTTAAGATGGAATAAAATCTTATGGCATTCATCAAGAAGTGGTTATTATTTAAGATTTTGTAACAGAACAGATTTAACACCAGAAGTATATCTCATAAGAAAACCGTAAAAAAAAAAAAAAGCTAAAATGTGATAGCTTTCTTCAGTATTAAATATTTTCTTAAATACAACAGAATCTTAAAAAAATCAGGTTCTTAGGATTTGATCATGATGATGCTTCCTGTAGGGATAAGTACTCACATGATACCTGGTTTCTTTGATGCCCACAAACTACCATGTAGTAACCACTATGCTTTGTAGAATGTGTGTAAAAGATTAAGTCTTGGTCTGGCTCCCATTTACTACAAAACAAATTTTTGTTATTGAATTTGTGGGACCTAAATGCTCTAACAAGTCTGATACTTTGCAATATTGGAATTGAATTTCCTAATGGCTCAATTTTAATGCTGAAATGACTTTTTTAAATGTGCTTTGAATCAGTTTGTGAGACTAATGTTCCTATATCTTATAGATTACAAAGAACAATATTTTGAGAAGATTGAGTTTTACTTGAGCCAGGATCAAAAAATATAAAAAACAAATAGAGGGAGTGCACAAATGGGTGTCCGTGGGAGCTGCCTCTGTGCTCACTGGAGTTGAATGTTGGGGGTGGGAAGGGACAAGGAAGGAGGAGGCAACTACTAAATTGGAGCAAGCTGGAAGGGCTCCACTTCATATCCCTTCACGGTCTTCCAATTCAGTATAATAGCTGCAACTTGTTAGGAATCCTTCTTTTCTTTTGTCCTACTATGCCCTCATAGTGGGGATCTTTACATCTTACATCATTAAAATATTTTTCTTATAGTGGTGCAATTCTCAGTTGGCCTCTTCTGGTAAGGTTGAAGTCTGCTGTAGGACATATGAGCAATGCAAAGCAAGATTAGTGGAAAAGTGATGATGTCCAATGTGTCTACTTCTCACCACTGTTATGCTTCAGATAACTTCAGAAGTCTCTGTTTATAGAAGGCAAGACTGATGTAAACAATAGCAAAAGCCAGCATTGGCTAAAAACTAGAAATCTCTATTTACACATTTTAATCTTTGCTGAATCCAGCTCTAGAGAAGTAAAATCCAGTGTGGCTGTGTTAAAACCAGCATGTCTAAATGTTTTCCATTAATATTCATGGGTAGTAGCTTCCAGTTGTTACCTTGCAGTGAAAATTATTACAGGGTATCATTGCTGGATTACTTGTTAAAGTATTGAAAATGGTTATAAATATATTTGAGTTTGCTAGATTCCATTAAAGATTATAAATAATGTAAAGATTAAACATGGCTTTTAAAAAGCAGTCTTGTTTAAACAGGGTTTTTTATAAATTTATTTCTTAAAAATTTGATGACAAATTTAATGTTGTTATGCATTTTCATTTTTGTTGAGTGTATATATGGCTTTTAATATGATTTCACGGCTAGCAGACTATATTTTAAGTTACTACAATGAATGTCAAAAGATGATGGTGTCCTTTAATTGTGGATGTTTGTATAAGTTTCAGACAATAATAACACTCAGTCATGAACTTGGCTTGATTTAATATAAATATGTATTTCAGCCTATTTTACTGAATTTTGGCTGGAGAAATGCATTTAAAGACCTGTCGTCTTCTGTGGCTCACTGTATAACAATAGCAATTGAGGATTTTTCAACTAAAATTCTTCAACATGAGCAGAAAGAAGAGTTTTCAGCTGCAGGCTATGCAATGAGTCTTGTAAACAACCAGCAAATGAGGGAGTCCTGCGGAGCAGTCCAACAGGAGGAGCAACCAAAACGAATTGCTAAGGCAGGTATCAAAAGATCTGAAGTTTGAGGAGAGACAGAATGCCAAGGCTGTTTGCCATCTACACTTTGAAGTACTTACAGTACCATTAATATTCTATATCTTATATAAATGGAATTAAGAAGAAAGTGAGAGGCATTACAATATGAGGCTGAACAGAGCTTTATACAATAGCCCATAGTCTACACTTGAAAGAATTAACTTTTAAACTTTGCTGGCATTATTTTTTTCATCCAAAAAGTTCTAAAACATTCTGATTAGTATCTGCTCTGTTACCAAGTGGTTTGATGGGAAAATGCTGAAAGCTTTGAAGCGTAGCTATAAAGGGATTTCCTGTATTCATATCCTTAGACATGCCATTTAACTAATCAGCATAACCAATAATATGGCCAAATTAGAGTTCTTTGATTTGGCTGAAAGGTCATTTATGATGATTAATTAAATTGTTTTTCTAAGGGAATATGTGTTTGAAAGTTCTTTTTATTTAGTAAGCTTTGCAACTGTTCTAGCAAATTTGGAATGCTGTTAATGAATGTTGGCTTAAAGTAACATATAAGCTTTTAGGGGATAATTTTAGGGAGATCAATGTATGAATTTACTAAGAGATGACAAGTCTGTTTTCAAATTCAGGATTAAGAAATGCATTTGTATATTTTTCAAAATAAATTCATTTAGAAAATTATATTTGTTTACAAGGAATTAACCTTATGCTTTGAGTGTACATCTAATGAAATCATAAACAAAATGAAGGCATTACTAGCATAAGATGGTTTTAATTTTTTCCCCAATATATATTATACAGCTTTAAAGTAAGAAGGAATGAAATAATAATTCATTTACTGTAGATGAACATTTCTCTCCTGTATAACAGAATGAAATGTTTGTAAAGCTGATTTAATACATTTATGTTTTATGCCAATTTCATTATTCAAGAATCTGACCCTAGTGTGTATAAATTAAACAGCGCTGTCAGAATACAAATAACTTGATGCCACGTTTATTTCTCTCAGTTTTGTTCTGACATCATGGAAGAACTTGACACATTGCTTCCATTGGCTCTGGCATGCAGAGATGATTCTCTTCAGGAAATTAGAGCAAACTTCGTAGAGGCCTGCAGCAAAGTGGCAACAGCTGTCCTGGCAAGACTGGAGGAGAAAAGCAAGGACGTTCCCTCCAAGGCTCCCCTGCAAGACTTGTACGCTGCTCTTTCCACGGCGATATATGTCTTTCAGCATTTTACAATGTATAGCAATTTAATGAGAGAAACGAGCAAAAAGTGAGTCCCTTTTACTTATAAAGGTTTAATTCAAGCATAAATGATATAGGACCTCGTTCCATTGTGGTGATACAGTATGGTGGTAGTTTTCCAAATTGCATCATATTTTTTTAGCGCACACTATTTATGGAAAGACCTGAATCAAAGCTATTGATAATCTAAAGCAGCCATTATGAAACAAATTATTTATGTTTAAGATCTGCATTTGATTTGCAGATCAATATTTTTTATTTATTAAGCTTGAGTAAATAGGATTGTCCGGTGAACTGAATGTACTCTGCTCTCATATAAATAGGGGGCTAAGGCCTTAATTTCCTTTTCTGACCTTTGCAATAGCTGAATTTTCATAAAATCTGATTTAGCACATAGCAATTTCAGAGGTCAGTATAAATATACATTCCTGCACTTTTTTCCTCACACACCTGTATTCAGAAGTATGAACAAATACATCCAATGTAGTTTTAGAATTTATTTTTAATTGCAAGCAGAATAAAAATTAGGATATGAAGTAGTAGTGTAAAGTCTAAGACAGCATTTGACCTGGGGGGCAATATAACTGCATTTGCTATGCTTTTAGGAGATTTTGACTTAAGATACTAGGACGGTCTTTATTGGTCCATGTGTTTCTGGCCATATGTAATTTAAAAGTAGAAACTGGGCCTTTTGGGAGGGACACCTCAACTAGTGCAATTTTCAAGGAATGTATAATTTCTAAGGGTTTCTATGCACTGTTGAGCTACTTTCTCTCTGATGTTGTACTCTCTCCATTAAGTGTGTCTTTGTGAATGGGAAGTCTGAGTCAAACTATTGCTCAATAATTCTGCTTGTGTGTATTATGAAAGAGTTTTAGAACCTACCTATCAAAAATTATCTCTAGACTGTGTTTATGTTTTCTTTGTCACAGTCAGTGTTGATGCAATTACGTATCAACCCAGAATCTCCCAATAACTGAATGACAAATGTACTTTTATCTCAGAAAATAGGATGAAGTAATATATTTCTCAGTGACGTGGTTAAATGAGAATTTATAGATGAGCAGATATATTTAAAGGACTTGTGAAACAAAGACCAGATATTTTTCAAAAGTGAATGCTAGGTTCAGACTCCAGGACCAAGAGGAAATGAATGATTGATACCTAATAATCAGAACCATTTGCAGTACTGGGGATTGTTACCTCCTACTGCACAGCCTTTCAATCTTTGCCTCTTTGATCATTCTCTCTGAACAGACCCCTGTTCCTAGTGCCTGTCCAACAATATCAGGAATTCATCAACGTTCTCCAGTTTCAAGTTACGAACTACTGCGTCAGAGTTTGTGCTACAAGCATTTTACAGGATGCTGAGAGCCACCACTGGGATGACTGCAAAGCTTTTTATGAGGTGTGAGGTTAAGTTTACTGTGCCTCCCTTTTGCAAAATGTGTTTTACTGGTCACTAGCTCTCTGACTAATTAGAAGCATAAGATCAGCATTATTTTTACGTAAAGATTATTGGAATTTACTATTCTGAAATGTCTATTCTTGCAGGCAAATGTCTCTGTAGAAATTATGTAGGAAAACATAGTCACTTAAAGATGAGATAAATCATTACCATGGAGTGTTTGTGTCACTTGCTTAATAAAATATTGTCCGTCAAGTTTAAGATATTTATATAGAACTTGGTAAAGAAGACACCATCTTTTTAACTTGTCCTCTTATAGAAAGTGTGCCATATGATAATGAAAGACAGCTGTTTTTCCCCTGGAATTTTTTAATCTGAGTCTTTGATTTTTATTTTCACTTGATTCCCCTTTTTGCCTTTTGTGAGTGAAGTATGTAACAAAGACAGATGGTCAATATAGTTACCTTCAGCATTCAACAACATATTTCTGGAATAACTGGTGCCATTTCACCTGCTTTTTGAAGTCACAGGTCTGCTCTTAAACTTTAATCCTAATGATTCTGTGAAAACACCCTAAGGATCAAGTAAACTATTATAATTTATTGAGGTTTTTTCATCCCAGTTAAATGCGGACATAGACTGACATATACTATTTGAAATTATATTTTCACTTAATTTCAGGATGAAGTGGAAGTATTGTATGTTTTTTGTCAATAATAACTGAGATCTCCTGGAGACAAAGTCCTGCCCTTTCTTGTATCATTTGCTGTGTGAGAGAAATAGGGGGGTTTTTTTTGTTAAGCATTTTCTGGAATTCTTACATGGGAGAAAACTCTGTGTGATACATGTATTCTACAGGTATAATATAAAAAACGAATGAGTCAGAGACAAAAATCTGTACTGAACAGGTGATGCAGACCTTAATATGAGTAATCTATCAAAATACGATCCCTCAAAGACAAGTAAACAAGCATGTTACTTTTGTTTGAATGTAAGCCCAGATGTCAGGGGTTGATAAGAAGGTAAGAAATTTAGTGGCTTTTGGCAACTGATATATCATGACATGATCTTCACTGTCTATAGCACATATGGTATTGTGTCCTGTTTATTAGTGACCGAATAACTTTTCACCATGGAGGAAACCTATTATCAGAAATAGCTGCTGCAAGAAGAAATAATATGGATTAGCTAAATAATTTTATCATTACTGATCAGAACTGATGTGTGTGGGAGGAGATGAAGAAAGCTGGTATCTCAGCTCTGTACGCTTGCAAGACTTGAGGTGGGAAGTATGTAGTTTTACATCATCACTCTGTTCTTTTTACTGGGCCATGGGTCATGGCCCAAGGATGGACCAAGATCTGTTCAGAATGCCTTCAGGAGGCATGATGCTGAGCAGCTGCTACTTCCATTGAGCTCCTGTAGGCATCCCAAATGGAAGAGATTTGCTTAAGACCTATTGCTTGTTACAGAGGCAACATCCTGCGGAAACTTCTAGCGGTGAGAGGTGGCTCCATCTGAGGTCTAAGCTCAGTAGGAAGTGTGAGCCTCTACCTCTTAAGTCATGCAGATCCTGCTGAGCTCGGAAAACAGGAGTAGCTTGGAGCCAGGTGCCAGAAGACCTCACCAGTCATCAAAAGCAGGCTGTGATAGGAGCTCCTTCTCTCTCAATGGGAACACACTTTTGCACTTGTGCAAGTCAGTGGCTCACAGCCCTTGCTGTGTTTTCAGTGGGATCCACTGCTGTAAACAGCATCATAATCTTGCTTTGTTAAGGGAAAGCTGCACTTGGCTCTCTGCTTCTGCTTGTTTCTTGAGTAGCCTAGCTCTTGAATCTGGTTTAGGTCAGGATTCTCACTACCCTTTCCCCTTTGTCCCCCAGTTTTGAGTATTACATGCAACTATAAAAGATTCATTCCTCATCTGTAAAACCTGAACGCAGGTTCATAAAGGAAAAATACACATCCCCATGTGCTCCCACAAAATAAGCAAAACATTGCCTGTCCTTTGGTTTTGTGCACGTGAGTAGGGGACAAGGAAAGAGGAAGAACCTTTCTTTCTTTATTTTTCTATTGCATGCTTAATTACAAACTAAATGGCAATGCTACACTTCAGCTATCACATGAAGTTACTCTCTTCTTTTTCCCCAATAATGTAGGGCATTCAAGTGGTATTGGAAAGAATATGTGACAGCCTTACTTTCCATTCCCCACTAGTGACATACTGCCTAATAGAACTGCGTGACTGACTTGATGTGTAAGTCATCCTGAAAGAGGCAAACCCTATGAAAAACAAAGGGGAAGGAGGAAGGGGCAGGGGACAGAGCCTGTGTTTGATTATACAGAGCTGCAGCTTCTGTATCCATTTATTTATTTGTTCATACAATGGTAACATCTGAGGAGAACAAAATTGGTGGCAAACAGTTATTTCATTCTATGAAAGTAAACATTACTTCTTTTCTACATTGTTAAAATAAGAATAATGAATGTTTAAATATTTTTGGACTTTGTTAACCTATTTCAATACTTCCTCACTCATCCTTCCTCTGACATGCACCTAATCCAATAGTGGTAACTGGAATTAAAAGAAAAACCACAAGACCAATTATGATTAGAGGGTAAGCACAGCAGTTATAATCACTGTGAGATCACAGAAAGTTTTGAATAGCTTCTAGGAAAGTTAGGCTGAGACTTTGTGAGATGCAAGCAGCGAAGGTGTGCTAATGTGAGATCTGAGCTGAGCTCTAAGAGCGCAGTTCCTGTTCAGCACTCGGGTCTAAGCTGGCTGGGAGTGAAGCTCTGGGGTGCGGGACCTCGCTGCACACCCACTGCGCCACTGGGCCGGCTCTCCAGATTACATCTTCCAAAGGAGCTTTTAGTGTAGCAGACATCTGCTGCAGCTTTGGGAACTTGTGTTTTCTAATAGTCAAAGAATAAAGAATTGTCTGTTCAAAGATAATACTGAGTGGCTTACGTAATAAAGTGCAGCTGCTTGTTTCCTGATATATAAGCTAAATAAAAGCTCACATCTGTTTATATTACATGAAGCCTGCAAAAATAGCAGATGTTTACCAGCAGAATTGTCTAGAAATGGCAACAAATAGAAAAACAGGTCAGAAAAAGGGAATGAATCTCATTTAAATCTTCAGTGAAACTGTTGCTTCTGAAGTGGACATGCAATATGGGAAAGGGGCTATTATTCAATTTACTGCTTTAAATGAAGCAATTTGTGTTTATAGTTGCATAGTTAAAAAGTAAAACTTAAAGAAAGTTTCTTAAAGAAATAAATAGAAAGTCAATTTAGAATTATATTTCTGGTTGTTAATTCTACGTGGCTTTGGAAAAATTTGTAATTAACTTTTGTAAATTAAGGATATGACCAGAATAAATTAGCTTCCTTTAGGCATTCCAGCTAATTATTTTTTTACCCGGTAAGTTTATTCTATAACAGTAGAAGTGTTTTTGCAAAGAAAGGGAAATGTTAGTAAAATGTCCGTAAGATAGGGTTAGGGTGGGGTTTTTTTTCTGGGTAACATCTACTGTAATGTATCTCAAGAGTAAGCTTGGTAATATACTTAAGAAACACAGACTTGTAGTAACATATTAATGTTTGAGGTTTACAAGGCTATGAAGTTATGAGTTCAGTTATGAAGTAAACCTGTACTTTCTTAAGATTATGTTTCAGTATATCATGCAATAATATTGTAATTTTGTTTCATATAAGGAAAAAAGGACACTATTTTAATTATTTTATTATATCCATTCTTGGTTAATATAGGCCTATCCTATTTTTCTGTGTGGAAACACTTGTCAAGTGCTTGATTGTTCAAAATTCCAGAGTGATTGTTTTTTGTTTGCTTGTTGAAATATGCTTAAAACAGTTCTAAGATGTCCATGGTTGTATGTACAAAGAAAATTAGACATATAATTTTCTTTTGAAACTTACTTGTATTACATTTTTCTCTTATGCATTAGTGAAACTTGGAAAATCAGATGTCTTAATAATTTGTTTTTCTTTTTTTTTTAATGAGATTTTAGAGATGCCTATGCCAGTCACAAATTTAATGACTAGAGAACTGGTCACAAGTTTGGTACTTCTGTTCTTTGTCATAATTTACTGCTTTGTAATGTAAAATACACTTCACACATTACGGCAGAGAAATACAGAATAATGACAACTTCCAGTAATCTGCTAATGTGGTGTGCTTAAAAAGAAGCCAGATATATTTTGGCTTATTATAATTAGAGAGTACCTATCAAACTCTTACATTGTTTTAAAAATCATGGGGTTGTTTTATGTTTCTGATAATAGTAAAATATCAACAAATTATTAAAAAATTACTCAACTCCATTGGAATGTGGGAAGCGAAGATTAAAGTCTTTGTTCTGTTACAGCTTCATCATAATGCTATTTTCTGAATAGGTATTAATTGAAATATTTTAACGTGATTGAACTATATACTTCTTACACATAGTGTGGATTAACTGCTGTGATTTTGACTCCTCTGTATTTCTCTCTGTGTCTTATTGGGATGGTTCTGTATAGACAATGAAATATTAATACCAATGTTGATTCCTTCCCAGAAAATGTTTAGTTTTAATGAGTTACCATTAAGAGATGAAAAAAATATCTTGCTAAAAAATTCTGAATATCTCTTATCATCAGTTTAATTGTTCAGTTATTTTTTTTTCTGCTCTTCTCACCTCTCCATTATATGTAACCAAAGGTTCAGAATCACAGTTATGTGTGGCAATTATGAATCTGGGGAAATACATAAGCTTAAGTAATTTAAATAATTATTTTCTTTTGAGAACAAAGAAACTGTTATATTACATTCATCTGACTGTTCTACTCTGTACAGAATTCTGTATATGTTTTTAAAATAAAACACTATGGGTTTTGAGAGTACGTTAATTAAGGATATAAGAGGTCAAATGCTGTGGTTTGGTTTTGTGGCAGAACTCTAGTTTTCAACGGAAATGGAACATGTGTTTCCTTGCTCATAAAGAGGTTTCACCTCTTGGCTAGTGCCATTTTTTGCTCATCATATGCCTGAAACTCTTCAGCTGTTTTCCTTTCAGATTGAATTAATTAGACTTACAGGTAAAAAATTGATGCTTTGGAATGTGTGGTTTCATTATTTAATGTGTGGTGGTTTTGCTAGGGGGAAAGATGCTCGTTCTCTGTCCAGATGTGGCATTACTTCTGCTGTGGTCTTCACCATGATCTATGGACTATTCTACCTCCCAAGATAGCCCAGGAGATTCTTACAGATATACTGGAGCAATCTTTGGCTATGCTGACCTCCAGATATTGTCAGGCCTGCCCCAGTTACAAGAGAACACCACAAATCAGGTAATGCTTTTATATTTAATGCCCACTTTTAATGGGTAAAATAAGTAAATCTTAGTTTTCTATTATGCACTGCTTTGATTCAAATTTAATGTTAATGAACACAGCAGAGGAGATAGACACAATTTATGTATTTTGATGTTTATTTTAATTCAATATATTTTGTATATTTAAGTATATTTGGTAGTCATGTAGTAACTGGGCAGAATCAAATGAACTTTTGGTGAAATTTTTTCATGAACTGCGCAATTGGTTTGAAAGCCTCACGATGAACAGTGCATTCCAGAGTGGTGGCACAACCAAAAATGTGAACAGAATTGGCAGCATCAGAATTAGAAGTTAAGCCCTTGATTCATGAAGAAAACTCCATGTGTTCAAGCAGAATTTGGATTTTCATAGAGCTTTTCAAGTGAAAGAGCTACAAGGTCACATCAAAAGTTTTGCCAGAATGAAGCCAGTGGTGCAGAAGGAGAGAGGAGGAAGAGGCTATTCCTTCTCCTGTCATTTCAGGAAATATTTAGGAAATACAAAGCTGGAAGTTGTTCATATTGGATTTCTTATGTTTTGCCAAAGAAGAGGCTCTCTTTAAGAAATACTAAAGCAGGTGTCTCTAGTTGGAAACTTACCCTACCCCTGTCCTTTTTTTTGTTTGACTGAAGAAATTGGTGTATTTCTAATCCTACCCCTCTGCTATATATCTTTCCTCTATGAATATGTTCCTCATTTTAGATTGTGAAAGTGATGTAATTCATGGTGGTCATGCAAGTTAAAAACTTAAAGAGCTTGTCATTTGTAGGAGGTGAGAGACACTCAGCAGAGATGTGTTCCGTGTGAGCTAAGAGTTATGTGCTGTCATTATAAGTTTTATTATGAGAAGGAACAGTGTCATGGAAGCTTAAGTAAGGTGTACAAGTTCACATTATTGGAATAGGTGGGCAAAACCCCAAAGTTTTATTCTACATATCAAAATACCTGTTTGTATGCTCTATTTCTGCACTAATTTACCATGATTAGGCTCTTCTATATCTTTAGGTACAGAGAGGTTTCCTGGAAATCTCCTGGGAAAAAACCCACACGACTGAAATATGAAGAATTTGTATTGATACCATATTTCTTAAATGTCGTATTAGTCAATTCTATATAAATTGCTTCAAAATACTGAACAAGAAAGATCTTTGTCATTTTGTAGAGAAGCTGTTTTATTTAATAAGGTGATTATGAAGTTTGCCACCAAATGAATTGAATTATCCAGTCATGCACAAATGAAAAAAAAAAAAAAAAACAACCAAATCCTAATATCATTCAATATATTTTTATCAAAGAGGTTTTACATAATTTTTTTGTAATATTGTACTTTGCAGGGGGGTCTTTTATCCAATGGTTCTTGAAATGTTAGAGATCTGATCTGTAATGTAGACAAATATATGTTCATGTGCGTTGCCTAAATTTTCCAAAAATTAAGATGATCCATAAAAATACAGATGATCACATAGGCATCTATTGGCTTTTAGGTACTTAGGTACTCTTTTCAGTCCAACTTCATGCCTGTGTTTTGTGTTACCCATCTGTTTACTATCTGTTGTATGTCAGCATAGTCTCGTGAGATTATGTTGTTGTAGTTGGGTTCTTGCTACTGTTTAGGTAAATGACCCATGATGCCCTGCCAGCCAATATCAACAGGCAACAGATTACTGACTCAGAAACATTCCACATCATAATATGTTGCCTGGCAGTTATAGTTTTGCAAATTGAAGATTTATTTCACTTGCCATTACTGTTTTGCCCCAGCAGAATTTGAAAATAGTATGTACGTTCCAATTATAATTTATCATAAAGAAAACTAAATTTAATTTTATTGAGTTGTAGTTTAGAAGGTAAGTTGTTCCTGTCTAGTGGCATTGTCCTGTGGAAGAGGAAATTTCCATATTTTTTAGGTCATGTTTTGAATAATTGGAGTAACAACTTTTCTGTGGAAGCATTGAATTTTTACACAGTGGTGGATTCAGAATTTCTACACCGCTGATGGAATATGATATTTGAAGTCCATACAATGATTTAGGTATTTTATACTGTCAGAGGAAAGCAGTATTTAACTGAAATTTACCACCGTCCAGATGTCCTAAGTAATGTTATTTTCACTTTTTTTCCCTACAGAATTGATATTGCAGCAATTTTGATGTCCACTGAAGATATGCTCTGGTCAGTTTGTAGCTCTGTACAAGAGTTTCTGAAGCCACATGAAGACAGAGATCTCAAGATCTGTAAAATACATAGCCACTGCAACAGTCTGCTCTCTGTGCTAGCTATTTTAACTTCACCACTGAAGAATTTGTATGAGTAAGTATGAAAGAAACATTCAATTTGAGATAAAATTGGTTCTTGAGCTTATATGGATAGATCTACAAGGTGAATAATTGTGTCGAAATACAAATGCAATGCATAGTGTTGAGACATTTTCATAACCTTTGACTATTTCTCAATTTGGTCCTGAACTTACCTTTGCAATTTTACCTAAAGCCCAATTATATCTCCTGGGATTTTGTTAGCTTTGGATCAAACTCCTATGCCACATATTTTTTTGTCTGGTGATAACATAGAGCATAGTGAAAGTCTGGTTTGAGTTCCCCTGTAACACAAACAGTAGAATTTAATTAATAATTACTGTCCCAAATTTGCAATTTACTATCCAGTTAGGACACATGTTGTTAGAAACAGATTCTTACTGGTCTAAAAACATTTACTACTATGGTACCAAAGCCTTTGGTAAGGTTTTAAAGGACTTAGTCACTGATGCAATTGAAAAAAATTTCATCTTCTTACTAATTCAGATTTATCTACCTTCAGCTTCCAGGTAAATTAGAATATTCTGCTGTCGTAGCATAATAATTCTATAAGTGCTGGAATTTAAAGATAATTCACTGGAATGATCGTCTGGTTATATAACCGATATGCTTCAACAAATACTAAATATAGTTTAAAAGAGAAAGGATATAGCATGCTCATATTTACAAAATTATGTCTTCACAAGTCACAACTGTAAACAATAGGACACATTACTTGCACTGAAATGGGTCTGGGTCTTGCATTGTTTTTGATGCTAAAAGTTCTGCTGTAAATTTGGTGTAAGAGACAATACAAAGTGAGATCACAAATTAAATACCCAACAGTAACAAACCCGAAAACTAAGAAAGCCAAATCCTATTCAACTGGCTTTTATTTTGTTATTCTAAATAAGAATATTCTAAGTAATACTAGTGGTAAAAAGAGGAGAGTGGAGACCTCCTGCGTTTAAGCTTCTTTAACTAAACATTTTTTGTCATGTATGGGCTCATTTTAATGTCTGTGGGCTCTGAGGAACATGCAAAAGTGGTTTGTGACTGGATGTCTAATCTTATACAATGCAGGCTGATTACAAAATAGCAATTAAGAAGGTGACTCATTAACAGATTAGGTAGTCCTGCTGTGGCAATAGTAATGGAGGCAGGAATGGACATTGTGGTAGCTGTAACTGCTTCTACTGTCAGTTTTGACATTTCACCTTTCCTTTATGACAGTCCTTAGAATGATAGACTAAAATAAACACATTGTATAGTCTATTCCTGTTAGCTATTCTAGTCTTCACTAATCCATGTTGTTTAGAGATTTATCTATACCTGGAATGATAAAAAGTGTGTGCTAACTTGGGAACTCATTGAGTTTCAGAACAAAGTGCCAATGGAGAGAGAGAGACAGTGTATTTTCTATTTTATGTAAAATACTACAGATTAACAGCTTGGTCATATAGGTTTCATATTTAGGCATATACATTTCAGTATCCTAATTTGCTTTTCTAGAGATCAAAAACTTGACATGCACAGGATTTAGCAGCTCAATTAGTTTTCTACAAAGTACTCTGCAAATCATAACCAAAATCCAGCAGCTTTGTTTAAGAATACAAAGTCATATTTTGCAATATAGTTACAAAAATAATACTAATACTGAAAAACATTGTTAGAGAGATGATGCATGTTTTTGTGTAAGTAAAAAAGGATATTTTTTATGAACTGTGTATTCAGAACTTTTGTTTTCGAAACCTGTGAGACTCCCTTATCAAAACAGTTCTTTTATATTGTATGTTTCATTACAGCCAATATTTGTCAGGTAACCTAACCCAGTATCCAGAATACAAAGGAAAAACAGATTTACCAAATTAGCTTCTTGGATGACTATATGCAGTTGGCAGCACTTTCATATACTGATTTTTATGCTGGATTCTTAGGTCCGTTATTTACCGAGTTGTGTGTAGTTCATCGCATTAAGAATTTATCAATAACGATTTTAGAAGTTATGCGTGATTCTAAAGGAACACTAATCCTTCATCAGTTCTCTTTACAATTACAGCTGTATAATCAAAATTTCCATCTGTTATGTTGGCTCTATATCTTTCAAAACTTTGGTAAAATTAACTGGAAGTGAAATAAAGATTTTTCTTTTAAATCTATCACTCTGTCTTTTGGTACTAGAAGATTTCCCTGCAGGGGCTAGGTTTAAATTAATCTTTAGCCTGCTTAAGAAAGTTTTGTGTAATCATAAAAGCAGTGATGACAGAATATTGTTTTCCAGGAGTTGTCTAATAATAGGACTGGCTCATTTCCAACTTACTAGAGATGCTGTATTAACTATTGCTTCCAGGGAATTAAAATTATTTGAGATTCTTTATTATGTTGTTGAAATGCAACAAAACAGTAGGGGTGCTGAAAAATTAATAATATCCTTAACTTCAAATAAAGTGAGTCTGGCATATCCTTTTTCCTAATTTTGCGATCAAATGTTGTGCATTCTAATATCACTTAGAGTTTCTTCTCTGTATGATGAGCGTACTTAGACCTCCTCCTACATTCACTATGAATCTTGGGTCATCAGTTTTTAATACTCATTTTTCTCTGCTTCCCTTTCCTGGTCTTCCTGAAGTAACTGCCTGAAGTAACTTTAGTACAATCGAAATGTCAGTTGGAAAGGACCGCTGGAGGTCATCTAGGTCAACCTCCTGCTCAAAGCAGGACAGTCACCAAGAGTAGTCAGACATGGCTGTGTTAGCTGACCCATGTAAACCTCCAGGAACCAAGATGTCACAACCTCTCGAAGAAACCTGTTCCACAGCTGCACTGCCTTAGTGGAAAGTATTGCCTAAAATCTAGTGTGAACTTTCAAGGCTGCTGTCTATGGATGTTATCACTTGCTGTATTGCACCAGTCCCCACTTGGAAAACTTTGTCTCTGTTGTCTTTGTAATTACTCTTTGGGTGGTTGTAGGCTGCCATTAGGTGACTTGACTCTTTAGCCACCTCTTCACCTGAGTAAAGGAACCTAGATCCCTCAATCTCTTGCCAGAGATGATGCAGTTCTAGTCCTTTCCAGTTTCTTCACATCCTCCTTGAGCTGTGGGCCCAACACCTGGATGAAATATTCTAGGTAAGGCTTAACTGTTGCCGAGTAGGTGAAGCAAATCACTACCTTTACTTTGCCTGCCATACTCCTCCTAATGCAGCCCAGTGTTGGGTTGTGTTGGTTTTAGTGAGAATATACTGTTGTCTCCTATTCAACATCATACTGGGCATAAACCCTGGGCTTGGGGTTGGGTAGGGTCAGTACTCAGTTCCCAGCCTAGGTTATTATAATTCTGTTGCTGGGAGCAAAAAGTTGTGCTTTACGTCAGTGAACTTCTGCACCAGGTTGAGGCTTGCTCAGTTGGAGCAGATCTACTCTTCTTGTGCTTTTTTCTCTGTTCTTTACACTTTTATATTGAATTTACCTTTCTGTTAGGGACAGAATAGGACAATCTTTCTGTTAGGTAAGATCATAAAGAGTAAGGTGGATGCATCTTTTTATGATACCATACTATGAATTATTATATCTTACTTTCTCAACAAGATATCAGGTGAATGACTTGAATGCTGAGAGAAGAATTTAGAGATTCTATTCGTAAAATCACTGTCTCGGGTAAAAATAGCTGTCATTCAATTTTAAAAACTGAAAATATTTATCTTAATTTTTATATGTGAGAGTTATAATTCATGCAGCTGCTTTTTAGTCATGTTTCTTCCTTGTACAGAGCTAAGTCCTTCGAAGTCTACAAGGTAATATCATTAGGTTGCATCCTGTTGGCATCTCTTTTTTTCACACCTGCACTGAGGCTTACAAGATCAATTCTCACCTTGTCATACTCTACTGAAGAATAAAACTACTGTAGCTTGGAATCTTGCTGTGGTATTAAATACTTTCACAGATGCTATCCACTGCTTTGAGACCATAGGCAGCTGCTTTAACATAACTTGTAGTCAGAGCAAATTTCCTACCAGCTATTATTATACTTCTGTCAGAAGAGTAGTTGAACTAAACTGTCTGGCACAGACTTGGGTCTTCCTGGCAAGAATTACATAGCCAGCAGTGGGCACTGAGAAATGCAGGCATCAAGGATTATTGTATTACAATTAGACATTTGATTTTTTATAGATTTTGAAGTTATTATAATATTGAAACAATCTTGAAGGCCCTCAGATTATCTTCATCTCAGCTTAAAAATGTGTGTAAAGGTTTTGTTAACAAGCCTTAGAGTCCTAAAGTCTACCCTGCACTTGTCGTTCTGAGATGGCTAAGAAACCATACTCAACAAGCTGCTTCAGCCCAGAAGTCTCTCAAGCAGTTCATACACTATCAGTAGACAAAATGTGGTCTTTTTTCATTAGATTACTACCCAAACTGTACCTATGATGCTTTCTTGTAGTAGTTGGCTCTATGCTTTGCTATGTTAAGAAAAATATGTCAGAGGATAAGAGACAATGAGATATTTTTCTTCAGTTTTCTCACAATGTTGAAAATTACTATCTTCAAAATAATATTTTCTAGTTTAAGTACTCCTTCCATCTATATTACAGTCTCAGTTTTCTTTTTGATCTTCAGGTTTTCATGAATTCACAAAGAGCATGAATTCACTATGTGCTAATCCTTCTGCTCAGATATTGCTTACTTAAGATCATTTTGAAGTCTGTAGTAAGTTCTTCCTACTAATTTTGTTTGATTAGTAAAGTTAAATTCCAAATAAAACACCCTATCTTTTGGAGAAGTTCAGAAGCTATACTCCTGTCTTTCTGCTGAACAAGGGTAATTCTCTCTGCTTTAATCTGGGGCCTTATAGGCAGACAGTGACCTTATAAACATGTAGCTACACTTCTAAATCACTTATATGCAACTGTGAAAAAAGAGTTAAAAATGTTAAATAATTAAATGACAAAACACAAATACTATTAATGCTGTGGCAACAAAACACCCTGTAAGAAAGAAGAGATTTTGCCTTTTAGGTGAGGAGTTCCTGAAGGCTGTATTCCAGTGGGGTTCCATTCTGTCTCCAGTTTTAAGTGAGAGTACTCTCACTGTTTCCATGTCATGGCAATGGCTTTTTTATGTCTTGTAAACAGATTCTCTGGGCAAGGGGCAGTGTTTTTAAACTAAAAAAAGGTAGATTTGGATTGGATGTTAGGAAGAAATCCTGGGAGGGTGCTGAGGCCCTGGCCCAGGGTGCCCAGAGAAGCTGTGGCTGCCCCTGGCTCCCTGGCAGTGTTCAAGGCCAGGTTGGATGGGGCTTTGGGCAACCTGGGCTAGTGGAGGGTGTCCCTGGGACTGGAGGGGCTGGGAGGTCCCTGCCCACCCAAACCAGGCTGGGGTTCTGGGATTCAATTTGCCTGAGGAATATTTAAATTACCTTCTTCTCTTACTGCAATAGAAAGAGTACTGATCAAAAGTCAGAATGACAACGAATCACTCCGGAAAGTAAAGTAAATATACTATAAATGAGTTCTGTAGAAGTGACATTTTTAAAGGTTGTTACCTTCTTTATATAACTTAGAAAATCCTAGCCATGATACATAGAGAAACAAACTTCAGAGAAGTTATTAAGATGAAAAAGTCACAGCCAAGTAAGTTGAAAAGTAAAGTGCAAAGGAAGTGATAATCGATTATGGTTAATGGAAGATAGAGGTAACAGACTATATCCCCTCTGCTGGAATTGTGTTCATTGTAAATGAGTAAAAAGGGAAGAGGCCAAGGGATGTCCATTCCTATCAGATTATTGCATCCTACTGGTTGCTACAGAATTGTACAAATATTAATACATTCATTATTATTATTAAATCATATTAATATCAAATTAAATAATTCTGTCTTAGATATATTTATGATCACATAATATCATTAATTAATAAAACCAGTTAATTTTTAGTATCAGTGGGTTGGACACATCTGATTTTTCCCTCTCACATCCTTTAGGCAAGAGAAGTAATGCAGAAGTGACATAAAACTACTTATTTAATTCTTCACCAGGCTTTATATTTGAAAACAGTGGATGTTTCAACCAGTATTCTATTTCTCACAAGCCAATCAAGGTCCAAAGTTTCTGGTTCAAATGTTTTTCCAGTTAAATCCAAAGTCTGTATGACTTGCATGTTGTTAAAAAGAGAAGCATTATAATTTCAAAAGATTGTATAATTATGATAAAAGTATTGATAGTATGATGCATATATTATGCAGAAAGACAAGAGCTATAGAAATGAATGACTGAAGAGCAATTTGCTTATTCAATGTATTTTCAAACAGTTTGAAAATGTGGTCTATAGGAGTAAAAATATGAAGAGAACTGCTTTAACAGTACTGACAGTGCTAGATACCAAGTTTCAAAAAGTGAAAGTAAATGAGATATAGAATGACATTTTTAACAGTACATAAGATAAATAAATTTGCAATTATGTGTATGCATGCATATCTTAGTACTATTTATCTTAAGGGATTTTCTGTTTTCTATTTATATATAATTAGTTCTAGTGATATGAAGGGATTTCAGTCTTCCATGTAATTCAGAAGTATTTGGGGTTTTTTTAGGACATTTGTGAACAATTCTGATGATCATCTTCCTGAAGATTTTTCTAAAGTCTCTTATCATCCATTACATTGGTTATCTTGCATACCATCATCCTGTTCTTCCTTACTGAAGTGAGTATCAAAAGTTGATTGTTGTAAAAGAATCACTGGACAGTCAATGTTGATCAAATACTGGTACAACATTTTAAAAAAAGTATATCTGAAAAAAATGTCTAATTAATATTCTGATTTTAAAAAAACCTATAGAAACATTTTAAAAATTCATTTCAGATTTCCCTAATCTGAAATTTCCCTACTACTGAAAGTAATGCTCTGTGTAGCTTTTTGTCGTTATGTTTGGTATTTGAATTATCTTTAAGATTTTCTTGCTTTATCTTATGAGTGTATAGCTCTTGACAATAATGTAGTTCAGCACAGGTGCCATTTTGAAAGACTTATAAATAAAGGGGAGATAAAGAATACAACCCTCTGTTTATGATTGCTGGTTAAAAAAAAAGTTTCCTATATAAATAACTCATTGAAAAATATGCTGCTTGATCATAGTTGATTTTTTTGGGAGATTACTGCATGATTAGAGGCAAAAGCTTAATTTCTTTTTCTGTGTCACTGCATATAATGACAAGTTACATATGAGACATATGCTACCAGCTGTGCTGTCATTCCCTTTCTAATTTTGAACCTGAAGCACTCCCACACCAGTGTAAATCCTCTCCTAACCCCTTCACCTCCTCCTCCTCTTCAAAAGTTATTTCCTGAGAGATTTTCACTTATTTTCATGAAAAGCTGCTTTTGTGAGTTGCTATTGTGTTTTCTGAGGAAGTATTTTTATATTTTGGAGGAATACGTTATCATATGAGTCGTGACCTACTGAAGACCAATGTGCTGTGGATTTATTACCTCTTACCTCATACATGGAATATCTTGTACCTTGCACATCACAGTGTCTTCCCTGTGATTTCTCACCATACTACACAGAACATGCTGATTTCTCTCCATACCCTTCACTCCTAACCAGATGTCAGCAGTACTGTTATCTCTGTCCCTGGTGCCTCTGATACCCAGTGAACCAGAGGCAAGAGATGCTGTGACTGAGTCAAAGTTGTGTGGTTGGCTAACCAAAATGCCAAACAGAGTGAATAACTGCTGAATTCAGAATGTGTCCTCTTCCCTGCTTGAAATAGTAATTTAAGTTTTTCCACAGCTTGAAAGATCATGTGTTTGTAGAATGTCTGCCTCTCAATCGAGCTTCAAGGAAATTTATCAGTGGTTTTTTGTTATGCATGGGTGGAGAAAAAGGACAGAAGAGGAGAAGTAGGAGAGGGAATGACTGCATGGTCACTTAAAAAGGGTTCTACTCTATTTCCGGGGAAAATTATCCTTCATTAAGGAATATATATACTATAAAAAAGATGAAAAGTGTTTTGATGCCCTAATCCAAGGCTAGTACTCAAAACTTAAATTATACTGTGAATTATGAGTTTTGGAAGATGACTTCACAAGTGGAACTAGATGATCTCTAATGGAACTAGATGATCTTTAAGGTCCCTTCCAACCCAAATCATTCTAAATAAGTACCATCTCCTGTGTAAAAGTATGTAAAGAAAATGCTGGTACTGTTTCAGTCTGACATAGTTATCTATTTTTGAGGTTAAATTAGGATTTTGCTGATGATATTTAGGACAAATTTGTCTTGAATAAATAACAGGAGCTATTCCAGAGCTATCCAGCATGTACACATTTCTCACCTGAATGAAAGGTGAGAAAATATACATCTTCTTGACCACTGAATTGGAAAATGAGGCATTCAAAAGAAAGCACGTCTCTGAGAAGATATAGCTAGTGTGCCTGTGTGAAGATGGTCCATATACATAAAGCCATGTGTAGTGTCCTGGTGATAATGAGTGAACTATGTTGGTAAAATATTTAATGTTTTCTTTTAACAAGACACCTTTCAGTGGCTCAGAAAAAAAAAAACTGTGAAAGACCCTATATGTAATGAAGTAAACTGAGGGACATATTCTGAGGTGTTCTAATTTTTTTATCAGTTTTACACCGTATATTTATGTCGTGGAATATTTTCTTTCTTGAAATATTGCATTTAGAATATTAACAAGACACTTTATATTTAGATAATGCAGAAAACCATTTTTTAGAGCATCCTAATTCTTCCTGGATTATTTTATATTTTTACTTCTTACATCTAATAATACATAATCACTGTCCACAACAAAATTGGAAGCACAGGCCATTGTACACCTCCCAGCTGTGGCCACCTAATTTTTAACAGAAGACTCCCACCTGGCATGAATGTACCTATTCAGTATTTACTCTTCCTAAAGCTGACATTTCAAAAGAAATTTTTGCTAGTTCCTGAAATTATTTTGCTTGCAATTTCACTATTTAAACAGATTTACTACATTATTTTTCATGCCTAAAAATGTCCACAGTCTGTTTTCTTTTATCTACTTGACTTTAACATCTTTGTCAATGTTGTTAACATGAATTAGAGTTAATGTTTATTTGCCTTGTAAAATCTTGAACTTATCATTTGAGGTTTTTTCTGTCTTGGATACTAACCAAAATAACATAGTTGGTTATTTAACTGAATTATTACTGATAATTTATATTACAGTTTCTTTAGTGGTAATTGTGATTCATTCTTTGCTTTATTTGGGGTTTATAATCACACCATTTGCAAATCAGAGTTCTTTTTTTTTCTTTTACTGTACAAAACTGAACATTTATATGTGTGATATTTATATGTACTTCACCTTTTGTCACTTTTTATGAGGCTAGTCTTATTTTCACTAGTACTGAGCTACGAGGATGGGAGAACATATGCCTCTCCATATGCACGTTACAAAACTTCTCAGTGCATTTATTGGTGCTAGTTTCATGGCTGTAGGGAATGTCTGCTATATTTTATTTTTCCTCCAAGTGAGTCACACCATTGTACATTTCAATTTGCAAGAGGCTTAAAGAGCCAAGAACTGGTGTATATTACAACATGATAACTTCCCATCTGGTCAATGACAGACAAGTTTTATTTCAACTCAAATATTCTAAAAATGGCATCTATTTCTAAAGTAATTTAAAATATTATCCTTCATAAATCTAATTGACCAAATGTCCCTCTGTTTTATAGTTTGAAGACAAGGAGTGACCTCATTAGATATGATAATGTGGCATTCAAGGGAGAAACAGAATTAAACTGGCACATATATTTTAACTGAATTAGTGAAGCGTTGAGTTTGCTCTCAGCCACAGCACTAATTCTAGTGTTAATATAGTAATTTGTTTTTATTTAAACTTTAGTTACTAACTACTAATTAGTTTTTAACTTGTGTTAGAGTTTATATATATAAAACTAATCTTGAACATACAGAAATTAAGATAATACTATAAAGAATGCAAAGCCCTAACGCTGAAAGTTTGAATGCAATATGTTTTTTAAACATGGAAAAGTTACTTTGGCTGCGAGCTCTATCAAGATCTAAATGTCTATGTGTATATATTTTTGATAAATATTGTTAGAATCCAATATGTGCTTACATGCAAAAATATGATTGTCAAGCCAGTGCTACATTATCAATGACTATATATAATGTACCAGATGAAAATCACAAAAGCTGCACTTAAGTTTTCATGGCACGTGCATTGCTTATCAACTTAGAGGTATTTGCTTTACTGTCAAAATCCCGAAGGCTGAGGTATATAAAATCCTCCTTTACTAAAGTGATTATTACAGTATTAGCTGTGAAGTTTTGACATAACAGTGTGATGTAAATGTCCTGCTGGGAAATGGGGTTATGGAAGGGTGATTTCCTTAGGTTATTTCAAGGTTGCTCTACAAGATATGTGCCATACTGCTTTTCTGGTAGTGGAAACATCTGTACAGCTGAGGGACCAAATTAGAGGAGCATATCAGCTCGTCATTTCCAGGTGTTGTAGGTTTGTGTTCGATATATTGTCTATATAACAACCTTGACTGAACAGCAAAGGTTCTGTGCAGTCATCAGTCAGGTTTTTTTATGCGCGCATACAAGCAGAGTTGGGTGTTGGCACACTTGGCTGAGTCAGCTGGCTGTATAAGCGTGCAATGTAATGGAGAAGTTCCCTTCCTTAGAACAGCCACACAAGCCCGTTTTAGTTCTGTCCTGATAATTGCATATAAACAGCATGTGAAGTACATGTGCAGAGGCAGATAAATCCTCCTCTAGTCTGACAGGAAGACGGAGCTCCTGGTGAAGAAGGCTCTAACTGATGCTAAAGGTGTTGTGTGCAAACTGGCAGATAATGTTTATGCCTGCATAGTTAACACATCAGTGCATATATATTTTGTTTACACTAGTGCATGTAAAATTTATGTGCATAAAAGTTTACATATGCAGTACATAAGCTTTCAATGTTAGCAATTATTGTTGTATAAACTTGTAGCCAAAATGAATAAATAAAATGGCTAAACATCAGTTAACATTTGATTTTAAAACCTTCAGAATAATTAAAAATTAAGCTTTCAAGGAAAGAAAATACCCACAACCCAATTTTGCAAACTTCTTTTTAAAAATGTTTCAAGAAGAAGAAAATAGTAAATACAATGGTTGATAAATGTCTTGCAGGACAATTTTTTTTTTTTTTAAATTTAATTGCTCCAGTGTGAGTCAGTGGTTGGTGTTGGGTCATTGGCTGAGTTCAGAGGAAGCCCTGGAATATTTTTGTTTGGAAACCTAAACTTTTGCAGAACATAGAAACCACAAACAGAAAACAAACTGCAATCTCCTTAAAAGCTAATAAATTTGTACTATGTTTTCTCACTTCTCCCTGCTGGCAAAGCAGTTATCCAACCAGTCTAGTACTTCAGGTGGATTTTTCAGGACATATAAGAATTGGTCAACCTGATGTGGAGGAATGTTGTGGCAAGCATTCTCTCTGTTTTTTAATTTAGAGCTTCATATACCTCATCAAGGACACTTCAGAGCTCTTACAAAACAACGTAATAATCAACTAAAGAATAATAGCCTTAAATTTATTCAAGCACAAAAAAAAAAAAAATCCCTTTTTGCCTGGTAGAACAAGGCAAACATGGTTCCATGAAAGAGATAAGTGAGCTTGCTTTGTATCAGTTATAACTTTGGCAGACTACCAAATGTTAATTTGCTTTTAGCTAGTTGAGATTAAATGTAATTCCTTCCCTGAGCTGCCTTAAAGTAAGCAAGCATGAAAGCGTTTTCAGAGTAATCTGGGAGGAATTGACATTTAAGGGAGTTAGCATTACATCTACACTTTAAGGATATTAATTTCATAGCTAAATTAACTACATTATTTTGTCTTTATCTTACATTTTGAAAGGATTCCATCAGCCAGAGAAATGGCAGCCCAGGGTCAGCTGAAACTGCTCTTATCCCAGCCGTGCTGTAATTTGAACTTGCTTTTGGAAACTTTGCTACATCATGATTGTCTCTTAGTGAAAATTTTACTGAGAAGTTCAAGTAAGTATTTATACTGTTAATCCTTATAAGAATATCAGTGAGAAACACTAATTCATTTTTAACTACTTAAATACTAAAGGAACGCTGTTAACCATTTTTTGGGGGTACCAGTAGCCATTCAGTTATCAGTAGGACACTTCTTGAATGGGTGAAAAGACAGAAAAAAATCATCACTTTTTTCAACTGAATGTTTTGCAGTCAATCTGCGTATTCATAGTTTCAAAGCAGACTCTTTTCATAAAAGTGGCTGCTATCGTAAAAGCAAAGGAGTCAAAATTAATTTGAACTTAACAGAGCTTTGATACCACAGCTGCTTTACACAGATTTTTAAAAGTGTGGACTTGTAGTCTGAAAGATCACTTTCAAAATTTTATTTCAACAGTGAAAAAGCTTCTTAGAGGTTTTGTTTATTGTCACTGTAGGCATTCTAGAAGTACATTTATATGCTTCCTCATGTTAATGCTCTCACTAATGCCATTATGAAAGAAGTACAGCAAATAAAAGAATGGTTCTGTAAGGTTTTCTTTTCATTCTGCTAATACTGTGTTTGAAGCAACAAACTTTATCACATCTTTCCTTTTAATAGCTTTTAGATCAAATTATCAGAGTGTTGAAAAGCTAATTGTATCATCACCTGTTTGACATAATTTTGCAGTAATAGTGAATGAGAGTCTCAGTTTCTATCTTTCTTTAGCAAAAGAATTTTCCCTACCTATCAAAAAAACCCCTATTAGGTCCACATAACAGTAGAGTATAACATAATTTAGTTCTGTCATTCTAAAGTGGCCTAACATTTGTCAGGGGTTCAACATTGCTTCCACTTCAGCCCTGCATCTTATTGAGAGCTGCAGTGCATCTGCTTGCCTATTCAAATACCTGTCATCTTTTACAAAGACTGACAAATGTTTGATCAGGATCATATTCTTAACCCTAGTGTTATCCAGTATTGAATTTCACCAGCTCCTCTAATTATGACAGGTATTAAGTGACAGAATGTATTAATCTATTGCCTGACCAACCTCTTGAGCTTCAGGGAAATATATGCTACTTTGAATTAGAAAATGTGCTATTTACACAGGCTTTATTAATGTAATTACAATATTGGTATGAATAAACTTTCAGTTTAGATAAAGTGGAAACCTGTGATGATCCGTATCTTCTAAATTAATTTCAATAGGGTTAATTATCTAATGATAAAATTATTGTCTTCCTTATTCCTTCTCTTATACAGCAGCTTTCTGATTCTATATAAGCTAAAATTTTTTTGTTATGTCAGGTGGTTTTTTTTAGTACATGGAAAGTTGGACTAATAACCTATATCTTAGTATGAGCAATGACAGTTTTGGATTTTTCCGTTCAGTAGGATAAAAGGCTTACAGAATTATGTAGTCATCAACAGTAAAATCTTACGATATGTAAAGTTATGCACAAAAACAGATAAAAAGCTAAGTAAACTATAGTTTTTGAGTGATTTGCCCTAGTGATAACAAAACTCTCTGGTATTTAACTAGATTACAAGAATTTTCTTGAATAGGAAAAGCCTTCTTACATTTCACTTTATTTTACACTCAGTCTTTCCTTTTCATTTTAAAAACCAGGCCAGAAGGCAAAAATTCTGTATGAAGAGGTGCTTGTATGTAGACATTTTTAGGTAATGATAACTTTTTTTGTTTTGTAGCAATACTGTGGGATACTTACAGTAGGCATCACACGAACATACTTAATTTAATTGCACTCCCATTGTTCTCATTTGGTTGTACGATGATGAGGGTCAGAAATAAGGTATATTCCCCGTCATAGCACGGAATACTGTTAGGATGGGCAAAGTTGTCTCAGTAAAAGAGTATTTTTGGGGAATGCACGTATGCATGATTCAGTGTTGCTAAATATTATAAGAACGTTATCATATTCACGGAAACTATTGAAACTCCATGTATGTAACTATAAGCTATATGGACAGGGAGGTGACAGGATTTGGATTTTTGTCATTTTTTTGTGCAATATGGTATATGAAATGTACATAAACATTAAAATGCTCCTCAAATACGAAGTTATCACATCACAAATAGTGAAGGCAATAAATCAGGATACCCAAAACTGAACCACTTGTCTCCAGTGAGTATGGCCACTGGGTAAAAGGCACCTTTGAAAACACAGTTGAAGAATTGGTTTTGCATAGTGGAGCTGTATAACTTGAAGTCTAAATAACCTACATGTATTCAGTTACAGTTAATTACAATGTAATATAATCCCAGAGTTGTTTTTTATAGGTCCAACATTCAGAAAATTTCTTCTAAGACACGGTTTTGAGTGAGTGAAGGGGCTAGGGTCTTTGCTGTGCCTTTGCAGAGAGAAATAATGAAGGTAGCCAGTACTGCGTTAATCTTCTGACAAAACAGTATTGCAGTTTTCTTGGTGGAATCTTTTACCAGGATTGCTTTATCACCCGTGGATGTGAAACAGAAATTGATTATTTTGACAAACGACAAATAATAGATGAATAGAGTGGCACTTGCATATGGGTTCCTGAATCCAGCAGATGCTGATGTGAAAACGGGAAGGGTGAAAGTGAACTCTGAGAATTTCTGCTAGACTTGCTCTAATTGCATAGCATGCCAACAGAGTAGTCTGTGACTTCTCAGTTACGAGTCTTTATTTCCAGGAACCAGGAATTCTTTTCTGCATAATAAAGCAAAAAATAATAGCTTTATTGAATTACACTGGCTCAACACAGGATTAATACCAAATGGAACCTCGTCAGTCCACAGACACCTTACCGTTTACCAATAGCAGATGAGAAAGAAGTCACTGAGAAAGCATCAACAGGGCACATCTGAGGCTTTCAATCAGTTCTTGGGCCTCATACATACTTTTGTCTAAGAAGAAGAGATGGTAGCACCAAGTTAATGACGTACAATAGAAAAAGCAATGTATTTCTTTTAAAAAAATCTTATTCATTACAACGAATACATGAGACTCCATTTATTACAGAGATTTAATTTCATTTGCTAAACACAACTTTAAAATGAATACTGGCATGTGGAGATAAACTGGAAGAAAACTGCTTTCACAGTTTTTTTTTTTCACAATGGACAAGGCCATTGGCAGTTTCACCTAATGCTTTTGGCTTGCACAATGCATATTTGAGAGACTAATGGAAGAGGGTATTGTGTAGCCTGTACAGTTAAAGCTAGATGATATCCTGCTCCCCACTAAAACTTTGAAATAAGAACTGATAGTAACATTTGCAAATATTCTGTGATAAGTTTAAGGCTCCAGATCTGAAACTGGACCCAAAGAAATGTGAGTTGCTTCAAAAAGAGATAATTTACCTTGCACACATTAGCAGGGTGGGGAAGGGAGGATTTCCACTGAGAAAATAAAACTCTGTTGTGCAGTATCAACCAACTCCCTAGATAGTAATAGATGTGAAGTGTTTTCTAAGACTGTGCTTTTATAAACTGATTTCTGGCAAGAGAAATGACTTGAAAATACATTTGTAGACTGGAAACTTTTTTTTCTCCACTCCAATTCTTTCTCCCATCAGCTCTTTAACTGCCACAATGTATAATGTGGCTTTCTAAGGTAAATTTTAAGCACTAATTAATTTTTTTTTTTTTTTTGCATTTAAAGGTAAATAGCACTGATTTTTTGTAAGTTACCCTAAAAGAACAGTGAAAGATGGTAACATTACCAATAGAACTCACTTAGCATTCAGAAGTTTTAGTGACAGTATGGAGCTGTTACAAAAGAAAATGTGCATTCCCTAAATAAACTGCTGTCTCCATTAAAAACTCCTTGCATTGGTTAAATCTGTATAATAATTTAAAACTTTTATTTCTAATAGTTGAAGGTAATTATTTTTGTACTTCCTTGTAATAACTCCTTGGATTTAATAATCCTGAGACACAGTCAGCCAGGCAACTGGAAAACCCAGCAATCGTGCTAGTCCCATGGTTCAACCACACACGATTTGGGGGAAATATAGTCTAGCATGTTTTTTCACAAAACTTGGGGGTTAATGTGCAGCACTGTCCTTATTAGGAGAGCACAAATAAGTGTATTAGAGGAATTTATATGCTTGTGATTGTCTGAGGAGAGACTCCAGAACACCTGAAGGTGTTCTTAGCTTCATCATGATAGTGAACTGTATCATGGTAGCCTAACATCAAAAGATTAGAAAATTATATTTTAAAAGTGGCATCTCCTAAAGATAGCCATCTGACCAGTAAACTTATTGGATATTGTACCTGCATAGCCAATGTGCTAAAATGGTAGATGTGTTTACTGCTGTGATGTACTTCTAGCTAGAAGATTAACAGAAAAAGGACCTTAATCAGATTTTCTGTTCATTTTGATGACTTTCCAGTGATAAGCTAAAGAAAACAGTAAACAATAAACAGATTGCATGGAGTTTCTGAAATATTGAATAGGAATTTCCATTAGGACTCTAATAGAGCCCTGCTGAGAATCACATACCTTCTCTTGACAAAGTGTGAAGATAGTCTCTGTGATATATTTGTGATAGTCTCTGTGACTATGTTACATAGTCATATGGATAGCTTTTCAAAGACCTAGTACTTTCTGGTAGGAACTTCTTCCTACAGTAGAGGTCTGCACTGGATGCATTTTAAGAGGGTAACTTGTTTCGCATTGATCCCAATACATGGGGTAATACAAAGGAGGTAATGTGGCCACAGGACTAAGTTCAATATTGCTTCATCAGATTTTTTCTACCAGAATGCCATGATTTCAGTATGCTATCCCAGAATCAATGTTGGAGGGATTCCAATAGTAATGGTTTTTCCATTTGACCTGGGTAAGATAGATTTCACAGAAATCATTAACCCAGAGATTCATTAATGGGAGTTTCTTCTCAGATAGTTGTAAATAAATGTTTAGGGAGAGAAAATTCTAAAGTGAGTTTAATGAGAGTAAAGTACTATGGGACTGGTGACGTATACATATAAAGGCACAGAAGTAGTTTGCTGATATGGTGATTTATGGGCAGATGACATAAAGTTTGTTAAAGTCTTTTTGTTTTGTACTGAGCTTTTTAGTTGTCACAAATTCAGGATTCGTAGGATTCACAGGTGATATTATTGTTTGGGTTTTACTAAATTGAAGTAGGTAGGGTTAAGACCTGCATTTCATTCATGATAGAAGTAATGTGATCTAAAATTTCTTTCTGGAATTAAAAACTAAAATAATAGACTTTCTGCCAAAATGAAGTCATATTGAAAGTTACAATAGATTCTAGCTGTCAAGGCTGACTGGAGAATGATTGCATTGGAGAGGAACAACTCTATGAGAGACAAGTAAAATGATCTACCAGAACAGATACAGAAAAAGAATAGAAAAAAGGCCAGTGACAGAAGGAGCACTGAGAATATAGTGCAAGGAAGGAAGTAGTGCAGAGTGCCTGTTGAAAGATTTGGTTCTATAAACAAATAAAATATATCCTTTTTGCACTCTTTATATTCTCATCAGCCACTGTGATTTAAACTATAAAGAAAGCAGAAGTTTTATGTTCTTGGCAAATAAAAGAACTGTATCCGAAATTACTCCATCTTCAGTTCCTCTTCCTAAATGAAACAGCATGTAGAAATTTGAATTTTGACTACCTCTTTTGGTCAAAAAAGACAGCATAAGTGTTTATAGCTTGTCTGTCTTGTAAGGATTCACTAGGGAAAAATTCTAAAGTCAATAACAGAAGATTTTCTAAATTCAGTAAGATTCATTTCATGGCTACACCAGTAGCAGATAAGAGCTGGATGAATGTGATAATGTCAGCAAGTTACTGGGAGGTATTTCTATCAGGAAGGAAGAAATATGGATAAATTACATTTCTAAGTCTGCCTCTTTGAAGATGTTTTTAAAATACATGGTACTATCCCTAGAGGTTAAGTGCATTATTTTGTCATAGGAAGAATGATTCATTGTGGCTGGTTAAGGCATAGCTGTTATTCACTAGATACATGATTTTCTTATAAAGACATTTATTAATAGCATTAATAATATTTTTTATTTATTTTGGCATCCTCTGTGCATGTGGAACATTGTGCTATATGGAGATAACAAATAGCAGATTTTCTTTAACAGATACCTAGTATAAGTATATAGCCGTATTTGTGTATGGATGTAATTCCTGCTAAAATGAAAAAGAAGCATCTCCTTTGAGCTACCTGTAGGAGCTTTAGATTCCCTTCACAGATTAGCTTTTGATATACAAATGCAGTGAGTGCAAAAAAGAAATATCGAGAGGGAAGCATCAGTGGGCAATAAGTATGATGCCTATCATATAAATACTGTTCTTATGTGATGATTAACAAGAATGCTGCATTGGAGTTCAAACTAAGATGAATATTTAATGTTATGACAGGTGAGCTAATAAACGTTAAAGAAAAATTCTAAGGCAAGAGAAATCTACATATCTTTCTCTAGACTCCTAATTCATAATATTTAACCAGCTATACTGATCAAGTAGCTAAACATTTCAACCAGCTATTATCCATGCCAGTTTATCAGTCAGAAAACACAAGGTTGTTGCATTTCAGCTTGAGCTTTGAAGGGTCAGATATGGTTACAATAAAGGCAACATTTACTTCAGGGTGAAAGAAGAAAAAGCTGATGAAAGCATACATATTTTGTTATGGTTAGCCTCAGAATGGTTTCCCAGTGTATTCCTGAAGATCTTTGCTTAAAAGCACAAGGCTTGTATTATACACTAGTTACAAGGAAATATGTATAAACCCCTACAGAATTCTTTTGTACTTCTTTCCACTCATTTAAATTTATTGGTAGCACTAAGTTGATTAGAAAAGTTACTAAGTTGTGACTCAAGCTTGCCATGTGGCACGATCATACAGCAAATTTAGGCTTAATTTGAAGTCATAAGCCCCTTTAAACAAAGCAATTCCCCATCATGTTCTGCAAAGACAGTTTACATAGTATTTAAAATCTCAGCAAACCCTCCTCCCTAGAATTTGGTTAAATGAATTTAAAAAAAAAAATACTTAAGTAATATAATCAAAGGTCAGTTAAAATCTCACAGTTTGAATACCTCTGGGTTTTCCTTTTTTGAACTGCTTTTTCTGCTGTCTTGGTTCTTTCTTTATCATATCCATATTAGACAACATATCACTGGTTTGAGTGAATTAGTGAAATCCATTTGATTCTTCACTCAGAAGCATCTGGCATTGGAAGGTGTCTCAGCAAAATATGCCAGCTCACTCAACTCGTAGGAAAAAAAGCTGACTAAAAAAAAAAAATCTTGCTGCTGATCTGTCTCCAGCCTTGGGGGAAAAAAAAATTAAAAAACCAACAAAAAAACCCCACAGCTTGTTGGTTATGAAATCACTGGTCTAATTTTTCAGCTTTCTACGTCCTATGGGCTGTTTAAGGTTGCACACTACCCAGACTGAATGGTTGACAATAATGTGTGAATAAGATTGTAGGAATTCAGAGGAGAGTAAAATGAGATTTTTGAATTTTACAACATTCTTGAGTCATTCAGAGCTGAGTGGAAAGCAGTAATTTTCCACTGTTTTGAAGGCTGGTTGAACCACTAGAAAGATGAAGCCTAGAAATTTAGGCTCTCCCGTCTTTCTCCTGCACGGGCTGCTAAAGATACGGGCAGCCAAACTGGCATAAAGCAATGACATTTTCAAGTGTAACTTTATCTAAATCAGTTTTACAGAAACTTTTGGGTTTGCAAACTAGAAATTAGAATTACAAGTGTTTAATTGGTTCTGGCTCTGGTCATTTGTTGTGATTGTTAACATCAAAAGCATATTCCAGAAATAAGTGGGAAGCTGAGGTCCTTAACGTTAGTACAAGTCAAATCCATTGAGTTGCATTGGTTCAAAGAGAGGTTTAAACACATCATTGTCCTTCAGTTGGCAGATTGTTTTATAATTATTATGAAAAACATTTAGCAATACATGTTGTGAAAGCTGTTAACCACTCAAATCTATGAAAATTAAAAGTTATCTTTGAAAACATAGGTATCTGTATCTTAGCGGGGCTGAGATTTTGTTTTGAGGAACTGATTTCTTCTCAATTCCATCTTATAGCAAGAACCAAAGCCAGCTCATTTTAGGGAGTATGCATCTGCTACTTTATTTGATTTTATATAACTAAATAGTGTTCTATTATTTCATGTGACTAATACATCGGTTAGAGGAGTTAAGCAGCCAACATTTTTTGACTGTGATTCTACAGAAGTAGTACAATTTGCTTCTGATTAATATTTAGTAAATAATCAAATTCCAGTTATATATTGAGTGCATTTTGAATTAAATAAGCAAATCTCATAGTTTGTCAACATGCTTGAGCCTTCCTTTTAATGGCTACGTATGATTCAGTAAGACAGTCAAATGTCATTATGCAGAAGATCAGACTTCAGTATCTGTAAGTATTATTATTGCTTGAAATATTATTCATATACAATTTGCGGTTTGTTTTGATTAATAGTATCTATTACTGTGAACTTGAATTACTTGGAAATTATTGTAACCTTGGTTTTGTTTATTTTGAAGGAAATGAAGTATTGAATCATGATGAACAAGATTCTCTGTTAGAACAGATAAATAACAAACAGTCTACTCTGATTGAGACAATCTTCACAGTGTTGTCTTACTGCACTTTATCACCCAAATCTCTTGGCATTGCTTTTGAGAACTACATGGAAAAAGAGCAGTTGTGGAATTGCTTATACAATATGACAGGTACTTAATTTATTAATAAGTATTTAAAATGTGATGTTAAACATTGTCAGTTTTCAGATATGTAGTTCATATTGTTTTTACTTTAATGAATCAGATGAAATGGTGGTAGCCTATTTCAACATTATAGTTTAACTGAAGGGTTTTCAGCAATCAGATCACCATAGGAGTAGTGAAAATTTTGAAGAAAGCAGAGGTTATGGAGTGGTGTGGTCAACCAGGATTCTGATTTTCTTAAGTGTCTGTCTTACCAGCTGTCTGGCAGCAGTTTCTGTAGCTGTCTACCAATATAGGTTCTTTGTCTATGTGCATTTAATTCTGCAGACATTTGCCATGATTTGAAAGTAAGAGACAATTAAAGGAGAATGGAAAAAAAAAAGGAAGGACTCCTATTGAGGGTGACATAGTCTGATGGACATACAGACTCTGCTGCCAACAGGCAGACAGGCTCCTAACTTTCCATGGAGAGGGAAAACCACCCTCACAGTTATAGCCTCTAATGCTACCCCCAAGAAAAAGCAGTGTTCAACCAGAAAAGAAAGATGAGGTTTAGAAGAGTGATCTTGCAAATGATGGCTAAAATGCAGGAAAGGTCAAAAGAAAAGGAAGGAAGAAAATGGGTTAACATAAGATGGGAAATACAATTATGAATATCACAAAATAGAAAACAATGATGATAACAGTGCTCAGTTATTCCTCAGAGCAAAATGGGATTGCAAAAAGTACAACTCTAAGGTGTAAGAGGAAGAAAAATACAGATATGTTGTATAGAAGCTTCCAGAAAGACCATGCGTAGGAGAATAAAACATCAGCAAAAACTACAGACAAGCAAAAGTATGAGCAAAGGACCTAACATATCAAAAGGCATCTCTGATACGTCCTGCAGCACTCTGCTGTGCCATCGCAATGGAGAAGCGGCAATTCTCTGTGGTATTAAGAATGTGGAGAAGATTGATACTTGTTGTAATGTCAATAACTGTGTTTACGATGGTCTATTTTCAACATGCAGTCTCTGATAACATGCTATGTTTCTGTTGATGACTATTATTTGTATGCATTTTTGTTGCCAAAGTATCTTTTTTCCATTGCTGTTCTCTAGTATAACGGTTTGGGTATCTAACAAACGCAACTTCATTAATACTATCAAGACATGGAAGTAGAAAAAACTAGATATATCCATTTCCCTCACTGATGTCTAACAAGTAATTAAATGTACTCCATATATAAGGGAAGACTTTGGTCAACCTAAAATAAATTTTTAGAAATATATTGATGGAGAAATGAGGATGAAGGAAATAAATTAAATTGTATTTTTTGTCAGTAGTGTATTAAAGTGGTACAAGATGCTACATTGTTTTGCTTTATACTCTTTCATTAATTTATGACAGACCAATAGGTCTAAGTTATTATGAATCATAATGTTTTTACTTTTCTTTCCATAAGAATTCTGAAACACTTCTTTCTGAAACAGATTTACGCAAATGATTACACTTACTGAATATTTAATAATTCTTCCTTCTGAAGTTTCCAGTTGTGGTGAGTCGGAGCCAGAGGTTATCAGATGCTTGAAGTTGACTTTGATTAATTCAGTCAAGGGTATAGTGAAGCAGATAATTTCTTTGATGCATTCATGGGAGGCAACAGAAAACTATGGAACATACCAACACAAGCAAATAGTTCCTGAAAGTTTACTTAAAACGGTTCCAAAGGAATGGAATTACACTCCTCGGGAAATGAAGAGAAAAGAATCTGGGAAATGTGAGTGAAATTTAGACTGGTTTGTAAATTTGTCATAAGATCTTGATACTCCTTTAATGAGTACGTATCAAAATTGAACAGTTAGGGTTTGTGAGTGCTGCAGTTTGACAATGAACAAAACAATTTCCAAACACCCTGTGTTTTTTTGAAAAGTAATTAGCATTAAAATTAAATTATTCTTTCTTGATGCTTACACCCACTTGTACACAAACAAGCTTTTTAAAATAATCAGTACTGTAGTACTGATAATAATAGTTCTGAAAATATTTTTAGCGTCTGGCAGTAGTAAGGTGGGATTCAAGGCAGAGTAAAGCATAATGTCTGTGCACTTGTCGTAATGACTGTGACCGGTTCTTCTCTTAGTTATCATCATTTAGGTCAGGACTGTTTGAATATAGATACACAATGTTGACTGAAATGAAACTGACTGAAAGTTTGTTTAACTTTCCAACGCAGCAATTTATGTTAGATTAGCACTGAAACTGTTATGGAATATGCTACTGCTTGTTTGTTGAAACAGTAATGTTTTGAAGGTGATTTCTGGTATAGACTTTCATAGCTTACTGTGCATAAAGCCTCCACTATTTCAAAAGGCTAACTTTTGGAAACATTTCACCATTAATGTATTGCCATCAAAATATTACCTGATTATTTCCAATATGGTAGTATCACTGTAGTATATTCTGGCATGAAGTTTTGAATATGTAGATTGTGAGTGAGCCAGGGCATCAATCCATTCCTTCTTTCCATATATCTTGTATTCGGCATCTTGGGGCACATTTATGCAGCAATGTGCTCACTGCACTCTCACTGCAATCTCACTTTAGTCTAGAACTTGCATGGTTATTTTAGGCTATCGCTAAGTGGAGAGGTAAGGCTCAGACAGAGTGACAAATTAAATTGGCTGTGTGACACCTAGAGCAGATATGACTTTTTCTATTTTTTTTTAATATGAGTTGAGAATACATTGCAATGGGTCAGGGGGTTTCTTGGTTTGTTTGGGGTTTTTTTTTGTTTGTTTTTTTTATAATCTTGGCTCTG
Source organism: Aramus guarauna (assembly GCA_013400195.1). NCBI lineage: Eukaryota > Metazoa > Chordata > Aves > Gruiformes > Aramidae > Aramus > Aramus guarauna. The sequence goes on from VXBL01003128.1 coordinate 325,787, forward strand.
TATTGTGGATCACCTTGTGGTATATTTTCTCATTTTAGATATGTTTTGGTTTTTGAGCAGCATATTTTATGTAGTTATTTCTATAGCTACTTTGAATGTCTGGAATGTTTAAAATGCAGTGCTATATAGTGTGCATGCTTACATGAAAGTGGATAAACTGAAGTTTTGTAGGTTTGAAAGGGTTTGATAGAACATATGAATGCATGTAATCCTGAGACATCTAGTGCAATGCTCCACTCATGAAGTTGAAAAAACATTACACTAGAATTTTGAAGACCACTTTTCTGCCGTGCAGAGTACCTGGGTGTTGTCTTTTTCATTTATTCTGTAATAACTGTGCACAGCAGGACTAATTGTTAAGAGAGTCATGGTCTGAATTCTAATTTTTCTAGGTTCTCTGTTTTTAATTCATGTTATTGTTTAGACTTTGTGGGATTTATGTGGAGGAAGCACAATAGAAGTCAAGCTACAGTGTTGAGTACCTAAGCTTTTTACCCATTTTCAGTACAAATGAAAGTTAGAAATTATCATACAACATTCAGAAGCAAGCTGTGATAGAACTAGAATGTTAATGTTAATCATATCTTCTTTTCTTTCTTTTTTTAAGGCTTCACAAGGCTTGCAGCTCAGGCAGTATCTATTGTAATCAGCAAGTTACCTACAGTGATTGCATGTTTGCCTCCCCCAATTAAGTACTTCTTTTTTCTGGCTGAGAGAAAAATGTCAAGAAACTTTGCTGAATTGAAGAAAGCTGGTCTGCTTGTCTGGAACTTGATTGTAATTATATGTCGGATATTTGAGGATGGAAATACAGCAGAACTTTTAACAGGTGCAACACTTGACAGATGGAGCAAAGAAAAACTCAGTTTAGTTCGTGTGTGCTTAGAAAGTATTATGGGAAAACAGAAAAGTGGTCCTAAGCAAGTGACCCAGAAGGTTATACAAAGCGTTGAACAGCAAAGACCAAACTGGATTGAAAGCCAGTTGCTGAAAGCAAGAAAATTGAGCACAGACTGGTAAGAACATAGTTTTTTTCAAATGCTGGTTTTTGTTCTTTATTTTACTGGATTATTGGCATGTTTATGGCTATTGTTCAAGTTAAAAAAAAATAGATGAACAGTGATCTTATATGGAATGGATTAGTTCTTAATATCAATGGCTTTATAGCATGTCTTTGCAACTTAGTTGTATTGTTGAAGCAGTAAGCCATGGTTGTGACATCGAACAGTGTCTTCATACTACTTAGAGATTTCATCTTTGTGGACAATTTAGTTGGTCTGTATTTCAGAATGTGAACAGGTCCACTGACTACAAGGCACCGAAATATATTTATAAATTAATTTTGCTATGGTCATTAAATTAAGAGGGACTATAAAAAGTTTTGGTGTTCATCCGTGATTAAAAAGTAAGCATACTTCATTTTAAAACATAACAAACCCTGAGGGCACGTAGGACATATCAAAACAGGACAAGGAGAGTACCCTGCTGTGTCTTTCTGAGGAAGTATCAATCTTCCCTGCAGATTTGACATTAAGGTCCAAGTTTTTAAAATCCTTATAATGATTTTTCAAGGAGTTGTGTACATGTCACTGTGTTCCTAGACCAGTCTGTTCTAATGTTGAAGTCGTGTACCATTCTATAAAAACACTATTCATCAGCTTTGTATCTAATATTAGATTTACTGGAGTTACAAGGCATACTGAATTAAATTGTTGGCTAATGAGATTAAGATTGCTTTTTTTTTTTTTTTTTAAATGATATTCTTGAAGGTTGCAGTCATTCCTATCCTGACAGTAATTGTCCATATAAACAAAGGATATAGTGATAGCAGGTTGGAATCACTGACACCAGTGAACGGACTTTCATGCGGTGCTTTAAGGGACAGTATTCTGTCTCTACAAGTAGTCAGTTAATGTGAGCAGCACCAGGCAGTAATAGTGTATCAGCAATGCTCATTGATGTTGACCTTTGTAATCTTTACATTTCCACTTAATACTAATTTACAAGCTCTAATCCCATGATTAAAAGATTGAAGCCAGATGCCAGTGACTGAAAGAGTCATAGAATAAAAAGCCCATAATGATAATGTGTAAATGGATACTTACCAGAATGGTTCCATAATACAATTTCTAATGTCATTGGGAGAATAGGTATTTCTTAAATAATACAAATGCAGGCTAAGACAATACTGTGGATAACATCTAAAAAATAAACTTTAGTGTTTGCACTTTTTCTGAAGCTGAGAATTTTAAATTAATACACTACTCTATTTTCTTTTCTAACATACCACAAAAATGCTGTATTATCCATCAGGTATCAGATTGTGGGAGGTGAGTGTGGGAAAATGCTTTCTGTGTATGGTGTCAACCAAAGTGAGAATTAGTTTGTGACTAGAGCTCCTAATTTTAAGCTTAAGAAACTGAAGAATGCATTATCTGTTCTCAGAGTAGTTATATGATGCAGTTATGAAACGAAGTCCCCTGACTTCATTGGGATTTCTGCAATAGAAGTCATAACACTTATTTTCTGTTTAACATTCAAATATCATGAGTCAGTCTCTGGGGAAAAAATATTCTAGTTAATAAATAGCTGAGATATGCAATGTAGAGATAAAATATTATTATAAATGCAAATTATAAAACTAACATATTAAAGCTGAAATTCAAATTC
>VXBL01003132.1:0-34150 GCA_013400195.1 Aramus guarauna
TGTTGGCCTCAGGGATGGTAGGGAGTGACTCCACCCACATATCTCCCTCTCACACTCCCTTATTCTCCTTAATCTTTCCACTTCTTCCTTCAGCTCTGCCACAAGTCTGAGCAGATCATCCACCTGGTCACACCAAAACCAGCCATTATCGTTGCTGCCTTCTGATCCGAGCGTTAGGCTCAGGCATTCCCAGCAGCCAGAGACCTGGACAGCTGCATGTTTGCCTGGGACCTCAGTCTGGGTCACTGCATTCCTTCTGATGCTGGCTTTGGGTCGGGTCAAAACCATGGCTGGGTCGTCTCCTGGGACGGCGATGACCACAAGTTCAGTTGCCCTACAGACCTAGGATGTGGGCTGCACCCTACCCACACTAACTGCCGCAACATGCCCTTCTGACATGCCATGCCCTGTTCACCGCAGTCCGGGTTGCTCGCGCTCCCTGGGGGCTGGTCTTATACGTCAGGGGTTTAGGCTGCCATCGCTCTCACCCCACCCATGCTGAGTCAGAGCTGTTGCATACATACATATAAAAACAGAGTTTAAAAATATATTGCTGTTCATTACACGATAATTAAAATAAATTTTGTCCAGAGCTAACATGTGCTACTTTTCTACATATCAAAATGAGAGTTGTCCCTAGCAGACTTACAAGGAGCAATGACTGTTTTCTAATGCTTAATGCAGACATATTAATCATCAAAAAACTTTTCCAGCCTCTTCTGGTGGACCTTGGACTAAGTCAAAGGATTCTATTCATGTCTGCTACCTTCTGTGCTATCATTCCAACTCACCTGATTTCTTTGTGCTTAAACATTTTCTGCAAACTTTTGTCCTATCTACATTTGGAGAGAAAAATTAAATACTCAAAATGATGAAAAACATACATCAAACTCATGACTCATTTTAAGATTATTCTTCTTCAGAAGCCAACTTCTCCTCCAGGTGAGTCACATTCTGACTATTACACATATCTCAAATATTTACTAGGCATTTGTGTATTGCATTACATCTTATGCTGAACTAGTAGTTCAGATCCTGAGTTCATCTGAGCAATCTTAATATGACTGTTCCCAGATACAAGCTTGTTGCTACCAAATATTCCCTCCAACAGAAGTAAAGCATGTGCTTCTGATGCTTCCTTTGCAATTGCCCTTTTGATCTTCTGATCTTTTTCTGATCCAGTTAGAATAAAAAAGTTTTCTGCTGGGTCACTAAGATGAATTTACTTGCCTTTTAGTCAATTCCTCAACAGTCAGTTTAAGAAGAGCCAGAGTTGGCATGTAGGAGATGGCAGAATGTTGCAGAAATTCAGGAGATGCACAGGACAACCTTGTGAAGAATGAAGACTATGGTTTTCATGTCAGCAAGCTACTAAATTGACTCATCTGTATTGTTTACCCATATCCCTGTTTGCTAGGCCGTGATTTCACACCACACCACATATTTGTGGTATGGCTCAGGCTTCTTGTTTGTTCTATTCATGAGTTTAAAAAACTTTTGTAAATACATCTCTGATTTCATCAGACAAAAGAAACCCACCCACCAACTAATTCAGTACTTTGCATTTCTGACTTTATAAAATATGAAGATATTTAAATTGACATCTTGCCTAAGTTCATTATCACTGTCATTCTCCTGAAAGGTTAATGTCTCTGCAAATGCATTTGGACTCATTTAGCACACAAAAAAATCATTTTCACCTCCAGCTGTGCAATGGTATTGCACCATAATGTAATTCAAATTATGGGGTCTATGTTAAAAAAAAAAACACAAACCCAAACAAAACCACCACACACACACACAAAAACCACAACCCAAAATAAAACAAAACAAAAAATCCAACAACAAACCAAAAATCATTTTCATTGTTTTCCAGACTTCTGATTTTCATTTGTGTCTGGCCACCTTGTCCAGAGTGAGACTAAAAGCAGAAGTATTGAAGGAGGAGGCTGCAGGGAAGGAGAAAGAGGAGCAGAAGCTAGTCCTATTCAAAATCCAAATGAGTGTACTCATAGGGTTTCAGATCTCGGGTAATCGTGGGTAGTAATAGTGTTTAAATAAAGTCTGTGGTAAAGTATTTAAAAGAATACTTTGATTGCATGTGAGATCTGGAGCTGTGTACTCTAACTCACCAAGCTAAGGATCAAAGACACTCTTGGTCCAGTTATTCATTTGTAGCTCCAGCTCTCTGCATTCAAAGACATATGACAAAGAACGTATCAAAACAGTTGTGTTCATCACCAATCATGTGCCCCTGCCTGATGCAGTTGCTAACTCCTATTTATCTAATTGTGCTGTTAATAGGCAGTTAACTAAATCCAAATTGTGATTTTTTTAGAGAGAAGACTGCATATGGAGAGGAAGTGGAAAAGGTACCTAATAGAAATTTAGGCAGTCTCAGCGGTGAACCAATTATTAATGCTCATCATCTACATGGCTTTGGTTTGGCACATTATTGCCAAATTTAAAACAGCTATTAATGCTTTATTTCATACTTCCTAGAGACATTTTTAAGGTTACTAAGTTATCGTTTGGTCAATTTTTAACAGGTTGCTTGCATGCCTGGTCAAATTAAGAGGTAGGTATTTTGCAAAGGTAAGCAGGAAAGCTGAGAAAGTTAACAACAGAAGCAATGTATAATGAGCTGAGAAATTCATACGGCATGACTGGTCAGGATTGTCTCTGGGTGCCTTGAGTAAGATGTTGTCAGCTGAAAATGAGCTAAGACAATTCTGAGACCTGATCCCTGAAGAGATACTAAAAAAGTTGCAAGTTATCACCATTTTTTTTCAATCTATGCAAAATGCATGCATGAACTGCCACATGCACAATAACTTGCTACATCTAAAAGGAACACCATCACCATATGGCAATTACCCATTACTTCTAGCCTGAAATAGGTAAGTACAGTTCTATCCCTCTCTGCTGAAAAGTTGCTCACACTTGGAAAAGCAGGATGGTGTGAAAACAAGGGTTAGACAGATAGGACACCTGGAACCTGAACAGTTTGAAGACAATCAGGTTGGACTTGGTCAGTTACCTATGTTTCATACTTGTATAAGGTGTGTTTCTATCAAGAGTGATTAATGACTTTTTATTCAGGAAAAAAAAAAAAAAAAAGAGCAGTCAAGAAAGATGGAGCATTTTCAGTTGTAAACAAAACTGAAGTTTTGCTTAATTAGAGTACAAAAGCTTCCAAATATCTATTCCAAACACTGACAACTGGCAATGTTGCAACATATATTTGGTTTGGTTTACATTATAAACCAAACTATCTACAATTTAGTGTCTTTGAATAGATATTGTATGCATAAATAATAATGAGCCAATTTGCAAAGTCCTGGCTGGAAATGTTGTTCCACCCCTCCACCTCACAAGCCGCCCTCCCCCTCACCACCTGAACAACAGCAACAAAAAACCTTGAACCCCACCCAATGACAGATGTGCATGTGGGTCCTCTGGTCACCAAAGTTCCTTGCCCATCTGTTTGGGTGGCATTGTGTTTAACGACAAGTTAAACAAAGCCTTCCACAAGAGTATTGTGGTTTGGCAAAAATAAGTTTGGAAAAAACTTCATATTAAAATTTCATATTTTCCTCTATGCTAGCATTTAATGTTAGTAGATTCATCCTGCATTTGATCACATCTGTTCAGTTCTTAGCCAAAATCTATTAAATGACCAAGAGAAAAGGAAAACCATTTATAGACAGTCAAGCCTTGCACAACAGAATGCATAGCAGTGGGTATTTAAGCAAGTCAGAAGTCGGGTTTTGACTTTAATAAAGAACTACTCCCTCACAATATGATGCCATTCACTTTATAGCGCAACGTTGCCAGGAAAAAAAAAAGAACTGTAAAAAATGTGTGAGATAACTAATTAACATGAAAGTAAACAGCAGTTCATAGGGTTTAACATCTGCAGAAATAAGGTGTGAAACACCTTTTCAAAAGGGTTAAAGAAAATAAGGCTCGGTGCTTTTCAAAGAAAACTCCTGGCTTTTTTCCCTCTACTACTTAGAATTTTGCCAACAAAAGATGTTTAAAGAAAAAAACCCTCAAGTGTTTATCTGAAAAAAAAAAAAAAATCCAAAAAACCCCAAGATTTCTTTCTTTCCTGTTAAAATCTAAAATTACTTCATTGAAATGTACTTACTGTCCTTCAAAATTTACATGGAAGAAAATGAGATCAGTTTCATTGCTATAAATGTTATGATGACAGAAGCTGAATTGGCTAAATCAGGTGTTCTATTGCCATGTTTTAGAAAGCATTTTATGAAAGATGAGATGCTATACAATATTACTTTTTGTCTCAGCCTGAAAAATATGTGTTCTATAGCCTCCTGAAACAGCTGATCTAGCTTCCTTGGAGAAATTATATGACTTTCCTTTAAGACTGTGAATGCCATAATAAAGAATGGCCCAAATTTTATGAGAAAAGGGATAAGGCTTCAGGAAAGCTTTGAACACCATTGTATTTTCATATCTTGGTATTTGAAAAAACAATATAGGCCCTTTATACAATAGATCCTAAACCTTCCCAAAGGTTTTCCATGGAAAGAATGAATAGTCATAGCCTCAGGCACCAGACACAGGATTTGACTGACCAAGACTGTCTCTAGGAGTCTTGAGCAGGATACTATTATCAGCTGAAAAAGAGCTAAAACAATTCTCAGACTTCAACCAAGAAAAGATGCTAGAGGGAGGTGCAATTTTTTGCTATACTTTTATATAATATATTAATAATATAATATACAATATATTTTATAATTTATTTTTTTTTTTGCTATACAGTTTATGTAAAATATATTGAGAGATACTTAATAGAATTTCACTGAGAGATGCAGTGTGGGGGTGGGACATAAGACCTTTTGTTATGAAGATAATATTATTTTAACATGAACTCCAAAATTTTTTTTATTTATAAAGAGTATTCTTACAGATATTTCATTAGTATGCAAAATCACTTAACAAATATCTGAAGTCTTTCCTTTTTTCCAATTCTTCCTAGTATTTTATGAATTGCATTGGTAATGATACTATAGGACATATAGTACTTGAGTATACTTTAAATAAAAGACTTAAAATAATACAGTTGAAACAACAATTATCCCAGCAATCTAATCTTTCATGTGGAAACAATTAATGCCATCATTTTGTGATTGAGCCCAAAACATTAAGGTGAAAGCAGTTTGGCAGCATTTTTACATAATATGCCTCTGCTTAAAAGCTCAGTCCAGTTGAAAAAAAAATAAAAAAAATAAAAATGTTTGAGGGGGAGTAAGGGAGATGAAAGACCTACAAATTAAAATAGGAGGATTTGAAGCCCATTAAAAAAAAGTATCTTGATTTCCAAATATAACATTAGATCATGTTGTGATTTTACTTCTTTTCTTTGGTTGGTTTAATCAATTGGCACATTAATTATAGTGAAAAAGTCTAGAAATTTTTTCATTATGTCCTGATTTGTTATCCTAAAGCAAAAACTCACTAAACTAATAAAAAGTGTAATAAGAGTGCTTGAATAAGCTAATATAAACTTTTTTTTTTTTTCCTCCTTGATGTAACTCATTCTTTTCCCACTTGAAACAGTTCTGAAGTAAAATGTTATGATTGGGAAGTTGCTCACTTGGAGATGAGAACTAATTTTCAATGGTTAATTTTGTATCTGTAAAATGATTTTATCTAGAGGAGAGATTTCAAGTGTTCGAACTGAAAGCTCCTGAGCCACTTCCTATACCTCTCATAGTGGTACAATAGTATGTATGTCTTATGTAGTCACAAAACTATATGACAAGTTTCTTGAGCTACTCCATCTTTGTGAAATTGATATCTTTAATAATATGCTGAAATGTGAATGAGAGATGGTTTAATAGAGAGAGCTCTGATCAGCTCACTCTATCAGAGAGAGATGATATACACATATTATGGAAATGTTATGACATACTAATACTTCTGAAATAATTTTAGATTATGTACACTTTTAAAATATGTTTTGCTAGAATGTCATACGCAGTTAACGTGGGAGTCAGGGGTTCAGTTTGATACAAGTTCTTCACAATAGCATAATACCTAACATTTAAGCAACTTTTTTTTTTTTTTATGTTGTAAAGATATCTTTGTTACTTGCTGAATATTTTTGAATAGTACGCAAGAAAATATAAATGAAATATACTTATTTTTGCACATTCAGCAAAACAGATGATATCTTACACAGACATCAGAAATACAGGGCTTCTCACTGAAAGGCAGAAATATTTGGGCATATAGAGTGTACTGTAGACAGTTGTATCTTGAATCTCTCCTTAGTGGTCTAGGTGATATTTATGAAATGTATGCATTGTAGGAAGAGCACTAGCAAAGAAGATCACAAAATGGACCGTGTTTGTATAACTCTTGCCATGCTTCATAAGTCTTCTGGTTAAGATAACAACAACCTGTAAACAAATATACTAAAATAAACTAACAAATGTGGTGTGGTATTAAAAATATACAACCAATTTTCAAAGAAATTATGAAACACTAACAGTAACATTTTCCCTGAAATATAGTAATGCCAGGCGGAGATATGGGTCACCTTTAGTCTTAGTCAGTTTTCTGAGAGTAATAAGTAAAAACCCACTATACTGCTTCTGGTTGTTTTTTATTAATAAGGCAGGGTCACAGATTCTGGAATTCTATTGTCTTGTCCCTAATCTTGTTTTTCTCCTTATCCATTTGGGATAGATGCCATTAAAGTAAATTAATGGTGCTTCTTTTTGGAATTACACCAAGATATAGCAGTAGAATCTACTACAACTTCTTTTCAAACTCAGTCCCCCTCATGCCCAGAACACAGATAAGTTTATGAACATCTCTGCTGAAGAGGAGAGTTAAGCAATCAACAGTCTACTGGTTTTCTTGTTATAGCTCTGTGACAGTTCTTCTGTCTTGAAGAACAAATGAGGGAATGGTAGGCTTTCAGAATGAATAAACAAGTTGACTTTTACCTCATTCATACTTGTTTCTCATAAAAAATATTTTAATAGAAATTTTTATTTATTTGTATATTCTTATCTTTGCATGTTCTCTCTACTTCCTTGATTGTGCATGACAAAACCCACTACAGTTATGAAAGAGATGAAAAACGCAGAAATCATAAAGTAGATGGTCCTGATTAACTAAATTTAGATGCTGCTGAAATTACATGAAAGATGTCTCATGATATATCAGACTCCTCTATCAGATTAAGGCTCTACTTTCTTTAACATCAGCAGTGGAATATCAAGGCACCAAGAAGGACCAGGGCCTGAAAACATTCAATTAGGCTGTGAATGACTCTTTTGTTCTTGTCAGAACTGAACATAACCTCTCAACTGTTTGAGGTACATCCACTGTTAATATGGAAGAAATAAAGCCAAACCAGCGAGAAATATCTGCCATCTTTGCAAGTAATATAGCAATATTTTATTATTATATTATACTTTGTCCTGTAATAACGCTACACAAAAATAAATGAAACTGGTTGTTCAGCTTGCATGGTACTATAAATAAGAGTGAATTTGTGTTTAAACTCCAGTCGCAGCACAAATAGATGTTCATTCCGTTCACAGCATTTGGGTGCTAGGCAAAAACTAGAGTGCTCCCCTCTCCTGTCTGACATTTGCCTTTTAAATATGATTTGCTTTTCCCTTAATACCTTATGTAAGATAATTCTTTGTGCATTAAATGGCTTAAAAATTTATGAATAGCTGACAGTGACTAGGAGGAGTTATTTTCAGTGGGCTTACGCAGAATGTATCTGCACATACAAATGTTGATTACTATTGCTTTTACTTGTATTAATTAAATTAATGGATGCAATCATAGAAATGTTTTGTTTTCATTGAAATGGACAGAGATGAAAAACAGCTACAAAGTTGAAACTTAATTATTCAAACTGTGTATTTCCTTGTTAGCTCTGCGGTATGTTTGTTTTTTGGTTGTTGGTTTTTGGTTTTTTTTTTTTAAGAAGAAAGTTGAGGAAAGTTTCCCATGATCTTCCTGTTACAGGTCTTCAAAGTCACTCTCAAATCTGGTTTTAGGCATCTTCAGTAAAGTTTACTGCCATTCATGTAAATACTTTAAGACATACTTGAGAAATAGACAGGCCTTGATTGTTTTGTAACACATGCTGAACTTGAGGCTGAAAGAACTAGCATCCTTCCGTAATGATGAATAATCAATCAGGTTTATAGCTCTGTAACTACACAGCTTTGAACTTTGAAAGGAGATATCTATGGTTTATATCTGCAAGAATATTATGTCCTGAACAAAATGGAGAAGGTGTTTTATGTGAATAATTTCACATTAGGTATTTGATGCTGTTCTGACTGTTCTTACAAGTAGAGGGAAGGCCTATGGTATTAGTCAGGACATGCCTGTGAATAAAATGACAACAATAAGTCACAGTCTTATTTGGGTGTTTCTTAATGTGCTATCAGAAAGGAATAAATATAGCAAAATTGTTAAATCTACTTTTAACACACTTAATATTTATTATTCAATTGTGGTTCTACCCTATGTGCTGGAATTTTAGGGAAATATATAGATTTTGTTTTTATCTCTCTGCTGCTATCAAGGCTTTCCTTTTTTAATGTTTTATTATTTGAAGGTTTAGGGTATTTTTTTTATCATATGTGCTGGTTTTGTCTGGGATAGAGTTAATTTTCTTCATAGTAACTAGCATGAGGCTACGTTTTGGATTTGNAAGTGGCCAATGAATTCCTTGTCTTGCTTTGCTTGTGTGCGCAGCTTGTGCTTTACCTATTGAACTGCCTTGATCTCAACCCATGAGTTTCCTCACTTTTACTCTTCTGATTCTCTCCTCCCATCTCACTAGTGTGAGAGTGAGGAGAGCTGCTGTGTGGTGCTAAGCTGCCAGCTGGGGTTAAACCATGACATCCTGCTATATGGCAGAAAAGCATTATGAAGTTTCATTAGGCAGTTTAATAGAATATTCTGGGGTTTAGGAAAAAAATAATCTGGTAGGCCCTCATTTACAGGAAACAATGAAATAAATGAGTTTTCCTTGCATTTGAAAAAACCTCCAATTTTTAACGCTAAAACAACAAAATTAACTTAGACCAGTCATATTTGAAAATTGTACCTATGAAATTGTTTATTACACATTGTAAGACAGAAAAATTTGAACTTCTAAAGAAAAATTTGATGATGTTTATCACATAGTAATTGACATCATACTCTAAAACCATATTAGTTAACACTATGAAGGTTGCAAAGGGAACTCAGGAAATTTGATTATTGAGGTTTGTGCTTATTTCTTCATGTGTATTATGAATTAATAACGAGATTTTTTTTCAGGTTTCTCCTTTACTGAATGAAAGCTGGACTGTACATTGTAAGTAACTATTGCCCTTGCCCAATGGGTGACTATATATTTCATTTGCTCTATTCTGCTCAGAGGGGGCTATCACATATTACGGGGGTGGGGGTGTGGGGGTGGGGTTTGTCATTCCTCTGGTGCTCACCACTGTAGAAGATGAGTGTTTCATAATGAATTTAGTCGGGAAAATCCTCATGGCCTAAGAAGTTTATTTATCTGTATTTTGCAAATGAGAAGCTGAGGAATAACCACTAAAGTAAAAAATACCTTCTAGCTGAGATATATAGCTGTGAATTCTTGGTCTTAAGGATTGATGGGTTTGCATAGCAGGAGCAGTTTTTGACAAGTTCGAAGCTCAGAAATTCAAAACTAATTACCAATATATATTTTAATTTAAGACTGTAGTAAAAGTAGAAATATAAAACTTATTCCCTGGAAGGAGCGTAGTTTTTGTTGGAATATTTGTACTGCAAAACGGCAATCTCTGTATTGAATGAGGCAAATCTCTACACAGACAAGTCGTTATACGGTGGCCTCGAGCCATTCCCAAGATAAGTCTACACAGTGTGTAACTGAGGAAAATGGAGCAATATGAAGTAAGATAGTGGAGAATATAGGAGTTACCATAATACTTGGAGTATATGGAAATTTGTAATAAGGAAGGAGGTTCCTTCCTCCTTAACAGTGCACTAGTATGGAAGAAGGCCAGACTGACCCCTTAGCTACACAGAACTGTTTTTTTACAAGAGCTGTTTTTCAGATGATATAATTAAAGGTCAGAAGACAACCTTCATGCTTTTCTTTTTTTCTGTCTTCCAGTTTCATTTATACTAAGGCTGTTCAGATCACTGTTTTGAGATGATGATGAAGGAAGATTTATATATCTTTGTCATAATTGTGCATAGAAGTTGTCTAAAGTTTCTCTGCTGGCAGTGTAATCTAGAAAGGTTATTGTGACATTTCCAAAACTCTCTCTTGTTAATATGAATGAAACAGGCTTGTTTTCCATATCATGCATACATATTGTGTACATTTATATGAATATTTATCCAGAAATATATTACCTAGTTTCAGTGGCAAGGTTTCGGTAGTGGGGGGGCTACAGGGGTGGCTTCTGTGAGAAGCTGCTAGAAGCTTCCCCTGTGTCTGATAGAGCCAATGCCAGACGGCTCCAAGACGGACCCGCTGCTGGCCAAGGCCAAGCCCATCAGTGACAGTGGTAGCTCCTCTGGCATAACAAAGTTAAGAAGGGTGGAAAAAAACCCCTCAAACCTGGTGCAGAACAGCAGCTGGGAGAGAGGAGTGAGAATATGTGAGAGGAACAACTCTGCAGACACCCAGGTCAGTGCAGAAGGAGGGGGAGGAGGTGCTCCAGGCACTGGAGCAGATTCCCCTGCAGTCCCTGGAGAAGACCATGGTGAGACAGGCTGTCCCCCTGCAGCCCATGGAGGGGGTTAATGGTGGAGCAGATATCCACCTGCAGCCTGTGGAGGACCCCACGCCGGAGCAGGTGGGTGCATACAAAGGAGGCTGTGACCCTGTGGGAGGCCCACACTGGAGCAGGCTCCTGGCAGGACCTGTAGCTCGGTGAAGAGAGGAGCCCACGCTGGAGCAGGTTTGCTGGCAGGATTTGTGACCCCGTGGGGGACCCATGCTGGAGCAGTCTGCTCCTGAAAGTCTGCACCCCGTGGAAGGAACCCACACTGGAGCAGTGCATGAAGAACTGCAGCCCTTGTGAGGGACTCACGTTGGAAAAGTTGGTGGAGAACTGTCTCCCGTGGGAAGAAACAACATGGGATGACCACAACCCCTATTCCCCATCCTCCTGTGCCACTGTGGGGAGAAGGTAGAGAAAGTGGGAGTGAACTGGAGCCCAGGAAGAAAGGAGGGGTGGGGGGAAGGCATTTTAAGATTTTGTTTCTCATTATCTTACTCTGATTTGGTTGGTAATAAATTATTATTTTTCCCTGAGTCGAGTCTGTTTTGCCTATGATGGTAACTGGTGAGTGATCTCTCCCTGTCCTTATCTCGACCCATGAGCCTTTTGTTATATTTTCTCTCCCCTGCCCAGCTGAGGAGGGCAGTGACAAAGGCTTTGGTGGACACCTGGCCTCCAGCCAGGGTCAACCCACCACAAGAACACATATACATACATGTACATATATACAGCATATTGATGTTAGAAATAATATTTTTCGATAAAGAGCAGCAACCCAAACAATACTTCTCCAACATGCATAATTTGGAGGAGAAAGAGAAGGTGGACATCAGTTTCCTTCCAATAATTGTGTTCATCAGCATCTGAGTTATAAACAAGTTTCACCACCTTCTATTAGTAAATAAAGTGTTGCTTATGGCAACTAAATTAACTATAAAATTAACTAATTATGGCAACTTAAATTAACTATAAAAACTTTTACTATGTCTGGTGGACTTTCATACAGAGTACAATATTTTAAATAGCAATTTAAATATAGTTATGTTAAACCTAATGATTGCTAACTGTTCTGCCATCAATGTATTGAAAATGTAGTCACTAAGTTTTCATCAAAATAAATTCATATTTTGGGCACACTTATATGAAACTGTAGGGAAGGGAAGGTGAGGTTAACTGAGTACAGGTAAAATAAAGTTTTACCATCAATACCATTTACCATTTACCTGGTCTACTTGTCTTCTGGATACTGTTAAAGCATTTTCTGGAAAATTATCCTGTGATGATTCAGCAGTAGTTGCAGATATAAAGAAAGAATGTCAAGGATCGTTGATCCATTTACATTCAGGATTATAGGGTGGGATTTGTTTTTTTGGGGGCAGAGGGAATGTCATAAAAATGAGAACATATGTGAACATATGAATCATTGTACCAGAAATCGAAAGGTCTATAGAGCCTGTTTGATGGTGGCCAGCTGTGGATGATCAGGAAGAGTGAAATTATAAAGTAAGCATGTAGTGATACTTCCACACAGAAGTTACTTCTACAATCTCTAGCAATGAAAAATGCCAGGGCTTCTTGAATGATTGCAACTTGCGTTGAGGAGCTTTTGAAACATTTCCTTCAATGGTTTTTTAATTCATTTAAGCAATTTGCATCTACAAAACCTTGCAGGAAGGAACTCCATAGCTTTAGGTGTGTTTTGTGTCTGAAAAATAACCTCTTTTTTTCTTTTTGAACCTGGTATTTGTTGGTTTTATTATATGAGTCCTGTTTCTTTTATTGTAAAACACAGTGAATAGTAGATCCTCTATATCATTCCTGTTTTCATAGACAGCTGTCATATCTCCTATCAGTTGAGAATCCTAACCTTCCTCATTGTTCCTCACAAAGAAACCATTTTCTGCCTTTGATCATCCCTCAACTTCATTATCTTTTCTAGGTTTAGAGTATCTTGTCTGGGGGAGAATGTAATAAGGACTCAGTAAAATCTTCAATAGAAGAACACGACAGAGAGTAGTATAACAATTTTTTTTTCTTTTCATAATAAATTAATATTTTATTTCCTTTATTTACTTAATGCTGAGCTAAGGTTTTCCTGCAAATAGTTGTAATAAATAAAAGATCTCACTTGTGAATAACCATGTCCCATCACTGCATCACTTCACATTAATCTATAGTGATTTTATCTTCTAATTTATTGTCCAGTCATTTACAGTTGCAATTTGTCCCTTCATTTCTTATGACTGGCCCTTTTATTTACTGGTCTAAACTTAATAACAATGACAAATAAGCTCTTGTACGCCATTATTCATGTCCTTTTCCAGATCAAAAGATCAGATCATGAAGGTTTCCAGTTTTGGCCTTCCTCTACTAAGACTATTCAATATTTGCTATCACTGACTTTCTGTCTTTTGCCCAGGTGAGGAGTTTCCATTTTATTCTACGGCAGCTTAATTTCTCCAGGAGTTTTGATGGCAGACCTTATCAAACATCTTTTGGATATCTAAGCAGACTATGAAATCTGGAGTTCCTTTCTACATGTAAAAATTGTGACTGTCTTGATTCATAGCAAGTAAATAACGTTCCTGAAGGTGATCAAATCTTTCTGTCCTCAGGAACAAGATTACCATGCTATCCTGAAACCAGACAAAATTACAAATGGTCATTACTTCTGTAATGGTTTATAATGATGAAATTCATGAGGGGAGATGCATACTAGAGATGTGCATTATGATGGAGACATTCTTTATGCACCATTGTTAAATACACCAAAGTTCCTCTGCAAACTGAAGTTTGTCAACACTGCCATGACTTCCAAAACTTTTCAGGAGTTTGATTAAGTATTTCTTGGATTTGCTTTACTTTTTGTGACTGTACAGCCACAAGTCACACTGTCATCCTATAACTGTTAGCTTTCCTCTGGCATTTTAATGAATATTACACAACTAGAATTTGTTCTGTTTCCCTGAAAAGGACAAATATAAGAGAAGCTTGCTGTTAGTTTCCACACACAGCACCTAAACATGGGTGAAAATATATTTAGAAAATATTCTCCTTCTGATGCTTAATCAATAATCAAAATAGTGTTTTGCAAACATAAATGGAAACGTTCAGTAGCATTTTGCCAAGTATATGTTAAAAAGATATCTGATCTCTGGTTTGTAGCAAAAAATCAAAGAAGGAGTATTTGTCATATTTCTTGTCAAAGAGTTTTTTTATTTGTCATTGTTCACTGAGGTTGACATCAATGTAATGACAATTAAGTTTTCTCAAAATTTAAATGTTTGGTTTGATTTTTTTTTTTTAAGAGAAACTCATTCAGAAAAACAGTTAGATTAAAAACTGTCATTTTGATTTCATAGGTGACCACATTCCTTTAAAATTAAAACATAAATAGCTGTAAGGAAGAGAAAACAAAATACTATTTTTTGATTTTTTTTTTTAATCTGGCTTATTATATTTATTGATTCCCATATTTTTATTACTATATTTTCAGTTTTCAATTATGTGGAAAGTCCACTTCAACCATATTAGAATGGAATTTGAATAAGCCTCTGAAAAAATGGAGAAAATAGAGAAGCCCATGACATTTTGTTGGGAAAAAACCCTATATTCACATGTCTCCTTATATTTGCTATTATCTCCTTATGTTTACTATTTACATGACAAGTTTGGACATAATAGATAATGCTGTTATGAATAAGTGAAATTGTTTTAGCTTGAACATCTCTCTGCTCATCTTGCTGTGAACAGATTACTGTTGGGTGATTTCTGTGCTGTTCAAGTGAGTTTGATAATGATAACACAGTGTTTGAAGGCTTCTGGTAACTTTTGTAGTCAGATTTCTATCTCACTAATTTGACAAAAACCAAGGAAGTCTAAACTCTTTTGTTGATATGATTATATCAGATAAATTTTAGTAACTTGCTTCCTAAAAAGTTCAATGATTTTTCTTTTGAGTAGTGAGTGATGGACCAAAAGAAAGTATTTACTTTTTCCCAAATGTTGGATAAACCTAGAGGAACACCATCAAAAAATTTGGCTTCTGTTAGAATAAAAGCAAACCAGTCTGAAACAACTTGGAACAATGATTTAATTATCTCCATCATTCATGATTTACACAGTGAATAGCTCTGTAGCCCTTAACATGTATTTTTGTAGTTATCCAGTAGAAGCAAATTATAAGAGGTCTGAAGGAGAATAATGTAC
This sequence comes from Aramus guarauna, assembly GCA_013400195.1. NCBI lineage: Eukaryota > Metazoa > Chordata > Aves > Gruiformes > Aramidae > Aramus > Aramus guarauna. Next base: position 15,009 of record VXBL01003132.1, read on the forward strand.
CAAATTTGGTTCTTTTCATTCCAACTTTATGTGATAGGTAGCATAAGAAGAATTAAAAAAAATAATTATAGGAAAATCTGATTCAAGGGCAATAGAGTCACACTGGATAATGAGTGAGCGGAATGAAGGGCAGACTCTTGACAGACAGTAATCTAATTGATAAATAGTTTGGCCTGGGAATAGTATTGCATGTGGTTGAAGGACAAGTGGTGGAAATGTGACACCTTATAACAGTGAATGAGTGAAAAACATCTGCATACACTGGGCTGACAGCTGGTGGATATTGACTTGATGATGTGCAATGTGAGGATTTTGTTGATTTAGGTGCTTGGTTTATTCCCTGGGTTTTTTTTATAGTCTGCTTAGACAATTCTTACCATTGACCTTTTCCTTGAAGGCCTTATGAAATATTACTATTTTTGTTATTGTTGTTAACATAAGACCTTGTACACACCTCCTTTCACAAAATTCCTTAAAAAAAAAATATTTATTTTTTTTTTTTTAGCACACTCTGAGAACTCTCTGTTTCCTGGGGATCCAGTGGCTGCAATAGTTTTAATATGTTTCTAAATTTTTAAACATTCATAAGGTCTGTCTTATAAGTCATTTGTAGGTTCCCCCTGAAATGCAATATTAATGTATTTTCTCTTTGTTTTCTGTGGTCCTGTGGCATTTTGCTTATAAGAACATATAGAAAATTCATTCAGACTAAACAATATTAGCGTCTTATTTACTACATTTTTATATTTTGTTAGGTTTCAGACAATTTCATGTGGCTAGGCTTAGCAGGTACTGCTTGGGAAGCAGGTATTGTATTTCACATTTTCTCTGCTTTGAATTTACTGGGAGTTTCACTTTCCAATTCCTCACTATTATAAAGGTGTAATACAGGTGAGATAGTGCCCTTGATTCCTTCTCTCTTTCCATGACATCTGATACTCACGGCTTTTATCTTTTACTATATGGCCTTACATTTGGCTAAGCTGTTAGGATGCATCTGTGGTATGTAAGAGCATGGAGAACATTGTGGACTATTCTGTGACTGCGTGTGATATTAAGGACCAGACTCAGTCGCTTAAATGATCCAGCTCCTAACATAAATTATATATGACAATGCATTATGACTCCCTGAATGCTTTTTTATGATTCGTCTGCAGAGGTGACTGCATGTTCCTATGTCCACTTTCACTAGGCTGAGGTATTTGTACAGTAAAATGGTGTATATTTGTACAGTGAAATGCTATTTGCACAGTAAAATCTATAGTGCTGAAATGGACTTTTCTTTCCTTTTCTTAAAATGTACTGGGAAATAAAACTCTAAGGATATAGCAAAAGGTAAAACAAATTTTCATTTATACTATGCATATAATAATTTTAGTAATATGTTTATATATTATTATATACTTCAACAGTGTATACTACTAATTTATTTAATAATACATACAGGATTAAATTTTAAACATAAGGTTCAGATTTTGCTGAACAATTATAAAATAATTTCCTTAAATGTAGTGATAGACAAATGTTTTAACATAGTTATTACTCAGAAATAAGTACTGTAATACAAATCAAAATAATACAGTCTTATTTGACATTTGCTGATATGTTTACGGAGTAAGTCAGCTGCATGTGTTTGTTTTTTTCTTTCTGGAAACAAAACAGAGATTCTTACTGAGTGTTGGTTGGAACTAATTAACCAAAATCTTGTTTTTAACAAAGAGATAAAAACCAGCTGTATTACAGCCTATTTTATCTTATGTCCTAATACATACCCAGTTAAATATGTAGGGTGTCACTGATCTCAATGTTGCTGCAGACAGAAAATAGCATTGAAAGAGTGCCTTTCGGCTCTTTGTATGTATTTAGTGGCTGAATTTTGTTTGTTTGTTTCTTCCTATTACGCGTTGTTGAAGGACAAATGGAGATTAGGAAGGAAGAAGAAAATAGGTCCCTTTCACTAGATAATCACAGAGAAGAATCATGAACAACAGTTTGTATGGCCTGCAAGACTTCTACAAAGCTTTGTAATGCTGATTATCTAAGATGTTTCTTAATGTTCTTAGAATTATTTTCTATTAAGGAAATTTAAAATTCCTTAGTTAATGAAAGTATTATTGAGTGAAATGAAGAAAAATCCATAATCTTCACAGTTTCTTAAGAGATCAAATAGTTTAACTTGATATCAAGTCAATAAAAATGTGGTCTCCATTGTACCAAAATAGCTTGCATAATGGCCCTGTATTCAGCTTTCAACTTCATTAGGTTTAATCATTCCATTAAGAAGAAGAAATATGTGATCAAATAAGAATGCAGTAATGCATTTTTCAAAGGACTAATATATTTTCAATATCTGTTGATTTTATGCCAGAAAGAAGTTAAGAGAGACAAAAGGAAGGATTATCCTTCAGATATGTTTCTTCCACAATAAATAAGTAAATACAGACCCTATGACATTCTGCTTTTTCTCTGAAATTATTTCATTTCAGCAATATTTCAAAATCACAGTGCTTGTTTACTAGATTTGTGTAATCTAAAAATTGAAAGAAAAAAGAGACATCTTAAAATGACCTGGGATACCTACTTTGTTTTGTGATAGCTAAAGTATAATTTCTGTTAGAGTTGGCTAGTTGCTCGTGTTTCTTTTTACTAGACTTTTCCAAGCTTTTTTACCAGGGCAGGTAGTGATAGGACAAGGGGTGATGGTTTTAAGCTGAAAGAGGGGAGATTTAGATTAGATATTAGGAAGAAATTCTTTACTGTGAGGGTGGTGAGACACTGGAATGGGTTGTCCAGAGAAGTTGTGGATACCCCATCCCTGGAAGTGTTCAAGACCAGGTTGGATGGGGCTTTAGGCAGCCTGGTCGAGTGGAGGGTGTCCCTGCCCATGGCAGGGGGGTTGGAACTAGGTGATCTTTGAGGTCCCTTCCAACCCAAACCATTCTATGATTCTATGATTCTATGATAAGCTATCAGAAAACTCAGTAAATTGGGTGCGGGGTGTGCTAGTTTTACTGACAGATCGTCAGCCTTCAGCCTGACGGTTTTCAAAGGAGATCAGGTTACCCTCAGATGGTTGCAATAAGACACACATTGGTTTGTCATCAAATGATTTGTCTTCATAAAAAATGTTGCTTAAAAATGGTTGTTTACACTTTTTACACTCTATCCATTGCAGTTACAGATCACCGCTGATGATGCAATTATGATTCAAAATTGAGAACTATAGAACAAATAAACTCAGTTGTTGAACCTAATTTTATGTGTTTGAATGAATTAGTTGTACCAGCATGTTTTTAGAGTAAGGTAATTCAAGTTGAGACAAAATACTAGTTCATCTTTCTAGAATAGAATATCATTAATTCAGCTTGGAAATGAAACAAATTTTCTTTTAAACATGACAACTGTAGGAAGTAGAAGTGTTGGGCAAGCAAATAGGTCTATAACTTGATCCTCTCCCTGTGAGCACAAGTACTTCAGACTGTGTTAGATGTGTGGCGAGCAGTTGGCCGTGCTATCATCGGAGAAATTTCATGTTCTCTTCAAGCCTGGAATTCATGGCCAGAACAGGCAGGCAAGCATCAGCATAGTTGTAAAAACTGGTTTATTTCTTAAAAATAAATACAAAAATATAAATATAAAACATTGGCAGATAGAATTTGATGAAATGAAGTTGCACAAACTTTTTTTTTAAACCAGCTGCATATTACACTTATTAACACCACGTGTACATTTTGTTTTAATTTTAATGTACAGAACAGGACATATTGGATTTTTTCTTCTTTGCCATCTTAAAAGCTGCACTTGCAAGGATAGGACATGTACCTAACAGAAGCGGCTTGTACATGAGGTTGCTTAAGGGATTATCACCCTGTTCAAATTTCTGAAGGTAAGATATTATTTTACTTACTAAAATGGACAACACTGAATTTCCATAGCTTTGGCTCTTGGAAGGTGATTAAATAAAATGCTGTATATATTCCAAGTGGCATCCTACTAGAAAGAATGAATGACATTAATGGACAAATTTAAAACAAACTTTAAAAGGAAACCATTGTGCTGAGTGACAGGAAAATTTTCCTGAATGTTAAATACTGTTGAGTGCAGAAGGTGTCTGTAAAATTACTTCTGCTCAAAGGAAACAAATAAGTTGCCTACTGTAGGTTAAGAAGTGTCTTTGTCACTTTCTCCTCCACCGTACATTTCAGCTAGCTTATTAAACCGAGGGCCCCATTCTCGGAGGTAATCATAGTTTTGGTCTCCTTCAGTAGTACCCGACTCTAAGGAGCTCAAGGATTCAGCTATTGAATCATTTCCTTCATAGGCATAGGTTGCAAGCGAGTCATACGGCGGTGCAGAAGGATCAGTATCATGCTCTTTTAGCCTTTGGTTAATGAAATCTCGGACATCTGTGTTATCTGGTGCTGAAGGAGTCCTCCGTGGCACAAATAACGTTTCGGGGATAATGTCTCGTCGAAGCTTCTTATCTTCGATAGCTGCAGGATTCCTCAGTGTGCCAATATCAAAGGCTTGGGTGTCTTCCTCTCCACCACCTTCATCATTATAACTCACAATGTTGTCTCTGATGTCCTCTTTAGAGAGGATCAAAGGCTCCTTCTTTCGTTGCCTCTTCAGAGCAGCAAACAGCACCACTATAACTTAAAGAGGGAAACAAAGAATGGGTAAAGATCTCTATTTAACAATTTCTGAGAAGCAAATCCACCAGGTACAAAAGCTTTACTTCAGCTACATTTCAGCAATTAATTTCTGTCTGATAAATGGATAAACATCTTTATCTATATTATGGTAGCACAGTAAAGTCTGTATCTGTCCTGGTTTTGGCAGGGATAGAGTTAATTTTCTTCCTAGCAGCTAGTAAAGTGCTGTGTTTTGGATTTAGGAGGAGAATAATGTTGATAACACACTGATGGTTTTAGTTGTTGCCAAGCAGTCAAGGACTTTTCAGCTTCTGATACTGCCCTGCCAACGAGAAGGCGGGGGGCACCCAAGAAGCTGGGAGGGGACACAGCCAGGACAGCTGACCCAAACTGGCCAAAGGGATATTCCATATCATGTGATGTCATGTTCTGTACATAACTGGTTGGGAGGTGGCGTGCCTCAGGAACTAGCTGAGCATCGTCTTTGGGTGGTGAGCAATTGTGCTGTACAACACTTGGTTTGTATATTACCATTATTATTGTTATTATCCTTTTCTGTCCTATTAAACTGTCTTTATCTCAACACATGAGTTTTACCTTTTTTCTTTTCAATTCTCTCCCCCATCCCTCTGGGGAGGGGGAGTAAATGAACAGCTGTGTGGTTGTTTTAGCTGCCTGCTGAGTTAAACCACAACAATATCAAAATGTGCTATTTTGCACATACATTGTGTGCTCTGCTTTACAGAACCATGAGTTTGTCTACATTCTCCTTCTGCAACTTTAATGAGTTTTAAAATAGCCAGGTCTATTCTGAAGATCTCTTCCCTTTTTTTAAGCTCAAAGTATACTATTAAGAACTGGTTTTGAGGTGAATTACAGGTCATTAAGTGATATTCTGAAAACTGCAGAGTGGACATTTTACAAAATTTACTTTTTTTAATTACAGCACAGAAACCTTTGGATAGACAGTGCTTTAATACAGTAAAAATAGTATTTACTAGCATATTCTGTGTGAAATATATACTGCATGTTGACTTCAGATAGTTATTTAAATTAAAAATATATATATATATTCCCTCAAATAAATTTAAAATTAAATACATGAAAATTATTTTGGATCATTCTGTTCCTCCTCTCTGATCTCTTTGGTTAACAATGAAAGAATAAAAATGAGCTTCTGGTTACACACTGATAGTTTTAACAGTCTTGGACTTGAATTCTTATTTACAGTGTCCAATTCCCAGACAAGTGGGTTTTGCCTTTTTTTTTTTTTTCTTGTAAGTTGCAGTTATATTCTTCTTGCAAAATCCATAATCGTTAATTTTACCAACCTGTGTAGTATTCTAAAATGAGTCAGGCCTGAAGCATTTGTTCATGGGGGGAAAGCTGCATTTCTTTTTCTTACCTAGCAGGATGATGATGCAGAGGAGAATGGCCACCAGTGCCCCCGTGCTGAGGCCGGCAGGGAGGAGCAAGGCCTCCGCGTTGCAGGACTGCATGTTCCCCCGGCTGTCGCAGGCACACACTCGAATGGTTAGCGTGCCAGTGCTGCTCTGGATCGGGTAGTCATTGTCTGATATCACCACTGGTAGAAGGTAAGTACTTATTTCATGTCGACTAAAGCCATTTCTTCTTGTCAAAATTCTGGCAGTGTTATCTAGATTGATTAAAATATACTGTTGTAGAGTATATGAATATAAAATGTATCATTTATAGTATATGCAAACGATCATATTTTACATCACTGGTAGCATTTTGAAACTATTCCTGATATCATAGTGGTATCTTTTTCTAATGACATTCCCATTTGATCAGAAAGCTATTTATAATTTTTTAGGTACATCTGGCCTGCTCCTCTGTGCCTCTGCACCACCTTCGAGCATGATTTGAAAAGAGGATTTCTCAAAGCTTAAAATGTTTTATAGATTAATGCACGCAGTGCATGACACAGTTCCAGTTCAGGGCTGCAGCCCTGAAATGAAGTGGCCAACTGAGAAAAAATAACCTTCCACTTCACGCTGTTCAACAAGCACTCTGTTCTGAAAGATTCTTTCTATGGATCTTCTGTGACAACACCCAGGGGAATTATATCTGTAATCCCAGTATGAGATTTTCCACACCAGAACACTTTCAGCATACTGTAGAACAATGAATTATGTACCTTAGCACATGGAGGAGATTTTCTGGGGTAAAAATTGTCTTAGGAATTCAGAAAATGTGAAAGATGGTAGGTATTCCTGCATGGTTTTGAGAAGTGAACTTACTAAACTGTATTTGTAGCAAACAAATCTTAGTTGTATGCAGTATACTTCAGCATCAAAAGCTGTTCACTAAGTGGCCAGAGGGAAGAAAAGGAAGAGAAGGAATGAATAATAGGGAGAGATTATTTCTTCTGTTGTTAGGGCCACAACACTAGAGTGTGAGCCAACACAAGAGTTGCTAACTTTTTAGTCCAAAAGAGAGAATATACAGAATTAGTCTCTGTTAGACAGAAAATTTAATTTTCATTTTACTTGTGGATCTTTTGAGATAAGTGGTTAGCTATCTTGCCAGCCAACTTCAGGCTGAATTAAAATAACCCATGTGCAACAAGAAAGAAATTAATTAGAGATAGAAAAGAAATAACAAGGTCTATACCCCTAAACACTCAGGATCTAGTCACCAGGATATAATCTTTGTTTAAAATATTAAATTTTTTTCATAGCCTCCATGATGTGAAACACAAAGTTTTCCTTTATTGCAACCCTTCACTGGGTTTGGGTATTTGCATGCTATTTGTTTTCACTCAACATCAAAAACTATATATCTGATGGATCTTTAAATACCTCTGCTGCAGGGGATTTTATAAGGTACCCAAACAATTTGATATAAATTCTTTACTTTCCTTACTGTTAGAATTTTTATTTTTTTTCTGTTGTTTGTAGCCTATTACTTCCTGAAATCTTCATCAGGAAAAGAGTATTATTCCCATTGCCTTTATGCCTTCAACACATTTGAAGGCTGATACCATGTCCCTCCTCATTTATTTCTTCTGTAATCTAGAGTCCTCTCAGTTAGTCATACTGATAATGAAGGCCAAAATAAGTGCATAGTGCCCCTTCCTCAACAAAGCCATCTGTAAATTTTCTCTAATAAAGGAAGTTTGACAAAGGATCAAAAGAAAAGCCAAAGTGGCTATGCGCTCAGAACCATTATTTTCATTAATGGTCAGAAAGAAGCAAACCAGACGACCAGGGGAATCAGAACTATGTGACAGAAGGCTAAAGTGAGAAATCTGAACTTGGCAGCTGAAGTAATTTTTGAAACCTTTTTTCTCCTTCAGTCAGGCATTACATCTGGCTACTCACCCCAAGCCAACAGTTTTACTGATTTTCTTTATAATTTGTTTTATCACATTTTTGTCATGCTAATTTTTTCCTCCCTTACACAGTTAAAACATAGAAATCCTAAACCGCAAACATTCAGGTAAAATTATTATTCTTGCTAGCAGCAGTCTTAACAGCTTCTCTATGCATTGATAAGCAAAAGCAAATATATTTCAGGAAATATTCAGACAGCAGAGATAAATCTCCTTCCCTGGAACAGGCACGAATTTTACCTTCATTATCCTGAACAGTGAAGTTAGGGTTAACAGCAGCTAAACTGAAGAAAAATTTTTGTCCACCAAGAGGGTCATCTTTGTCTACTGCACTTATGGTTTGAATAAGCTGCAGGGAAAAAGGCAAGCAAACAAACAACAAAAAACCAAATACACCTAGGTTTTTGATACATCTGTCTGATTACTTTAAGAAGACTAGAAATGTTAAGACAACTTCATATTCAAACTATACACATATCTGTAGAACATATCAACTGAACAGCATATTAACTTAGCAAGCATATCATGTAAGCTTTTCCAACATAAGCATCCATATATTTCATGTGGTGGTGCATGTACACATATAAAATAGTCAGCTTCTGCCTTAGTCTTCCTCTCTTTTCTTCAATACATATTTATATACTTTGTAACTACAGAGAGAACAAAACTTGCCAAAAATAGTTTTATCTCTAGCCTAGGCTGTTTTTATTCTTCATCTCTGATCCATCATTTTAAAGTCAAATCAACACCTAAGACAGGAATTAAGAAAATGTTTTATATTTTTGTGATAAAAATGGTATTTTATCAAATAGATGTTTCTGATAGGGAAGTTAAAGTTTCACATTATATTTCAAAATACAAAAATTGTTTCTAAACCAAGATTTTTCTATTTATTAGTATAGCAAGATACACCAATAAGATTCCTGAGACAAAAAATGCCAGTTAGATTATATTTCAGCTCTTGTAAAACATTGTAGCATACTGCCCAGATGCACCACCTCAGAGTGGGATGAGTATCTGTTGTCACAATTCTTAGAGTAAGCTGCAGCGGGTCAATTCAATACTTGGATTGAATGCTTTCTGCAATGCCTACAAAAAAGTTTGGGTATTTTTGAGGCAAGTAATGGCAAGCTCTATATCAACATTTGTTTATCTGTCAGGCAAATGAATGTGTGGCTTTTTTGCAATGAAGTTTCTATAACTATGGGTGGTGAAATGTCATTTCCCAAACAAAATACCATTTTTGACATATTTATTGCTTTATTTCAGTGTGGGTTTTTTATATCATAGCAATAAAAACTGTACCTATGGCTGAATTGTTGTGCGTGCATGTGTGAATATTCAGTTATACTCTTAAGTTTAACTTCCAAAAATAGGTTAATCTTTAGCCTAGGTCATTTTTATTCTTCATTTCTGATCCATCATTTTGAAATGTAGTGTTTTTTCAAGCATGGAATTACATCTAATTTTTTGACACTGCTCCTTCCCTGTGGCATTCTTGTTAAACCCTGTTTATTTTTCCTCTTCCAGTTTTTCCAGATACAGCCATTTCTCTTCATATCACAGCTTTTGTCAGGACTGATCATCTTTAACATCAACAATTACAATGTACTCCTGTTTGCCTTAACAAATGCATGATTAACTCCCAACTTCTCTCTTCTCCATCCAGAATACAGCAAGAAATTTCTTCATGAGGCAAGGACTGGATTTCTTTTAATACAGCAGCTCACATGCTTTCTCAGCTGGAGTTTTGTCTTTCTCTAAATTTGTTTTCTCACATAAACCTCCAATAACTTACTAGATGAACAAAACAGATAATAGAAGAATAGAATATTATTTGTTTTTAAAGAATGAAACTATTAATTATTTAGTGAGTAATTAGCAAATAAATCTTTAGAGATTTTCACAAAATTAAGTCAAGAAAACACTATTCCATTTTACCTCACAACTGGAGACCACGAATGTAGTCAGTTGTTGGTGATAAGCTGATGAAAATCAACTCCTCCACTTCTGAGTGTGCATACTCAAAGTTTAAAAGGAGCATGTAAAATTTTTAATAGCCTAAAATCTTCTATAGTTTACAGGGATTATTCACCTACTACGGCACTGCTGACCAGTGTCCCTTAGCAGAACAACAGATAGCAAGACAAGATTAATTTCCCCCATCTGTCATTTGCTGTAGCAATTGAAGTTCTCTGGGAACTTCTCTGTTGAAATACTGATCGTGTTTAACCTTATGAAACATTTTGCAAGTAAATGCAGATACTTTTCTTACCTTAAAGATTAAAAAACCCTGAACTTGCTTGTGGGTTTTTTTGTTGCAAGCATCATTTCAATATTAAAATATCAAAAATGTCAGCAAACACTTGGCTGTCTAAATATTATGCAGTTTCAAGTTATTTGCTGATACGTTTCTTTAAAAGGCTAAGTTTTAAAGATGACCTTCATGAAACTATGCTTAGATACAGTGGTGGGTTGACCATGGCTGGAGACCAGGTGCCCACCAAAGACACTCTATCACTCTCCTCATCAGGATAGAGGAGACAAAATATAACAAAAGGTTCCTGGGTCAAGATAAGGACAGGGAGAGATCACTCACCAATTACCATCACAGGCAAAATGGACTCAACTTGGGGAAAATAGTTTATTACCAAACAAATCAGAGTAGGATAATGAGAAATAAAGCTAAGTCTTAAACACATCTTTCCCCTACCCCTCCTTTCTTCCCAGGCTTAACTTCACTCCTGATTTTCTCCCCACAGCGACACAGGGGGATGGGGAATGGGGCTTGTGGTCAGTTCATGACACATTGTTTCTGCTGCTCCTTCCTCCTCAGTGGAGGACTCTTCACACTTTGCCCCTGCTCCAGCATGGGGTCCCTCCCACAGGAGACAGTCCTCGACAAAATTCTCCAATGTGAGTCCTTCACACAGGCTGCAGTTCTTCATGTGCTGCTCCAGCATGGGTCCCTTCCATGGGGTGCAGTCCTTCAGGAGCAGACTGCTCCAGCATGGGTCCCCCACGGGGTCACAAATCCTGCCAGCAAACCTGCTCCAGTGTGGGCTCCTCTCTCCACTGGGTCACAGGTCCTGCCAGGAGTCTGCTCCAGGGTAGGCTTCCCATGGGGTCACAGCCTCCTTTGGGTGCATCTACCTGCTCTNACCTCGTCACCGTTACATCTAAAATAAATGGTACGACACACCACAAACAAAAGCATTATTTGCTTTGTTATTCTCAGTTAGAACCTGAATTTTTAAAATATAACTTTTTTTTTTTTTCTCCAGATGAGGATATTACTGGAAATTCACAATGAAATTGCATTACTAGCTCCTTTTCAAATTTGGTCTTGTACATATTCCAATAGAGCAAGTACTCTTCAGCTCTTATGTGAGCCTGGAAAGTTCTCCTTGCAGTATCACTGGTGCACTCAAGTTTGTCCTGTATGTCATCACAAGGAACATGCTATTCACCAGATTGGGACCTCAGTGTGGGTGAAGTTGATTTAGAGTTGTCCTTTGGTCTTTGAGGGGAGCAGCATCTTCCTGATAACTTTTTGAAGCACTACATGCTCTCTTGTGCTCTTTAAAGGCCTGTACATGAAGCAAGCTTCAGACAGGAGACATAACGTACAAACGAGCAAGGGGGAAAGCAGATCTCTCCTGCATTGCTGGGAAGCAATAAAAGTACAGATGTAAGCCATAGTCAATGATATTGTTTTGCTGATTTCTTTGCTTGCCTACTCCATCTCTCTTGCAGACAATTATAGCAGCATCACAGGTTTGGATGTCCTCAATAGGACACATTTGACTTCCTGATTGTTTACTTGAGCAAAAAGTTATCACAACTTCTGTTTGAGAGTAGGTTGAGGTCTGGAATACCTCTCAGCTACATTCCTTTCTTCTCTATTTTTTTTGATGTGGTGTTCTTTGGTTTTGTTTTTGTTTTTTAAATAGCTCTGTTGTACTTGTTTCCTCCACTCTTCTCTGTTTAACCCGTTGTGATCAAAATTAAGGTGAGGAGACACTAAGGATCCCAGTGTGGCACAGGGAATTCTGCTTTCACAAACTTTTCAGACTAGCCATTTGGACTCTAAGAGTTCTGTCTCTTCTCCAATACTTGTCTCATCAAGACTTGGATTGATGTCAGACCTTTCCATCTTATAGTATTTGTATCAGTCAGTTCTTTGTGTTTGACTCTTCCTTTTGTTCCCTCACGCAAGCAATTGCAATATGTGACACAAAGTGTTTCCTAAGACTGCTACACTGTATTATCTTCTGGACTTTCAGTGCATTGTGCTTCCTGCGCCATGTCTTGTTCCACCAGCATTCCAGTCTCAGATGTCTTGGGCACCCTATGGGTCTTTGCTCAAATTTTTATTTTCACAAATCTAACCACTTCAAGCAGACTGTACCACTATCTGATGGGTAAATCCAATGACTCTACAATTTTTATCTGGTTATTATCCAGTTGTTTGTGGGCACAGAACTGCTAGGAGTAATTAAGAATGTAATTAACCATGGGAGCTGTGTTGCATGAGCTTTCCCTTTTGCACAGTTGCTAGGCAGCCACTTGCAATACTATCTGTGTTTCACCAAATCTAGATTCATTGTTGAAGCTTCAAGGACCAATAAAGTCTTCAGTATACTAGTTTTTAGCGATTCCTTGCTTGACTCTGAACCTCTAGGCAGTAATTGATAGCAGGGTAACTACTTAAGAGTATCTTAAATATATGCAAATTCAATTGAAGAAAAAAGAAACATTTATTACTGGGTACACCTCTTTATTTGTAATCAGCATGTACATTAGCAGCCTTTTCCCTTTCTGAGTGGCTTTCAAATATCAACCTACAACTGAGAGGAACTGAAATGGCAGAGAGTAACCTCTGCCTTATAGATCATTGTAACACCCAGTGTTACAATGTAAATATAGAAAATGGGTATTTCAGAATATGTTACTCAATGTACATTTTTGTTATTTCTTAGTAAAACTGAATAATGCTGAATCATTAAAGATTTTAGTCCTCAGCTGCTTAAATTTGTCTATACCATTTTGTAGTGTGGGTTGTTTTTTTTTTAAAAAAAGTAATTAAACAAGCAGCAGAAACTATCTATGAAAGAAGACTTTTAGAAAGAAAGTTATGAGTAAATAGATATTTATCTGAAGAAATTTAGAAGTTATCAATACTATTCAAAAAACAGAAATCTAGGAAGTCTTTTTTTTCCTTGGAATTGTCATAAAATTATTCTCCATGGCCTTTATAGCTAGAGCAGCTATAAAGTGAAAACTTTCTCTTGCCAGAGTAAAACAACATAAAACATTGAGAGCTTTTGAAAAAAAGTGAGGCAAGAAGAAAATTCTGATACTACTAAAACCACTGGAAGATATAAGGTCCATGGAAATACACTGAAGAAACTAAAGTAAGAATACATCAGAAGAGATGGAAAAAGAAGAGAAAAAAAAATATTCAGGTAAATTGACCACAAATTGTAGTATGACAAAATAAATGAGAGAGATGCAATAAACAAAGATAAAATAATACTTCAGTATTGAAGGATCTAAGACAGTGCTATAAAAACATCTAAAAAAAGAGGGGAAAATTGAATGCTAGAAAATGAAACCACAAGGAATTTAGCTTTTCAATAAATATATATATAATAGTTATTTTTTCAATAAAAGGAATAATGATCAGAAAAACACCTGCTGAACAGGTGTGCCATTTGAACATGAGAAAAACTTTCTTTACTTTGAGAGTGAGAGAGCACTGGAACAGGCTGCCCAGAGAGGTTGTGGAGTCTCCTTCTCTGGAGATATTCAAATCCCTCCTGGACGTGACCCTGTGCAACCTGCTCTAGGTGATCCTGCTTTAGCAGAGGGGTTGGACTAGATGATCTCCAGAGGTCCCTTCCAACCCCTACAATTCTGTGATTCTGTGATTCTGTGAATGTAATAAGAAAATTACTGGATATACAAAGATACTAAAAGTCATGTTTAAACAAGGTTATGGTGGGAAAAATATCCCTGATAAAGTTTTTTATGTGGGTCAAATGACATGATAAGAAAAGTGAGCCCCAAGGGAAGTGCGGGAGGAGGGCAGGAGGTGCTCCAGGCGCTCCCACTGAGATATCTCTGCGGCCCCAGGAGAGACCCCGGTGGGGATGATATTTCCCTTCAGGCCCTGGAGAGGACCCCATGGTAGAGCAGGTTTACCCTGAAGGACGACTGCAGTCTATGGGAAGGATTCAGGCTGGAGCGGGGGAAAAGTATGAGGAGGAAGGAGCTGCAGAGAGAGGAGGCAGAGGAGTCAGGAATGAAGGTGAACCTGGGAAGAAGGGGGATGGAGGGAAGGTGTTTTAGGTCTTTTATCTTTGTTTCTCACCCTCCTGCCCTATTTTTAACTGTCAGTAAATTAAATTAATTTTCGCCAAGTTGAGTCTGTTTTGCCAGCGGTGGTACTTGGTAAGTGATTTCCCTGTCTATCTCAACCCATTTTCTTTTTCATATTATTTTCTCCTCCTGACCTGTTGAGGGAGGGAGTGGATGGGTGAGCACCTGGCTGCTGTTCAAGGTCAACTCATGCCTTCTTTTGGTTTTTTTGGCAGGTCATTTACAAAGGGAAAGGTCATTTGCTTGAGGGAAAGTGAGTATGTAGAAAAAATATACTGAGCTTCCATGTAAAATTGCTCAAAAGTAGGACTGACTTCTGCTTTCCACACTGATTCCTGTCTTTTACATTAGAGGATCTTTGGAGGCTGACTGCTGAGCTGCCAGACGTGTGGCAGCTGAGAGGTGACAAAACCAGTGGGAATCCATCTGCCCAGATGCCCAGCTCCTGGCTCTTCTCACCTGGGGGTGGAGGACAGCTGAACTTCTCTGCGTACAGGGCTGCAGCAGTCCGAGCATGTCGCTCCTTTCTTCCCCTCAACTCCTACCGAGTCAGCCTCGTATAGCCCACACAAATGACTGTGCCCCTTTATGCCATCCTACAAAGATTGTCCTCATTTTTTGGCGGGACGGCGGTCCAAAGAACAACAACCGTCAAAATGGCATTCTGTCACAAGGGCTGCTTGTTTGTGGCTTGAGCGTTTTGGAATAGGGTGTTCCCATTGTTTGGAAGGTCATGGTACCATCTGACATCAGCAGTAATAGCAACCAGGAAAACAATCACAGGCCCTTTGAGTCACTCAGACTCCAAAAATCACACTTCATATAAAGTATTCTCCCTCTCTCTCTTGCTATATTTGTGCATATATGTGTATATGGATATATATGGATATACACCAAACACTATATATATTATATATAGTGTGTGTGTCTGTATATGTAAGTGTGTATATATGTCTATTTTTCTATACTTCTAGATAAATCAAGTAAATAGAAATTTTAAGGGAAAATTAAGAAACTGGAAAAACATAATATTCATTAAAATTTGTCAGTAGGAGATAGGCAATATTTAAATGAATTCTACAGAATTTGTGACTGATGAAGTATCATAATAGTTTCAGTGATCTAATGAAATATTTAAATTTGATCATGGATCAAATGTAATTATGAAAACCTGAAAGGAAAGAAAAATAGGATAAATATGGGAGGAATCAAACTTAGAGAATCATGTTCAGTATGGATTAATTAGATTCAATCTCTCGGGACAGAGTGAATTCCAAAATAAAAAGTCTTATTTATGATCTACCAGTAAGCAAGAAGAATATAATTACATTCAAATAGATCATTCATATCACCCTGCATTGCATTTTGTCTCTTCCTGTGAATTTTTACTTTAAACAATCACTTGCAACTCAGGGTTTTTGGGGGAAAAAAAAAAAAAAAGTTTAGAGCCCTTTTAGTAAACTTGTAACGTTTTTCTGATAAAGGAGACACTACTGAGCTCCATAACAATTTAAATAAACATTTATGGATATGTACACTTATTTAGCTTCTCATTTATTAGTCATAAATGGCTGGTGTAGGTTTTTTCAACTTTTTAACTGACAACCTTTTCTGAATGTAAACAGAAAACCAAGTAATGCTGAAATAACTTTTATAATTACTTTTAAATTATACTGTCCTCAATATTCTAGATAGCTCAGAGATATAGAGTTCCTCAAAATATGTTTAAATGAAAAACATAACTGTGCTGTTAAGAATTTCCTGTGCCCTCTATAGTTAGTAGCCTGGACAGAACAGATTCTAAAACCTCAAATGAGTAAGATGTGTAGATTAATGCATTTAGTTTCATTTTTTGTTGTTGTTGTTGGTTTTTTTTACCCAGGACTTTTTTGTGAAACTGGAAGAGGAAAATTCGTCATTCTACTTTTCCAATTCTTAATCCATATCTTGAAAATTATTTAAATATTATTTTAGAATTTAGAGATGAAACTGCAACTGTCAAAAATTCTAGACGTTTAGCCAGTGATTTCTATTTATCTAACGGCTTGAATTCTCTTATAACTCTCATAACAGACAAATGCCCTTGCTCAGTACCTTTAGATATTTTATGCATTATAAATTTAGGCCTTAAATCCTCTGTTCTAATTTCCAGCTGATGTTACTGTAGAAAGAAGACTGTCAATCTGAATGTGAAATTTGTAATAAAACCTGAATGCCATACCTGTAGGACTCAAATAGTTAAGACAAGCTGGCACTTCTCCCATGTTCTATTCAAAGGTGATAAAATGATTGCACTGAGCTACTACTGCTACCATTTTAAAGGATTTATTATTGGCTGATTGTGCTTTGGGACATGCTGTGCTGTAATAGGAAAACAGTTTTTTAACAGTTCTAATAAGCAGCTGCCTATTAAGAACTAGATATTAAGCAGTGCAGTCATTTTGCTTAAACTGAAGTACACATTCTGTAGCCTATAAGAGACAAAACAAAATATTATGTTGCCAGTTCAAACATTGTACGTTTTATATTTTCTTTTCAAATGTTTCTGGTGCAATAATAAAAGATAAGTCTAACAATCGCAAAACAAAGAAACAAACAAACAAAAAAGGTGTGACAGATGTAGATGTCTGTAATCACCATCAGCACGGATTGAAATATATCTGAATTTTGCTATTTGAGAGTTACTGAAAATATAGGTCAAACTTCTTAGTAGTTACATATAACATTTTACTTTGTGAAGATAATAGCAAAACTAATTATGACTGTCTCTTGGACATATCTATTCAGGATTTAACAGTAGGACAGGGTTAGGTAAAGAAAACTGGTAATTCACACACTGATGCTGTTGTAATATATTGATACTTCACTCTAAGGCTCACCTTAGAGCTACTTTGCTTTCATTTTTAACCTTTCAAAAGCGATTTTGGACCTGATTTTTGCCAAACAACAGGCAACAATGATCTATAGTTGAGGGCTGTAGCAAAACTGGATAGTGGGAAGTGTTTATCAAAGGCATACCTGTCCAGCTCTTGCATTTTCACAGACAAAAGTATCGTAAAATACAGCAAACTGTGGGGCATTGTCATTAACATCCAAAATTCTTACGTAGACAGGAACACGAGTAGTATCTTTGGGGTTGTCTGACAGGAGAAGAGAGAAGAGTGAGTTTATTTTCTCACAAAAAGTTTTCTGTTTTCTTCCAAATTTCATGAGCAATAGACATGCAAGATTAGGTATGAAATTGGTCAAAATTTAGTGTACAAACTGACACCAGGTAAGAATCAGGCCTCCTAAAAAATAAGGAGATGTTTTGCTTAGAGTAAGAAATAAATTAAATTATTGGCATCTAGTGAACAATTAAGATTTTACATGACAATAGGGGCTGCAACTGTTAATAATTTATGAAAATATAGTATATGAAAAGTATGCCCACTACTATAATGACAAATTTGATTATTTCATGGGCTCATGAGTATTATTCTGCTGAAATGTTTTGATTTTTACTTTTAAAATTATTTGTGATGTTTTCTTTTACACTGAAAAGACATTATTGACTTTGTGTGCACATATTTTGAAAATTTTTTCAAGCCTGACTTTCCTCTCTTGTGCCTTAGTAACTAGTGAGAAATTCCCACAAAGCCAATGCAAGTATCCCCAAAAAAATCTAGTAAAGGATTGATTAGAATCAGAGTTTGTATGTTTAAATTGTCTTAAAAAATATGAATGCAGATTTTCAGAACTTACGTTAAGAAACAACAATAGTCACCTCCCCTTGCCAAATGCCAAACCCCTAGTATTATTCAGAGTGCACTCTTATTAGTATAGGATAATTCAAGAATACAAGTGTCCCTGTTCTCACTTGCTGATCTAGTTGCCATACCAAGAATGCGAAATAATACCTGGGAGTAAAAAAGTGCAGCCATTTCTTGGAATTCTGCTCGATGGTAGCTAAATACGGTCTGATTTTGCAACTTCAGTGGAATGGGATAAGTAACAATAGAGATGATTCAAAATTACTAATTTTTTCTTCCTTTTACGATGCTTCAAATAAAACAGTAAACATTTAGGAGTAGCTGACATTAAGTTCACTTATTAATAACACCTTTGCTGAAGAGTGTGATGTGGATCTTTTCGACACCCTGAATTGTTTGAAATGGCAGGTTTAGTGCACTGTTTTCCTTTTGCATTTTTGTACTAGCTTTCCAAATAAGTTCTATTCTTAACACTGCTTTCCCATTGTGTCATGCTTCACAGGTAATATTTTTAAAGATTTGAAGACCTAAATCTCCCCCTTCACTTCTTTCTTCAAAACTAATGTACCTCTTTGGAGAATGCTAGCTACGCCAGCTAGGTCCAGAATGTAAATTTGCTCAAAGTATCCTGACAAGGAAATAAGTTCAGCACTGTGATATAATCTTACAAGGATACTAAGTTTTTTCATTCTATAAATACTTCTGAAATGTATTCTTACAACATTGGACAGCACTGTGAGGGATTGTAAGCTCAGGACCATGCATCACAAGATTAAAAAAAAAATGAGTTTTAAAAAAAAAAAAAGTAGAGCTACCGGGTGTGCTCAATACAACCAGCCTATTAGTCTGGACAGAAATGGGGACAGGCAAGCTGAGTGGTTAATTGGCTGGACATGATGTTCCATTTAGTTCTCTGCTGTGCAGTTCTTGCCAGCCATGTTTCACTGCCGATCAGCACTTTTTTTTTTTTTTTTTTTTTTTTTTTTTTAGGGT
>VXBL01003132.1:34162-58163 GCA_013400195.1 Aramus guarauna
TTTTTTTTTGATTGATATAGAATTAACCCTAAAAAAACAGGGTCTTTGAAAGCAGGTGATCCTCACTAGCGGATTTCAAAGATCAGACCTTTTCCCTTAGAAAATTTTCTGTCAGGTGATTAGAGTTAATCTCAGTAATGTAGCAGGTTTAGGAGGATCTCTGCTTTCCTGTTTGTACTTTTAACATGCAAATATCTACAGAAAGCTGATTTAAATAGTCCAAGAAATGCTACAGCTTAGGGATCAAATTGAACCTAACTTGTAAGATGTATTGATTCCAAGAGCTGTAGGTGTAGATACCATAGAAAGAGATAATGAAATTATTTCTAAGGAAATGAAGAAAACAATAGAGACAAAAACATAGATTACCATCCTGAACTCTGCTACTTTAACAGCAAAATCATGTCATTGTCCTCAAAAAAAAAAAAAAAAAAGGAAGAAAACAGAATTACTCCCATGTTATTATTTAATTGGGTAACATTTCAGAAGTAACTTGGACAATAAAGGTCAGTGGTGGAAGTAGGTGAGGAAAAAAAGCAGTGACGAGACAGCTGTTGTTAGCTACCCCCAATTTACTTTCCCAGAATATCTAACAGAAAGAGGTGAGGGGAAAGGAAGCGAGGGTTTTTTCTCATGAAGTCACAGCTGTAACTTTGCAGGCTAAGGAAAAGTGAAAGGAAAAAAAGAGACCAAATTGGCTTACTGATCTCAGCAGCTATAACGCTAAGATTGTGCCATTGTGATATCTCACGGTCAAGTGGCTTAGAAGTATAGATGGACCCATTTCCAGAATGAATATTAAATATCCTGTCAAGGTCAGTATGACGATCCAAAGAAAACCTAAATATGATAAAGAAAAAGTATATTCAAAATGATAGAAAATGGAAGAAAGCATATGTTTCACAACAAGTCAGCATAGCTCTTAGGTTCTATATGGTACATTACAAAGGTTAGTTTTGAGAAGACATATATTTAGTGTCTATAAACACTTATGAAATTCTCAAGGTGAGTTACCTGGATGCTCGCACTCACAGAGTTGCTGTGAATGGCTGGAGACTAGTGATGAGTGGTGTTCCTCAGGGGTCTGTATTGCGACTGGCACCGTTTAACATTTTTGTTGGTGACATGGACAGTAGGACTGAGTGCACCCTCAGCAAGTTTGCTGATGACACTGAGCTGTGTGGTGTGGTCAACAAACTGGAGGGAAGGGATGCCATCCAGAGGGACCTTGACAGGCTTGAGAGGTGGGCCCGTGCAAACCTCATGAAGTTCAACAAAGCCAAGTGCAAGGTCCTGCACATGGATCAGGGCAATCCCAAGCACAACTACAGGGTGGGTGGAGAATGGATTGAGAGCAGCCCTGAGGAGAAGGACTTCGGAGTGCTGGAGGATGGAGAAGCTCAATGTGAGCCAGCAATGTGCACTTGCAGCCCAGAAAGCCAACCATATCCTGGGCTGTATCAAAAGAGATGTGACTACCAGGTAGAGGGAGGTGATTCTCCTCCTTTATGCTGTTCTTTTGAGACTCCACCTGGAGTACTGTGTCCAGCTCTGGGGTCCCCAGTGCAAGAAAGACATTGACCTGTTGGAACGAGTCCAGAGGAGGGCCACAAAGATGATCAGGGGGCTGGAGCACCTCTCCTATGAGGACAGGCTGAGAGAGTTGGGGTTGTTCAGCCTGGAGGAGGGAAGGTCCCAGGAAGACACTATTGTGGCCTTCCAGTACCTGAAGGGGGCCTACAAGAAATCTGGAGAGGGACTGTTTACAAGGGCATGGAGTGATAGGACAAGGAGTAATTGCCTTAAACTGAAGGAGGGTAGAGTTAGATTAGATATTAGGAAGAAATTTTTTACTGTAAGGGTGTTGAAAGGCTTCAACAGGTTGCCCAGAGAGGTTGTGGAGGCCCCATCCCTGGAAGTGTTCAAAGCCAGGTTGGATGGGGCTTTGGTCAATCTGGTGTAATGGAGGGTGTCCCTGCCCATGGCAGGGGAGTTGGAACTAGATGATCTTTAAAGTCGATTCGAACCCAAACCATTCTATGATTCTATAAGTATGTGGCAATAGACTTCAAAGTCAGTAAATAAAGTTCTTCTGCCAGAATGCAATTTTTGTACTTTATTCAGTATTTCAGACAACACACTTGGAGAGCATTGTCCTACCTGTTTCTTAAAGCTTTTGCATTATAGAGAAACAAACAAAAATCCCATACCAAAATATAGTTTACTATATTCAGCTAGATGTGATGTAGCATGTAATATCTAGTAGTATACATAGAAAAGATTTTAAAAGCTATTAATTGTTCAATGTCTAATTTACTGGGGTATTTGAGCACATACAAAGATCATTTTTCCCTGTATAGCTATCACTCTCGCAAGCTTGTGAAGCAGGAGGCACCAACCAGAGCAGGTGAGATCAGCACTGCATACTTTCTAGGACTGACCAGAGGAAGCATTAGAAAGTTATGTCACCTTCATGGCCTATAGACTAGTTTGGCACTTTTTCACAATGTGAAGGAAGAAGTGGTCTTGAAGAGCCTCCTTGAAATCAATGTGTTATTTTATAAGTTTTCTGAGATTTGAAGTACTAGAAAACTTTTCCTGTGTCTCTTGTGTGCAAGTGAATGAGGTGTTTGGAGGCTTACAGATAGCATCATTCTCAATTCTGTCTATCTCTGGGACACTAACAAATAACAGAAAAAAATAGCATCTTCCTGTGTACAATGTATACATGTAATTTCATGTTGTATTAATATTTCTCTTAATTTCTTTAGCAAATTCTGTGTTTACAGAGGCTGGAGTATTACCTTATGGGACTTGAGGCCGAATCAGGATCCCGTGCCATTACTGTTCCTATTATTGTCCCCAGCTCAATATCTTCATGCACCTCGAAAAGGTAGGAAGATCTGCTGAAGACAGGAGCTTCATCTACGTCTTCTACAGAGATTTTCACAATAGTTGTATCTTTGAAAGGCCCAAGATAATAGAAGCGTGGATCCACATGGGTATTTTCAGCTTCTACTTTCAAGGTATAAAGTCGTCTTGTCTCATAGTCCAGTGGCTAAAAATGAAGAAGTTAAAGTTTATTAAATTACTTTACACATTGATGGATTTTGACCTATATATGTAATGGTAACTGAAGAGGACTCAAGCCTCGTCCAGTCTTGCTCTGGGTTGGGGGAACCCCAATACAGTTCACATTTTCCACAGCATAGGGATCACTTTCTCTAATAAGAAATTTCCATTGTTTTTAGAAGAAGTTTCTCTTCCTAAATATGGATTATCATAGCAGCAATGACAAAAAGATTTTCAGTGCAGATTTATCAATTATTTAAAGAATTTTGCAGCTGTTTCACAAGAATGTGGATTTGAAACAATCATATAAGCATTTAAAATATGTGAAGTACAGCCCTGAAATACTGACTATAAACTTTTGGATACTCAA
Source organism: Aramus guarauna (assembly GCA_013400195.1). Lineage (NCBI taxonomy): Eukaryota > Metazoa > Chordata > Aves > Gruiformes > Aramidae > Aramus > Aramus guarauna. Next base: position 37,605 of record VXBL01003132.1, read on the forward strand.
AATGGCCTGAGTATCTTTATTGTCAAACAAATATATCTGGCCTTAAATATCAGAAATGTTTTAGGTTTCTTTTAAGGAGGGTGTATGTGTTAAAGTTCTTTATATCTGGAGAAACAGTAAGAGCTTAATCTCATTGCTTTTCATTTAATTTAATGAATCAAACATCAGAGATTTTTTTTGCAAAATAGATTTGACATTTTTGTCAGGAGTTCCTTTTTAAAATGGAAAGAGGAAAGGTTCAGGGTTATAATTAGAAACCATTTTGAATAGAAAAGAACCTCTATTCCTTCAAATTTTTCTGTCTGTCATGGATGAAATGTGTTAGCTAATTAATGATACTGAGGAAATGAGCAACCTGAGAATTTACCTTTCTGACACAAAGAAGACTTCATTAACTTGCCCAAAGTCTCAGGGAGATATCAAACTGGTGGTTCTCATTCATCAAAATGGGTGGTAGAAGACTTGTTTTTTCTGCCTAACTGCTTTTAAATACAAACTAATGTTCATGAAAGATGCCAGAGTGATAGCCTAGAAATTTAAATGTTCTGTTTAAGAGCAGAAAGATGCAGTCCAGTGAAAAAAATGACTTTTCCCACGGCCCCAAACTTGTTTTTAAAAAGTAGTTAGAGCAGAAGGGAGAATATCTATGAACGTAATTGAGAAATGCAACACAGTGTAGCTATTTAACCTAGATCTGAGACTATTGGCGTGTCTATAAGTGCAGCATGCTGCTCTTAAGGGATGCTGGCTTCAAGCCTAGAATCAAAGAAGCCATGTTAGCCCTGCTTTATTCTAATTAGCTGGCTTAATTTGCCAGAAGGTTTGTCATGCATATGTAGTTAATATAATGTAGTACATTCACATCCAGTTTGGACATCTCTTCAGGCTACACTGAAAAACATGGATATGAAATGTGTGGATTATACAGGTATTCCAATATGTCACCAGTAATGAACAACAGTGTTGCCTGAACATATGAAATTGTGGCAAAGCAATTATTTTGTCCATGAGAACTAGTATAGAAAAACTTGTAGAGAAAAAGTTCTTTTGCAGCAGGTATTAAATTCAGACTTAGAAACTTAAGGGCTCAGTAATGGAAAACCAGCTATTTGTAGTTACTCACCATTGAAAACATAAATTATAATCAATATGGCTAAATAAGAAAAAAATAAATAACATTTTCATAAATGAACAAACTGAGCGTATCATCTTCCTTGCTCATTAATGGTGTTGTCTGTGTTATCTGAATAAAATACTTATTTATCAATATGAGAAAACATCCTGAAAAATTGCAAAATATGTCAGATTGCTAATGACAAGATGAGAAGATCTTGTTCATTCGTATTTATAGGTGACATTTTTAGAGCTGCTGCTTTATAACTTCTGAATTTTTTATGATTGATCCAGTTATTAGACTGTTTTTTCAAGACACTATTAATTTAATATAAAAGCAGTCTGAGTGAAAAATCTGAAGCAAGAAAGAAGCATCTCAAGAGAAGCCTTTGAAAACTTCTAGGACAAGGAAAGACATTGGTCTTCGAACTTTGCATTTTCATTCCTTTCCAGATAAACTGTGAACATAGAGATTAAAAAGGAACACACTCTGATCTTTGCAGAACTTATCTTTTCCTTGGTTGCCATTATCAAGAGATGCGCAGATATATTTTATATAGTATTTAATTCCTTATTCTATGCTTAAGGAGATTTGTTTCAAGAGCCAATATAAACAATACTTTATGTTAGAAATGTTGCCTGAACTCTTTTGCAACACATCTTAAAATCCCAAACACAAGGACTGAGGGAATTCTGGAAGAGAAATTGTTGAGGAGCAGGAGAATGGCATTTCTAAGGGTGAGATCTGACACCTCTGAAAGTGCTGTGACATGCAAGACAGGGCAGAACTAAAGCTAGCGCTGAAATAGAGACACCATCGTTATTCACCCCTCATGTGTTAATCAGCTGATGTGTTGGGAACAGGAACAAAACAATATAGGTTGCGATTCAGCTTCCACGAGCGTGTTTGTGCTCTTGCATACACTGGTCACCTAAATGGATGAGAATCCCCTAGATAAGGAAAACCTATGACTCTCAGTAGTGAGAGTGAACAGCATATTGCTTGCTGAAGAAAATAGATTACATGAATACTGAAGTCTGTATTTGAAATCACAGAGATAATTAGTGCTGGGGATGGTCCATTTTTTACATACTTTGCTGGCAATAATGCTTTAAACCTATGCTACATCTCAGATATTGTTACCACCTGTTATTTCCAGTTCATCTTAAAAGGAACTACTACCTTTCAGTCACTGATGGAGGAATGCTTGCAAGTGTTAAGCAGTTAGAACGTGTCATCACATGATCTAAGCACTTTTTTCCAATGAACATTTCTGGCATAACATTGACACCAAAATCATTTAGTGAACATTGTCAACAGACACCTTTCGCACAGTTATGATGCCTTCCTGTGTGTCCTTCTGTGTCACAATATCAAACATATCTGTCCCATCACCATCTATAATTCTGTACTCCACTTCTGCATTTTTTCCAGTGTCTGCATCTGTGGCTTTGACGCTGCCAATGGCTGTCCCAACGGGGGAGGACTCGGGGATGCGGAGGTGGATGGTACCTGTCAAAGAGAAAAAGAGCCACTCAGGAGGCCCACAAGCCATTAGACATGCATTAAGTAACATTGTGTCACGCAATAGCTGATTACATATTTTTGTGTATCTTTTATTCTCCAGAACTTGCCATTTAAAACTGGGAGGATGGGCAAAATGTGAGGCAGAGAACTATGCAGAGGAAAACTTTAGTAGAAGATTGAAAACAAAATTGTAGAAAAACAAATTCATAGAAAAATAAGATTGAAAGGGACCTCTATTCTCCTATCTCAAAGAGGAATCAACTATGTCTGTACTTTTCCTGTCTGTGTCATTCCTGAAACACCATCTGGAAAGACTGCTCTGTGTTCTTTTCAAGCTTCACTCTGCTTTTTTCCACTTAATATCTAAGGCGAATCTTTGGGATACATTTTACATCTATTTTATCATGGAAGCATTACAAAGAACAGAAACCCCTGACTTTGCTGGCCAATTCTAAGCAGCAGACTGACATTTCAGCTTTCAAAAACAGGTAGTTAGATAAAATATTAAATAAATTTGAATGACATCTTAATGCAGGGACTGGTTTTTGAAAATCCACAAGCAGAAGGTGTACCTATGCTTGTTAAAGCAGTCAATTCATACTTAAATAAGGTTTATGAACATTGCAATTTTGGTTTTTTGCTACTTTTCCTAGCTCAATTGTGTCCCTTTATTGTGGTGTCATACAGCGATAAAAAATGTGGGAATAAAACTCTCATCACTCAGACATGCTGCAATAAATTGAAATAAATATCTTACCATACATTTTAGTATTCTATGTCCTAGCCTTACTGTGAAAACTGTGAGTAAGGGTTGATTTTCTTGGTCCCATCTGTCAGAACATATGGTATGAAAACATGTGGGACACATAATGTGCTATGAAGAATTCTCAGAAAAAGGTTTTAAAATTAATGCAGATACGACTGTCATTCCAAAGATGAAAGTTAATTCATCAAAGATCTGTTTAAAAACATTTTAGTCTCTGGCCTTAGTTAAATATTCCAAGATTTTCTGTTTTATTTAGAGACTTCCTAAGGTAAGAAAAGTGAGTTAGAAAGATAGTTCAGTTAACAGTAACACAAAAGTGGAAGTAGTAAAGGCCAGCAACCACAACAGGAAAAAGTTGAACAGGCTATCCAAAAGGCAGCAGATATGTACCTCATTACAAATAAGAAGTACAGAAAAATCCATAAAGTGAGTTATTACTTTTGTGCAATCAGGAAGAATTGTGGGGAGAGAGCGGTGGCAAGGTAGTACGGAAAGGCCACCAACAGGATGATCTTATCATATCTTCAGGAAAGCACAAGAGAGTCGTGTGAGGATTATCAGTGCCTCTTAACAGACAGTATTACAAGTCAGTGTGACAGTGTGGCATAGGAACTGGTTTTGGTTTTCGGAACAGTCACTAAAAAATTCCCAACCTATTATTCATTGGGATGCTTGAGAATTTCATTCTACAGAACTAGTCTTTTCTGTTCTGCTATGTTAGATTTTGTCAAACCTAAAAAATAATAAAAATAAAAATGCAGCAAAAAATGAAAAAAAAAATAAACACAGTCACATATAGTTTGCAATTAAATGTTGAATGAAAAATATTGAAATTTAATTTCTTCATATAATTTTACTTAGGCAGTTTTTGATATGGAACTGATATACAGCAGCAGAATTAATACTTTATGGCCATATACCTTCCACATTCTGTTTATACAAATTTATTTTTGCTCAGTTACATTTTGGTGTTTCAATTGAGTGATTTATCTTGCATTCGCTCTGACATTTTCATTACCTTTCTCTAATACCTAAATCTGTGTACTTCACTATGTTAATATATTATCTCTTTCTAATTGCTTAATGGTCAAAAAAACAGAACAAAAAAGTATCTGCTCCCTTTTAGTATTCATTCAGTCCTATGTGACACTATGGTGAAAGACCACTTTTTTTTTTTTTTTTCCTCCCAGTTAATATTTGTATGTTATAATTAGTTTTATGGTACGTCAACTATTCCCCACATTTTTTTTTGGAGTGCTTAAAACTACATTCCCAAGCTATGCTTTGTGACCACTGCTTTGACTCCCACTGCAGTACCCAACTCATTTAGTCTACAAAGTGGTAAGAGCTCATATCCTGAATTGCAAATAAGGTAGTGGAAACAGACAATGAAAATAACCAGAAAACTATAATCTGAAAGATAATTTTATGTCTAACCTATCCATTTATAGAAATCTCCATCATAGCATGATACACTTCATTTTAGTATTTTTGTCACTGAAGACATTTGAGTCATTGACTAAGTATAGGATGTAGTGCAGCATTAGACACTGTATCAGAACACAAAGTACACCAAGCTAGAATTATTCTTGCAAAACTCTGCTGTCAATCCTTTTTCTCTCATTTCCCCTCTTCCTCAAAGGAGAGTGATTTACTGTTGGCGTTTACTCCAACGTGTTCTTTCCTTTGTCTGTCAGGAATAAAATTGGGAGGATCAAGGAAAGGAAAAGCTTTTCCATATACTGAGAGTGGAAATCAGCTGGAAGATTAACTTCTACACACTTGTGTCTGGAAATACTTAAGTCAGTCATAAAGAATGAAAAAGCAATCTTATTTATGTTTACTCTTCTTCCCATTTACTCTTGAATAGGCATATAAGGTAAAGGTAAATATTTTTATAGAGTAATACAGACTATAGTCTCACAGGAGACGTACGCTGCCATAACTCAGATGCACTGAGTTTCAGTCAGACTCCAGCGTCTAAGTCCCCCTGACTTTTTCCATTCATCATTGGTCAACACCATCTCCTTACTTCTGAGACCACTTGGAAATATTACAGTTGAAACAGAGATCCAATATCTAAGGTCTTTGGTGGCCTTTCTGTGCACAACCTTGATGACATTTTAAATTTTATCATGTTCCTTGGAAGAACAGCCACTGCTACCTATATGGGTTTCAGGAGATCTTTAAGAGGAGAAAAATATTCTGAAGAGTTCTTGCTCTGTAACCTAAACAGTAGAGGAATTAATGGTTCTTCTAGGGATTTTTTGAGAAAGTATGGTAAAATATAATATGTATAATTTTCCACAATTCTAATATGAGTTTTTTGTGGGAGAAGTTTAACCTGTTATGAAAGATTTTATTGAAATATATAGCCATAATATGCTGAGTCCTGTGAAAACATAATGGACATTTTAATATTTTTCCTGGCAATTTATAAATCTGATATGAACATGATTGTCTCATGAACCTAATGCACATCTGATTTTTATTAATGGAACAGAATAAGAATAATTTAACTTAATCAGTATCAATTCCAGTAGTCTCCTTGAAGTCTATTAAAATCGGGAATCATTATAATGTGTATTTGCATTTTGAGATTCGATATAAAGATTTTTTTAAAAGTCAATAGCTATTTATACTTTCATATATCTAGTTAAATGAATCAGCTTTATAAATGTTTTAGTTTTCATTTCCAGTGAAACTTACATTTATATCTAGCAAAGCTATTGGCTGAAAGTAAAGAGAAAAACAAAACAACAACGAAAAAACTCTCAATGAGAGTAAAGCTAAAAGTTTCTTTAAAGCAAAGATCACCTCAGATTTAAGCTGACATTAATAGAAAAATGCAGAGATATTTCTGGGATACTACATCAGATCCTTGTCTGACTCAACTATGATGTTGTACAGTTAGATAAGTCATGTAAAAATGGTCTAGAAAGTTGATTGCATCATTCTAAGTATTAATTTAATGCACTATTTAAGAAACAAGGAAAAACTACCCACAAAGAAAAGTATATATATGCATGTTTGATGCTTATATGTTGTTGTAAATTTAGCTGTTGAAAGTAACTTTTCCATAAAGGTCTGAATGTGACACCTCTTTGAATAGTCTTCCTCAATAGGTCCAGAGAGGACCAATATAGCATTCCTCACCTACACAGCACTGCAATTACCATAATCCTCTATATACAAATGGAAACAAGAAAAACAATACATCAAAAAGATGTGCAAATACAACGAACATAAACTGACAAAATTAACAATAAATTCTGTCCAGAATAGGGCCTGTGTGGAAATGCACAAACTCTAAGCACTCAATTATTCATGATTTTTTTTCTATTTTGAGTGTGTATATGAAATCACATGCTGATAAACATCTTAGCTAAACACATACATATTAACTACAATATTAAATTGAACACAATTATGTACTCACTTAGATCCTTAAGCTATAAGTTAAAATCAGAATCATTGGAAGTTGATTTTGTTATTTTGAGCCTGAAGGCTGATCATCAGTCACTACTGGATTCAGTAGAGTTACACAGAAGAAAAAATAGCTGGTGAGGATACTCTAAATTATTTAGCTGTTAAGTATGTCCAAACCATTTTGTAAATATTACAACTTCAGTATATGCAAAAGGCTTCAAATGTATTTAAAACACTTAACCTTTACAAGTTTGATGTTACATAGTTTTATATCTCTATATTAAACACTACATAGTTTGATATTTCCATATATAGAAACTAAGAATGTTTTTATATTTTAGTTTGAGGATACAAAGTTTGATAGCTGTACTAAAAGAAGTTAAAAAGCATTATAAAAAGCTTTGGTAAACTTAAGCTGTAAAAGAAAAAAGTTAAATGCCATTTACTTTACTTTGGGAATTTTTCTATTAGGTTTTGTAGCACTGTAACTGAAAAAGTACAAATCTACTTGATTCCCTTCAAGTAATTTATTTTCCACGTTCTTCATGATTAAATATTTAAGCAGATACTACAATTCAAACATTTCTGCATATCTAGAATTACTACATGTTTTACAGTGGGGGAATATGTAGGATTTAAGCAATAGGTAAGGGAAAAGCAAAACATTGCTCTAATGCTCTTATGAGTCCACCTACCACCCCCTCCCATAGTACTGGAAAGAATTCCAGGTTTGTTGCAGTTATATTTGATCATGTAATTGTTTTCCTAACAAGAAAATGCTGTAACATTTAATACACTGCTTTAATAATAGTGACTAAATCAGTACATAAGCCTTTTGTTCATGTGTGCCCCATAATCTAGATTTACTCTAAATTAAACCAGATGGTGATTGCTTAACTCTTTAGTTTGAAGCTCTTACAGTGCAAGGCAGCTATTAAATGCAGCTTACTCTGGGGGAATCGAGGTGGATTGTCGTTCACATCAGTCAAAGTGATGTTCACCGTGGTGGTCCCTGATAATCCACCCATCTGGCCTCCCATGTCCTTTGCCTGGATAACTACTTGGTACTGCTCCCTGTTCTCTCTATTCATGTTCGGCAAAGCAGTCCTGATGATGCCTTAAATAAATAAAGGAAAAAAATAATTGTTAATAATGTCTTTATTTTTGATGTGCAGCAATCTGCTGTGTCTTTTTTTTATAAGTCTGTGAAATATATTTCTAAAACATTTATTTAATGTTTTAAAGTACAAATTTCTGTTCATAAGCTTTATAAATAGTCTTCAGTACAGGCTATTTCTTTGTTGAACAAACTTTAGTTCTACATCACAGCTCCCTTTCCAGTTTACATTTCATGCTAAAAATGATTCAAGGCATTTATGAACAAGGTTTATGAGTAGAAAGAACATGTTTTATTAGTCCAAGTAGAACCATTAAGAAAAAAACAACATTTTCTAGGACACAAACCTTTATTCCTGCCTTTACTAGAAATGTTACTTAGATCCTTAAGCTATCAATAGTACCACTGTAAAGTTACTTATACATCATAGTGTCAGGTGTAATAATATTAGGCTTTTATACTTATTATAAATGTTACAAAGTATGAGGAAAAAACCCAATAAATACTATTTCATTTCAGTTAGATTTTAAAATCAATTTTTTAGGTGATCTAATATTTTACACGTTATGGTAAATGGAAATAATGATAATTTTCTTGACCTGTTTCTGGTTCCACAGAGAAATATGGCTGCCCCTGAAGTATGCTGTAAATTACTCTGGCACTGTTTCCATATGAAGGGTCATCAGCATCAGTAGCTGTAACTTGCACCACAGAAGTACCTGAAAAATCAAAGTCAACTTATTTTCACATGGCACTAGCTGGAGGCCCAAGAACATAAATTTCCATTCAAGCAGACCACAAAGAAAATTTCAGTTAATATGAATTGGAGTTTTCAAATATATTTAGGATCTTATAGTCAACTATGGGTACATTCTTCCCTGTTTCAGGATCTCATTCTACATAAATTGAATCTAAACTTCCCTAATCCCACAAGTGTGATTAAGATCTAATCAGCAAAGGTAAACAATAGCTATGGTTGAGCTGAATTTTTATCCTTACCCAGCTACGATCATTTCATATTTATGTACTCATGTCCTCTTTTCATAAGACTTATTTGTTTTTATTACAATAAATATCTGCTTTCCATTACCTACAACAGGGGTGTGTTTTTTGTCCAATGATGTGAACATGATACGAAATTACACATGGAGGAACATGACAGAAAAAGATGATTAAATATGTCATTGAAACTTGGGAAAAACTAGTCATCAGTTCTCCTTACATTCTAAGTGTTAATATAGATACTATCAGAAGAAATATTGCCACATGGACTTTGAAATATACTGATTATTTAGATTCCAGAAAATTTTCTAACCTTAAAGACCATATCAAAATTTTAGTGGAATATATCAGTCCTTCAAAACATTAAATGCTTACCATTGCCTCTGCCAATTCTTGTTGAATCAAAATAGTTTCTACATTCTGTTCGGCTCTTCCACCAGAGAAATAAATATCAACAAGGATCTCCCCTATTGTACTTCCATGAAGTGCAAATAAGATTTTAAGTATATAGGAAAAGAGTAAAAAAACCAAGGAAAAGAAAATAAATCATCATATGCACGTGACTGGTTAGCCACGGGCTATTCTGAGGATCAGAAGGCTTTCATCTGAATTCTTTCCCTCCACCACACTTCTCTGTTTCCAATTCACAAATATCTCATATCTCCAGCCACACTGAACTCCAATTGTAGGTATATGTCTATATAACTATTCTGTTAAAAGATACAGAGGCCCTTTTGTTGAATATATTTAAGTTCTAAGGAGTATTGCCTTGATTCTGAAATGCACTTTTGGACCATCCTACCACATACAAAACTGCAGTGCTAGTATGTATACTTGCTCCTAAAGATTATTTGCTCTGAATTAGCAAAGAGGTGCTGTGTAAAAGAATGATAAGAACAAATCACGATCAGTAACATAAGTGCTGCGAGTAAAAAAAAATCAAGAAAAAAAAAAAAAGAAACCACCAAGCACACTGATCAACATGTCAACGTGGCATTATCCAAGTAAAGTTTACAAATCCTCCATTTTATACCCATAGAAACAGAGAACAGTCATCATCAAGACATCTATCACTACAGCACTATGTATTAATCAGAAAAGTCTACATTGCAAACCTATGAAAGGTGATATTTTGTCTCGATTACAGATAGCTATTTCTTGCTTCTAATTTTCAAATTTCTTCATATGTTCAAACTAGCAGTATTTATTTATATGTCAATTGTATGAGATTTTTATTTCATTTTAGTTTAGAAAACATGCAGAATTGACTTTGAAGGATATTTTGGAAGAAAACTGAAGGACATGTTTAATAGCTTTAAAATAAATTTTTAAAAAATCCATTCGCAATATAATAGTATGTGTCTAATAGTTACTGCTGCCTCAATTATGAGTGTCATAATGCACACATAATATATTAATTAGTACTATTTTAATACACATGAAACAGAACAAATCATATCAGCTATCCTATCTAGCTCCAATGAGCATGGCTGCATACAAACCCAATAAAATCTATCATACACATCTGAAAACTGTAGATTTCATCCCGTTCCTTTTAAAGTCTGTGGGAAGAGACTTGGGCTCCTCAGTTTCATCACTATCACACAGTGCAATTTACTCAGTGGGTTGTGCTCAGGGTAACGTACACCCCATTACCCAAAAGCAGTTAGGATGAACAATACCTTTTAATGTTGCCTCAGCTCTTTGGCTTTTGCTGGCCAGACACTGGCAGGCAAAGTGCAAGGGCACCGCTACACTTCTGCCTGCCATTCAGGACGCAGAAGTCACCACTTTGATCTTTACCCCTGCTCAGAAGAGGAAGAGGACATGATCTCCAGGTTTCTGCCAAGGGATCAGTGATTCCTATGAAAAACTTGGCAGAAACCATGCAAAGAAGCAAACAGGAGGAGTATATCAGTATATCAGCATATCACTTATGGTGTGCACATCAACTGTCAAACCATCAGCTTTTTTTGCTTTGCTTCAGTTCACTGACATCACTGCAGACCACTGATCTCAATACTACAAATATATTGTTTGCTCCGGTCTGAAACGGGGACCAGAAATCCAAAGGCATTGAAGATGATCAGTCCCACCAGGGTTTAAAACTACAGTGCGGGTGTGGCTTGGTCAGCACTAGTTGGTCTGGGCCTCGCGCTGTCTTTTACATTGGCACAGATAGCTTCTGGTGAAGTTGGTGAGAGCCTTTGGCCTTCAGGATCTAAAGCCTAATCTGAACTCTATAGCAGTGCACAAAGGAGACAGTAATAATATACCGGAGAATATGGCACCAGCTATGTTTTTAATAACACCTATGAATTCTGTAATTTTCTCCTTGTATACTTGCAAATTTTATTATATAATAAACTAGAATTATACAGTGGTGAGCTAGGCCCAGAAATAGTCATTTATCAGATTATTGTAGTTCTCAGAAGGCCTATTTTAACATATTTTTAATTATAAAGTTTGAATCTCCCTAGGGTCTGGTACTATAATAGTAATTAATATATTTGGCCTTTTTAATGTGTTCCTTGCAAGCATCTTCAAACATCATACAAGTATTAATGACTTTGACCTCACAATGCATTTATGATGTAGACATATTAGATAAGAATCACTGAAGATAATTAACTAGGAAAAAGAATCCACAGAATATCCACTGTGGAGCTGAATTTGAAACTTGTATTTCCTTTTCTGTACTCCGAACTGAGTTATGTGATATTTAACTAGAGCAAGTACCCTTCATAGTAAATTATCCATATAAATAACAAGTTGAAATAATAGAAATTTTCTGCTCTTTCTAGCGGAAAAGAGAGGAAATAATGACACATGTTCTCACCTGAAATAAACTATTTAATGCAGCAGAATAACAGAGAAGAAGTGGAAAGGACTGCATATTCGAGAAGTCAGTGTGATAAAGGTCTTTGGCTACATGATACTCCTGTAACTTGTAAAACAATAACCTGGAAACAAGCATGTCAGTGGATATTTCCAGTTCTTTTAAGATGTCCCTTTTGAAGAAAAAAAAAATAAAAATTAAACTTGGGGCATTTGTTTTTGGGTTTTTTTGTGGTTGTGTTTTTTGGTTTTTTTTCACCTTTTTTGCCCCCTCTCCTTATGGCAGGATTTGTATGCAGAGTAAAATTGGAGTTTGTAAGAAGTCTAAAAATTTGCATTTTCAAAATCTGTCATTATTGAAATAATGACTTTGTAAGCCAAAAGATGCAAAAGGGTTTGGTGAGAGAACTGTAAAAAACAAACAAACAAACAAACAAACAAAAAAACAAAAAAACCTGGAAAAAAAAGAATGAAATATTATAATATAAATGTTATGGCAGAGAGGAATAAACATTAGGAATTGATGGAACGGCACTAATGAGGGAGTGTACAAAAAGCCTAGGTACAAAGCTAAGCAATAGTAGCTTTAAAAGCTGTCTGAAGAGAAAGACAAAAAGATGACCACAGGTAGAGATGATAGGCTAACAGTGGGACACCCAGCCTGTAGTTCACATGTAAACCCAGAAGGAGGTTACTTCTTATGAAGCTTACATTGATATCCCTAATTCAGAAGCAGAAAAGACCATCTAGAGAGCATGACAGATAGTAGAAATAGCGCTGAAGATACAGGATGAAATAAGGATAAGGAATGATTAGCAAATATATGGGCTACAACAGAAGAATAGAGAAAATCAGCAAATAAAAGAAGGGATGTGATGATAAAAAAAAAAAGAAAAAGGTCTAAATAGCAGAAAGTTCTGAAAGATACCAATAGGCAAAAATGCACAGGAAAAGCTGTATAGAGGAAGACAGTCTCATCTGCAGTGCTGAAAAGAATGGACAGAAATAGGAAGGTGAAGAATATGATGGTCAGAACAGAATATTGTAGTCAAAACTGTAAGAATATTCTGAGTCATAAACTTTGAAAGTAAGGAAAGAAAAAAAGTGAAAGAAGAGAAAATATCTGGTAATCCATACAAAGACTTCAGGAGAACAAGATTTCTTCTAGGATATTGACCCAACTTCAGGATCCTGAAGTTGGCCCATTTATCTCTGCCTTTACTATGATTAATGAGCAGCAGAAGAAAGATGAACAAGACAACAAAGAACTGATGTGCCTTTGTCAAGACACTGTATTTGGTAATAGAAATAGCCACATTCTCAGGTGCCCATCTGGCTAATACCACAGCCTGAGGAAGAAATCAAAACTGCTCTTTCTGGTCTGAAAGAGGCTGGTGTACGTCTACATCATGATTTGATACCTTAAGAGTGGGGGCAGAGGGAATAAAGACTTAGTCTTTTTCTTACCTCCTGGCCCACTTTGTCCTACCTTATAGTAAATGACATTTTAGGATGGAGCAAACTTTGCACTCCAAGGTGCGCACAGATTTCAATTATTTCAAGCTGATACTTCTTACACATTTTTGCTACCTGTGAACTTCTTTTGATGCTTTTGGTGAGGAAAGCAGGACATTAAGCAATAACAGCCTTCATTTATGAATTAGTAAAGTACTACTGGTGATTAAGAGTTTACCAATTCACTCAGTTTTTAAGGAAAAGTGATATGGTGGTATACTGATGAATGATATATGCAATCTTGTGGAAAACTTAAAATATATGAAGATAAACACAATAGCTCTGAATGCTAGCTGCTCTCTACATTATACAGTGTAGTTCAAAAAGCAATGAGGCATATGAGGAAACTTACATAGTATGATATGCTACCACATCTGTCTTCTTTCTAGTATTCAGATGGGTGCATATAGAGTTAATATGAACATCTCATCCCTGTGGTTGCAGTACAGATGTGTACAAATAGACAACGTAGTTGCAAAACTGCAAAATAGTTGACTATTTTTTGACACTTCTTAAAATAGAGATAAGATTTAGCCCATCTGTTTGAAACAGTGGTATTCAGTAATGGGATTGAGAGTGCAGGCAGCCGATGATAGCAGAGGTCTTGAGAATGCAGTCGCAGAATAACATACCAGAGGCCCCACAGGCATAAATACAAGTTGCAAGTTACTGGTCATATTACAGACTGACTTAGATTTAAAGTATGCAAAAGAAAAAAAAGAACAAATATCTAACACCTATAAACATCACTTATGTGGTGAAAATACAGAGAAGATAAGTAGATGATATGATGACAACCTCTGCAAGAATTGGAACCAATGAACATAAAAAATTGTTCCAGTGCTGTTTCCCCCAGTAAAAGGCACATCTGACCAATACTGCCATGTATCTGCAGCAGGTCCCCTTTCACCTTTGGTAGTGAGAGCCATGCCTTTTCATTTGCTATTCACCCCATTTTGCTTACATATATATACTTATATATAAAAAAATATTTCTCTTTATAGTTGATTTAAATAAATTATAATTTTAAAAAGCAGTGTTTGTGTTTGTGTATGTGTATGTGCCTGTCTAGTGCTCCAACCTTCCCACCTAAGTGATTGATAGTGACCTATCAAACTTGAATGCACAGAGAGTAGCAGGAGTGCATCTATAAACATACAGACACATTTTTAGTTAATAATTGTATCATAGAATCATAGAATAACTCAATTTGGAAGGCACCCATAAGGATCATCAAGTCCAACTCCCTGCTCATTGCAGGACTACCTAAAACTAATCCACATGACTAAGAGTGTTGTCCAGATGCTCCTTGAACTCTGACAGGGTTGGTGCCGTGACCACTTCCCTGGGGAAATTGTTCCAGTGACCAACCATCATCTCAGTGAAGAAACTTTAGTTCCTAATGTCCAATCTGAACTTCCTCTGATGCAGCTTCATTCAATTTCTTTGTGTGCTATCGCTGGTCACCAGAAAGAGGAGATCAGGACCTCCCCCTCCACTGCCCCCATTGTGGAAGTTGTAGACTGCTGTGAGGTCACCCCTCAGCCTTCTCTTTTCCAAGCTGAACAAGCCAAGTGACCTCAGGCATTCCACATAAGTATTGCCCTCAAGACCTTTCACCATTTTGATCACCCTCCTCTGGACACACTCTAACAGTGTGATGCCTTCTTATGTTGAGGCGCCCAAAACTGCACAGAGTATTCAACAGAGTAGTGTAGAGTGGGACAATCACCTCCCTTGGCTAGCTAGCTATGCTGTGCCTGATGCACCCCAGGACACAGTTGGCCTTTTTAGCTGCAGGGCACACTGTTGACTCATATTCAACTTGCCATTAACCCAAACCCCCAGATATCTTTCCATGGGACTGGTCTCTAGCCTCTTGTCCCCCAATTTGTGTGTATAGCTAGGATTACCCCATCCCAGGTGGGGAATCCTACACTTGTTAAATTTCATATAATTGGTGATTGCCCATCTCTCTAGTCAATCCAGATTTCTCTATAAGGCCTTTGTACTCTCAAGGAAGTCTACAGCTCCTCCTAGTTTAGTATTGTTGGCAAACTTACTGTATATTTGATTCCTGCATCCAGATAATTAATAAATACATTAAAGAGCCCTGGCCCTAAAATTGAGCCCTGGGGAATGCCACTGGTGACTGGCCACTAGCCTGACGTAACCCTATTTACTATAACTCTTTGAGCCTGACCCATAAGCCAATTGCTTACCCAACATATTATGGACTTGTTTAGCTGTGTGCTGGATAGTTTATCCAGAAGGATACTGTGAGAGACAGTATCAAAAGCTTTGCTAAAATAAAATAAAAAAAAAAAAACCCAAAACCAACAAACATGTCTACTAGCTTCCCTTGGTCAACTAGATGGGTGATCTTATCATAAAAGATAATTAAGTTAGTTAACCAGGGCTTTCCCTTCATGAACTCGTGCTGGCTATGACCAATGACTGCATTGTCCCTCAAGTGTTTTTCAATAACTCCCAGAATAACTTCCTCCATAATTTTACCAGGCACTGCACTGAGACTGACAGACCTATAATTACCCAGGCTCTTCTTTCTTACCCTTCTTGAAAACTGAGACAACATTTGCCAGATTCCAGTTGACTGGGACATCTGCAGACTCCCAGGACCATTGCAAAATAATGGAGAGAGGTCTCACGATGACATCAGCCAGCTCTTTCAGGACCCTGGGATGAATCCCATTGGGCCCCACAGATTTATGCACATCCAGCTGGAGCAGCAAGTGTTGAAAAAGTTCAGAGTTGTCTGGGAGTTTATCATTCCCCCAGTCACAGTCTTCCAACATAGGGCTCCAGAGGTCCCAGAGTACATCATGGGTGTTGAAGACAGAGTGAAGAATGCATTAAACTTGTCTGCTTTGTCTACATTCCTATTTTTGAGGTGACTGACCTCGTCAAGCAACAGACCAGTGTTATCTCTGATCTTCATTTTGCTGTTAAAATATTTTAAAAAATACTTTTTTGTTGTTTTTCACAGTGCTAGCCGGTTTGACTCAAGCTTTGGTCACACAAAGTTTCTCTCTACAGTGCTGAACAGCATCTCTGTAGTACTCCCGTGTCACCTGTCCTTGCTTGCAATGTCTGTAAACTTTCCTTTTCTGCCTAAGTTCTAGAAGATTCCTGCTCATCCAAGACAGTCTTCTGCCCTGCTTGCTTGACTTCGAACATTTTGGAATTGCATGCTCCTGCATTCTTAAGAGATGGATCTCAAAAAGTGACCAGCATTCATGAACCCAAATACATGCAAGAGCATATTTCCAGGGGACCTTACTGACTAGCTCCTTCAGCAGTTCTAAGTCTGGTCTCTCCATACTCAGGGTTGAAGCTTTGCTGGTAGTTTTTGTCTTATCACCAATGATTTGAAACTCAGCTACTTCACAGTCAGTGTGACCAAGACAGCCACCAATCACCACTTCGCCCACAAGATCCTCTCTATTTACAAACAACAAATCTAGGAGGGCACTTCTCCTAGTTGGCTCCTTTAGTACCTGCACCAAGTAGTTATCTTCAACATGCTTCAGAAATTTCCTGGAGAATCTGTTTGTGTCCACTGTATGATATTCCCAGCCAACGTCTGGGAAGTTAAGATCACCCATAAGGACAAGGGCAGTTGATCTAGACATATCCCTTAATTCTTTGTAGAATAATTCAATGGTGTCATCATCCTGGCTGGGTGGTTGACAGTAGACTCCCACAACAACATCCATTTTATTTGCTTTCCCCTTCATCCTTATCCAGAGTCTCTCAATTGTGTCATCACCAACTGCAAGTGCCATACAATCCAACCTCTCCCTTACATACAGCTCCACTCTCCCAGCCTCAACTGCCCTGCCTATCCTTCCTGAAAAGCTTATAACCATCCATCATGGCATACCAGTCACAGGACTTATCCCACCAGGTTTTACTTATGCCAATGATGTCATAGCTGTGGGACTGGGCTATACCTTCTAGCTCCTCTTGCTTATTCCTCATGCTGCGTGCATTAATATAAAGACATTTCAAATGTGATCCAGTGTACTCAGCAGCACATTGTGAAGCAGACTGAAGGACCTCACTAGCATACTATGCCTCATACATTGGCCTGCTGTCCCCAGACTTATCTCTAGCAAGCCTGGTTTTATCCCTTTCCCCCTTCAAATCTAGTTTAAACTTCTTTCAATGAGCCCTGCTAACTCCTGTACAAAGATCCTTTACCCCCTTTGAGACAGGTGTGCCCTGTCTGTCGCCAGCAGACCTGGTGTCATGTAGACTGACCCATGATCAAAAAACCCCAAATCCTGCCAGTGACACCAGGCTCAGAGCCAGGTATTGATCATCTGGCCCTTGGTGTTTCTTCTATCTTCATTCCCTGCAACTGGAAGGGTAGAGAATGCTACCTGTGCTCCTGATCCCTTAACCAGTTGTCCCAAGGCCCTGAAATCTCTCTTGATTGCCTCTGGACTTCTTTTTGCAACTCCATTGCTGCCCACATGAAAAAGCAATAATGGATAACAACCTGAGGGCTGTACCAGGGGAGGAAGTTTGGTCCTGGGAAGGCAGCAGACTTCCCTAAGAAGTGGGTCAGGTGGCATACTGGGCTTTCTGTTCCCCTCAGGGGAGAGTCTCCTATGACAATGACATGTCTTTTTCTTTATGGAAGCAGTTTTGATGCAGGGCATAGGGTGACTTAAATTGGTGACACCTCCAACTTAGATGAACCATCATCCTTGTTGTTGTTCAGTTCCACTTGCAGAGACTCATACCTATTATGCAAGGGGACCTCAGAAGGTGGGGTATTCATGAAGGAAATGTGCCTGCTGTGCTGGGTGCCATCCCCCCCTATCCCTTAAGTCACTGCATTCAGCCAGGAGGAGAGAGGGTAGGGAATCCTCTGTATCGTGTGTCCTGTCTGCCTGACAGGCCAGTCCCAGGAAAGGTGGGGTGTGGTTCTGGTAAACTAACGTTCTCTCTGACTCCCAATATAGTATTATGCCATATGTTGACTATGCTGGACTAGATAGTGAAAATATTACAGTCCTGATAGCAGAACAATGTATCTCCTATTTACTTGCCCAGGTACAAGCCACAGTAATTTGGCTTTGCAATTTTTCTTTCTGGTACGTATGCCTGAGACAATATTCATATCCTAAATACTGCTTAACGTTTCTGCTTATAGAAAGGTTATGCATTTCTATATGCTCACAGAGGTGAGTACCACAGAAGGAGACAGATTCAATGCAGCAGTACAATTACATCCAAGGCTGCGTTCCTTACATCAACAAGTTTGACACTTTCTTAGCCCATGGCCAACAGTACTGGGCAACTAATGGGCTACTTGCAATACTATAACTCAAAATAAATGATCTGGAGAGAGCAAAATAGAGCAATGCAGGAATTTCTTCCTATTTTCCTTTTGATGGGGAGGTGATGTCATCACAAAAATAGGTTTTTATGTTTTGGGTTTTTTTGTAAATTTCTCATGCAAGTTTCTGTTCCAAAAATTCTTGAATTGTATGATGTTTGAAAAAAAAAATTAATTATGTGATATTATATTTAATTACTATACAAATATACAAATATGTGAAGACTTTTTAATATTTAACTTTAAAATTTCTAATTAATTCTATTTGCCCCAAAAGTTTATGCAGCTTGTTTCTTTAGAACATTTTTCATCTTCTCCATTCAGCCTTTACTTTTTGAGATTACAGAGTAGATTTTTTTAAATTTGAAAATTAAATTAATGTTATGAAGAAATGAATCAACTTTGAGGAATACCTTATAAAAAACACATCATCTGCTCATGAACCACAGATGAGCATATGTCTCTAGGGATCAGCCATAAAGCTAAATGCCATAAAGATAAAAGCAAATTCTACCTATCAGGTAGTCAGTAGTCTAGCAGCTGAATGACCACATTTATAAAAGCCAGGAAAATGATAGATTTTAACCTAGTTACAATTCTCTAAATTATGGTCATTTTAGTGACTGAATAAAGTCTATTCATTTTGGCACAACAATTTATGCAAGATACAGGGTTAATACTCTAAATACATTCAAGGTTTTTTGGTTTTATTTTATTGTTATTTTTACCCATCAGTTTAGTTTTTTTGATATTTTTCTTATCAGCTTATCTATTTTTCTTATTATGTTTTTATTTTGTTGCAGTACAGCAAAATTTGCACTTTCAAAATCTGTATGATCTATGTGGACATACAGATACACTGGAACCTCTCATCCTGAATATTTTAGAATTATTGAAATTATGACTTGGATGTTTGAGAACGTTTAAGAAAAAGATGATCTTTATGTAATTGAGACTGACAAAATTAGGAATCAATAGATTATAAATTAATGTTATATAATATTTAATGAACACACTGAATAATTTTCAAAAAGTCTTTCCACAAATATTTTAAGCAGTGCCTTCTGGAATTTATAGAAAGGACATGAGAAATAAGAGCTCTAATACGTCTTTTTTCAACCCTACTGTAATCTTGCCATGTGTCGCTAGAAAATGCAGCAATGCTCTTTCAAGATGTCTGCCTAAAGCTATATACATTTACCGAAATGCATGATTCTAGAGAACTGATCAGTAAATTAATAAATCAGTATTACATTTTCTTCTATTTTGGAACAGTAAAAAAAAGAAGATTTTTCAGTTCCCCTCTTTGTGCAGTAGTTTGATGGGATTCCAGTACAGCCTTATGCAATCATCTGCAGATTTCTTATTCTTCCTTTTTTTATTTTCCTTTACACTAAAAACTGCTTGCTGAACATTGAGACTTTTAAAAATGATTCAGTCACAAACTAAAAGCAGATTGAAACATCTTAAAAATAGACAATTCTTAGTGTTATGATTCCACGTATTGCTGCATAGCTTTGCTGAGGCCATTCTCTTTCAATAGTTA
This sequence comes from Aramus guarauna, assembly GCA_013400195.1. Taxonomy (NCBI): domain Eukaryota; kingdom Metazoa; phylum Chordata; class Aves; order Gruiformes; family Aramidae; genus Aramus; species Aramus guarauna. The sequence continues at coordinate 57,830 of VXBL01003132.1, forward strand.
TATATTTTCCTGCTCTTTTAACATTTTCCAAAGCCCAGGAAAGTAAAACGTATATGTGGTGGTTCACCCTGGCTGGGGGCCAGGTGCCCACCAGAACCGTTCTATCACTGCCCTCGTTCACCAGACAGGGCAGAAGAAGTGTAACGAAAAGCTTTGTGGGTCGAGATAAGGACAGGGAGAGATCACTCACTTATTATCATCACGAGCAAAACAGACTGAACTTAGAGAGGAAATTAATCTCATTTATTACCAAACAGATGAGAGTAATGAGAAATAAAACCAAATCTTAAAACACCTCCCCCCCCCCCTCCCATCTTCCCGGGCTCAACTTCCC
>VXBL01003132.1:58334-77036 GCA_013400195.1 Aramus guarauna
GTGCCTGGAGCACCTCCTGCCCCTCCTTCTGCACTGACCTTGGGGTCTGCAGAGTTTCTTACATCTTCTCACTCCTCTCTCTGGCTGCAAAAGCGCTCTCTCTCCCCCTCTGGTTTTTTTCCCTTCTTAAATATGTTATCACAGAGGCTCTGACTGGCTTGGCCTTGGCCAGCAGTGGGTCTGTCTTGGAGCCGGCTGGCATTGGCTCTGTCAGACACAGGGGAAGCTTCTACCAGCTTCTCACAGAAGCCACCTCTGTAGCCTCCCTGCTACCAAAACCTTTCCATGCAAACCCAACACAATATAAAACATCTCAAAACACTGTTTGATCTAGTTCAGACAGTGGAAATAATTAAAATAGTAGTAATAGCCAAAAGAGGTATTGAAGTTATTGTGTGTTTTCTGAATATTTATAAACTAGTACTATATCTACAATTATATAATGAATAAGTGAATATTAATTTTTATAAAGTGACTCTATGCATATTTAATCTTTTCAGAATTCTTCCTAAAGAATTGTATGAACTAATTAAGAATAGCTCATATCCCAAAATGCTATTGTCTATGAATCTGACTAGCTGGCATGATCCAGACCACAACTTTGTAGTTAAGATAGGAGCTGAAAATACATTACAAACAGAAGAAAGATTAACTCAAACAGCTGCCATTCATGAGTGAGTAGAGGAACTGAAAGCTCCATACACTAAAGAACTGAAAGCAAAAAGAATAAAGAGGGTGTCTACCTTCAGGCAATGCATCAACAGGACATGAGTAAACATGTAAGTCTCCTCAGCCACAGAAAGAGTAAAAGTGGAGGCAGCTCTCCATGCAGTGCTTATCACCACAGGGGACCTCCAGTGAAAATGAAAGGAAAAATTCACTGAGCTTTCAACAGGCTAATTTAGTAATCTTATTCTAACAGTTCTTAAGGAGGAGGGTGATTCACCATTAGCTACTTTCCATTTTATTTATATTCCATATCACTGTAAATTAATAATTTGAATATTCTAAGTAGAAATAGATCGCAAATCACAAAAATCTCTTTCTGGATGCAATTCCAATATTTGAATATACTTAACCAATGAGGTAGAATTCCAAACATGACTGACTTTTCAGAGGATGGGGAAATTATTCATCAAGTAATATAGAGCAGGCATTTGTGCCTCAATATAAACCACTCACCCACGACTGACATTTCAGGAACACTAGCAGTATAAATTTCTTCTGGAAATGTTGGTTCATTGTCATTGATGTCATGGATTTTGATGACAAACTCAGATTCAGGTTCCACTGGTCTCAGAGTTCTTCTGTTAATAGCTTGGGCACGCAGGGTGTAAAAGGCTTTCTCTTCCCTGTCAATTCTCCGAGTAGCATGAATGTCACCTGTTTTCTCATCAATTATAAAAAGAGTACCAGCCCCATCTCCTGACAAGATGTATTTGAGGGATCCATCTCCCTTGTCCTGGTCGGAATGAAGCTGAAAAGGAGGAAAAATAAGAGCATTTTATTTCGAAGTAATGAAAAGGTGTGGATTTTTTTAAAAATAATTGTTATGTATTAAAACATTCTGCGTACAACAAACATGTTTAATACCAACAAAACAAAGTAACTTTCTGTCACCATTGACTGGCACTCATGGTGTCATACTGAGGCATTTTGTTCCTAACTGAGCTCCAAGAATCTTTTAACTTGACTGTTGTGGCAGATTTTAGTTTTGCAGCAACACCTGTTCGCTGCTAAGAAACCTTTGCACTGCAATTCTTAAAGAAGATTTTTATGTTAATACTGACCTTTTCCTTCCTTGAAGAGATCCTATTAAAAATTCACAACCTGCTGTGCTAGTTGTAAATTCCCTAAGCAGATAAAGAACATGGCAGAATACATGACAATTAAGGAAAATAGAACAACTGGTTCCATGTCATACTAATTTTTTGAAAAACAAAAAAAAACAAAAACCATTTTATTTATATTTCTCTTAAATTGGAGAACATTTCATTTTAAGTCATTATCATTTTCACTCCATCAACTAATGTAAATAGCCTAAAGGAAAGAAAGAAATTTATTAAGCATTCAGTATTGATTTAATACCCACTGTGTAATAAAAAGCTTAACTTCATCTATTAATGATCTGTAGTACTGGCTGACTTTAGTACATCCGTAACCAAAAAAAAATATTCAATTATGTTGCTTTGTTCAGTATAGTAATGTGGTTGGCTCATTTGATCTTTTGGATGCCCTTACCATAATTTCTCTCATCACCTCGCTGGAAAGTTCCTTCCAACAATTGATTTTGTAATTAACTGAAAGAATCTACTGTTCAGTTTTATTTTCACCATGGAATGTTTTTTTTTTTTTTTTTAATTTTGGGTTCAGCAGAAGGATCAAATCAAGTAAAAGCTCCGATTACATATCTACATACATATTTGCAATGAAGTGCAAATATAAAGACTTTTTAAAAAATCAGACTCAAAAAATTTCAGAATTCTCCGAAGAGTTTAAGACAGAACCAGTGCATTTTTTTTGCTTTCTAAAAATAGTTATTTGAACACACATTAACAACATCCATTAGAACTGCAGTAAAGTCATGTGTAGGTTTTTTGTTAATTTAAGCTCACATTTCAGATCATGAAAAACATTATACACATAGCTTAGTATAAATATCCCTCTCCACATGCAGTCATGGAAATATTTCTCTTTTTTGTCTATGGTGCCTTGTATCATCTTCCATGGCATCCATTTTAAGTCAGTATCAGAGGTAGAATATTCAACTATTTGGGTTTTGAATGTGGCTTTACCTGCCTTTTGTGCTGAAACCAAACATAAAGAGTGGGCTGGTAGGATAATCTGAAATCAAACAGTAAACTACTTTGCCATGAAACACATTCAAACACGGAATGTTCCCCACACACTTGCATTATGTGGAACAGAAGGAGTTCATGTGGAATCTTGGATCAAAGCCTTTATGGTAGAAATTTAGAAAACTGTCATTGTTCTGAACTTTGATTTTCCATATAAAGGTTTTCCTATTTTCTTTCATTTCAGAAATAAACCTTGAGAAACACTGTAAATATTTATCAAAGAATGACAAATTAAATTTTGCTTACATTACGTATGTGCATGTTTACTTTACAAAATACCCATTTTTTGTACTAGTTTATTTAATTCTGTAATAGATAAAGAAATAGGAAGCTCCACCAAACATGAAGAGTAGGAAAGTAGATGTTAAGAGAAATCTTCTGCAAATAAATCCTATTATTTTCCTTCTGTTTCTCTTGCTGACTTCAAACTGAAGGTTTCAAGCCATTCTCACTCCACTTTTGGGGAATGAATTTCTGCTGTGACCTCTAATCCCTCATGCTCCTCTCCTGAAGGCCCATTAAAGTCGTGACCTTTCACCCTTCTAAGTAACATTATTTTTAGGGGACTGGGCAGTATCTTGCAGGCTGTGGCCTATTTTATAATGTAATTTAGTGTAACTAGTCCTCAAAAGCCTTTTAAGTGTTTTATTCTCCAGGTCTTCCTAGGTTACCACCTTATCTTCAAAAACATTTTGGTCCCTAGAGCTCACTGATGGTCCATGACCAGTAGATACAATATTTTCATGGCAGAGTGATGAAGAGCAGTTATAGGAGGCTGCTCTTCCTTAGACATTAGAGATACAAAATAAAGGCCCTTTAGTGCAATAAAGATTAGGGGGAGTGGGGGAGGAGTGAACTCTTTAAATGGGCACACTGTAATTTTCCCATATGCTTTCCAAAGCCAGATCTGGTATTAAAAATTCTTACAAAAGTTGACAATCATACACTGAGGCTGCAGTGCCTGTTCTTTAACTCAGAAATCCATTAGCAGAGTCTGGCAAAATTTGAGTAAATTGTCTATCTCCAGGATAGCATAACCCCATGCAAACAGTCCCCAGGAATAGTATCTGGCCAAATTTAACTCACAAATCATGCATGGAGATTGTTTTGGAGAGCGATATTTAGCAAAAGCACGCCAGGAACTTGTAAAATTCTTTAGCAATCCCAATAATCGCATTCTGGTACCTGAGAATGTTGCCTGGCATAAGAAGCACAAACACAGTGTAGTGAACAGAACTAAATTAGAAAATGAAGAAAACCCCTACACTACAAAATAGGAAGCTTTTGAACAGCTATATTTAGATCCAATTCAGGATGTAAAGATCTTTTAACATACTTACTTGTCTAACATGTGAGGTATTACCAATGTTGATGGTTTTCGATTCCTTCTCCTGTAGCTATGTGTGTGTCAAATATTCTTACTAAGCTGATTTAGAAGTGAAAATTACTCTTTTTACACCACTCACAAAATCATTAACATCTTACCTCCACCAAATTCAAACTTTATAGTTTTTTTCCTACCTATATTAGACAAAAGATTGGAAAGGGAGATGAATATAAAATTTTGAGACATCCACATAAAAGTTTTTCCAGAACTGATAGTTGTACTTCAGAGTAGCATATTTGTAAGGAATACCAATCTGCATTGTTTAGAAGAACACTTTAAGCTATAACACTTTGCATTTTCTAAAAAATGTTAATAATTTCACTTTGAATTGGTAATCCAATTTAAATTTTATGTATACGTACAACAGTCCACGGTTATTGTAGAAAAACTTCAAATTCAGAACGACATTTCAGAAGGTCTTCTTGGGTGATAAGAAAATTCAAAGCTATAGATACAATGAACAAGGCTTCCAGATACAATTAAAGGAGTGAAAATATGTATTATATATGCAAGAAAAGATAATAACTCTCATATCATTTTCTTAGCTCTTTATTTCAATCCAGATGTTATTAGAGGAATTAAGATGGCTAAAGATCACCCTATGTGCTTGACAGCCTTGAACAACGAATCTTACCCAGCTCTAAAATGCATGAGCAGTGTGTCAATCAGCACTGCAAAGTTTTGTCATTTTATTCTAGTATTAAAACAAAGTTCTGTGAAATATTTCTGTTACTTTTAGTATAAAGCGTTTCCTATAGTTATTTTGGCTAATGGGCATCTGTGATTCATGTCAGCCAAGCTGAGAAATGGAGACATCTGTTTCACTTAGCAATTTTATTGCACAAAATGATCAGCTGTGAAGAAGTGGTTTTGTTTTCATATCTGTCACTGATATTTTGCAAACTCTTGTTTCAGTGAATTTCTTGCTGTTCTTCCACAGAAAATACTTCCCTTTTCAGCTGTCAGTGGTATACGTACTTTATATATAATTTTTCTCACAGTATAGAAAATCAGAATGCCTGTTGGTTTTATTTGATATAGCCCTGTTTCATCATACAGTAATTGCAATTACTGTGAAAGACAATTTTGCATATTTGATCATCTGTCTAAACTGGTTGAACAAACTTTTAAATTGAGAAGGATTTCATATAAATTAAAAAGGAAGTTATTGCTAAACGGAAGATAATACTTAAAGAGGGTAACAAAATGGAGTATTATGTGAATACTTAAAAAAAAAAAAAAAAAGAGTTACCAATCCAAGACAAAGAGAAAAACAGGTTTTAAAAGATTTTTTTTCAGTTGCAATAAAACCAGAATTAATTAAAATATATTACCTTGTTCTTCAATGCAACCATAAATAAAATGAGTTAATGAAAAGATGCCACAATCAAATTCAGCTCAATATATTTTTAGATCTGTAAAAGAACTTTGTAAAACATCTTTCAGAAGACTTTAGATGAACAGCATAATAGTTCTGCTTTAAAAATTACTTGAAAATTTCAATGTGGGAATTCTATGTTAATTGCCTTCCAAATAAAACCTGCCAATTACAGGAGTGTAGGTTTTCTCTCCGCCACCCCCCAAGCCCTAAGAAATCCACCCAACTCTCAAATCTACTAACTGAATATAAAGGTCATGGACTTCTTTTCTAATAGCATACAAAGCGTTTATTCTTTCCATCAAAAAGCCCTGAGATGCTACTGTGAAAAACAGAGAGCAGATTAGGTTAGTCAGACCCATTTTATCATAGAAACTAATTCTGGAATTTGAAATTATTTATGACAATACCAGAAAAAGACTTTAAGATTTGTCACACCTATTTCTATTTGAATTTCAGATTCAGAAGTCCCACTATGAATTTTCAGTGACTGATATTCAGATACCTAGAAACCAGAATATGACTGCATTACCAAACCAGCCTTTAGTTTGAATTCTTACTGTAGACATTAAAACAGATCAAGTTGTTTTTTTTATCTTAATTTAATATGCTACGATGTATAGGAGATTTTCCATTACAGTTCACAGTTTCTTGTAATCTTTACCGAATACAGACTATGCCAATATTACCTCACTAAACACATTTTTACTCTCCTACTTTATAATACTATATAATACTATATAAAAAATATAATTTTTATTTGTATAATCTAGAAAATGTTTTTTCTACCTTCTTCTGCAATATATTTGTCAAAACTTCAATTTAATCCAAGTATTGCAGTAACAATGAAGCCTCAGTACACTCCTGAATTACTCTGTCTTTTAGATTTTATTCAAAGTCCTGAATTTCTCCTAATTATGAGGACAAATTTCAGGGCAAATTGTACCCTATTAGCTCTTTTCTAAGTAATGATATTAGCCATGTGATGCCAAAATACACCTGTGCAAGCATTCACAATTTCACTTTAAGTTTTCTACAGCACCTATTACAATATTAGCACAGTCAATGCATACTTTGTATAATAATAATGATAGTCTCTCAAAACATAATCACAACAGTGGGAAGATTTCGTCTGAAATCAGCAGAGAATAATTGACATAGAATTCCCACATTGGAGATATTTATTTTAAGCATCATGAACTGCACTATTAAATGATGCAGTTTTCAGACTAACTCATGTCCTGTGCAGTATTCTGTTAGTTGCCAGATTTAACTGTCATGGCTTTAAGCCAAATTTCACTTACCAAACTGATTCACTTATTTCAGTTTATCCTTAAGGTAACATTTAAAGCAACTCTTTTTAGTGATGCAAGCATTTGCACTAAGTTTTAATGAGACATATCACACATTTAATTTTCTCACTCAGTTATACTGTCAGTTCACCAGTCCTATGCTATTGTGTGTTATTTAAAAGAGGAGACAGGTGGAAAGGAAAAAGGCACATTTCAAAAAGAAAATTTTGTGAAGCTCAGAAAGATAAAGGGAGAGCAAACTAAAATGTAACTATAACAAGTAATGCAAGATGAGGAGTGCTCTGAAATTCTTTTGCTTGCTTAGAAGAAGCAACAAATAGAAATGAAAAACTCCAGTTGCGGTGCATTTTCAGATTATATTAGTTTACTTTAACTTGATTCATTATCCAGATGAAAGATAAGAATCATTGTTACCATTTCTATTGAGGAAGATTACAATATTTTCTTGCTGTTCAAGATTTTTGTTTGTTTGGACCAATGTTTTAAAATGGTAAGAGATAAATTAAAATTAATAATATTTTTAGGGTTCTTTTACACATCCCTGGTGAAGCAATGTCTATCACAGGATTAGAAATACTGTTTTCCCAGCTCCCTACAGTCGTCACAACAAGTGATACCATCTGCAAGATTCTCAGTTTCTGCAAAGTAATCATACAGCAAAGGTATTTTTTCATCACTAGACTTGCATTTTTATCTCCATTATGGTAGCTTATTCTAAAGGGAAGATTCACAATCTGGAGAAGGTAGATGGTCCTGTCACTCGACAAAATCTTCTAGGATTTCAGCTGAGAAAGGCAGTTTCTGTTTTTATGACACATCATATGAGCAGCAGAGGGTCTTATATAGATGCACTGAGTCAACGTGCCAATAACCAATCTCCCTCCTCAAGCCAAGGTCTTTAGCTGATGTTCAGAGAACTAGAACAAGAAAGTTTCAGCTTCATTAGACTGTTGCAGCTTCCACTCCAGAAGACACACAAGCATTGAGCTAACATGAACTAGAGACTAATTGAATTTCATACACCAAAGAGTTCTTAAATGAGTCAATATGCATGTTCTTTTCCAATTTTAATGTAATAAATACAGTCCCTTCATCAGGTGAAGACAGAAAGTAAAGAACTATCACCAAAACTGAAGTGGCCTTACTTTCTGGCAGCTTGGCCTAATACCGTCTTTAGGTATTAGGGTATGACTTTAGGTATTAGGTATGACTCGGTATGAATAGGCAGAAGGGAATTCTTGTGTTAAAGGGAAAAAAAATAATCCTGTCCTATGTCTGCTGTTCAGGTTTCCATTCACTAAAAAGTCGACTAAACAAAAAAACATTATTTGGTGCTACTCGTACTCAGCTTCATGTGGCACAAGCCTATATTCCTACTTTCATGACTAATCTCTGTACACTAATCTATGGTCTCAGGATGGAAATATGTCTGATAAGATTTTCCTCAGAACTGTTTTGTTGGGTTTTTTAACATACATTTTTTTATGTTTTATGTTGTTTAGCTGATTTTGAACTAAAATAAAAATCTGTACTAAATATTGTATAAGGGATTAAGTAGTTTCCAGAACAATCTCTCTGTTCCACCAAGGAATAGCCTAGGAAGTCTAATATGCCAAAACACCACAGATCTTTCATTTACCAAATTCAGAACAGCTTTGATGTATTTGAAAGCTTTGGGTTTTCTTTGTTTAGTTTTGCATTTTTTAAAATGAAAAGTCACCACTAATCCTCATGCTCTCTGCATTAATGACAACAAAGAGGTAATTAAGAAGCAATTTTAGGTAATTCTTTTTTGCTAACAAGAATTTTTTTATTATACTTTATATATATTTTCCTAAAGTACCCTAGTTATTAACAAAATAGCCATTAAAACAGCATTAGTTTTTATATATCCTAATGTACAATTTGCACTATATATAAAAAGCATTCCACTTTTTCTAAACAAATTCAGAACACTATTAAGAATAGTGATGCTTAGTTCATTTCATGTACTGCTGGAGGCCATTTAAAAACACGTTAAACAAGATTGTCTCTATTTCCATCTGAAATCATTGTAACGTAAATTGGTAAGCTGTGAAGATTTTCTACCTTTATTATGTGTGCATTTTCTCCTCATGAATATTCTAAAGTATATGTATCTAACAAATATACCACAGAGAACTGAATAGTAATGTCTGTCAAGCCAGGAAGTAGAAAATGTCAGATAAGGTGGAGGGTATATATCATAATTAAGGAATAAAAAATATTAAAATGATATTTTAATAATCCCCAAAACAGTGATATCCATAATAATATAGTATTCTTGTTAAATTTAATACTGAGGAAGGAAAGAGAGTGAAAGAGAGAGAGTAGACATATTTTTCATATGTCTCAGGAAACTACTGATGAATCTGAAATAATGCTGTATCTAATATTATAAGATTTCAAACAATGAGGGACAAAGATGTCTTGGGTCAATCTTGGCTTCATTTTATATCACAGTGAGATCAGTAGGGCTATTCATGTAATAAATGCATAGTCCAGGAGAAATGTATCAATGTTATATCCCTATAGGAGTAGTCAAAGTATTAAAGGTAGATCTGTGAGAGAAGAGAGGTGAAATATGTATAAACCCTTAAATGCAACTCATATTTTTATTTGCCTGTCAAATTTGTCTCTCCGTTTAGTAAATTACAAAATCCATTATTCTAGAGAATAGCATTCTCAAGAAAAATCCTATTTATATATCAATTACTAAGTAAAGAAGTTATGGGTTAAATCTTATACACAATTACATTACAGAACAATTGAAGTTGGAAGGGACCTCTGGAGGTCATCTTGTCCAACCCACCCCTGTTCAAGCAGGGCCACCTAGAGCCAGTTGCCCAAGATCATGTCTAGACAGCTTCTGAGTATCTTCAAGGATGTAAACTCCACAGCCTCTCTGCACAACCTGTGCCAGTGCTCTGTCACCTTCCCAGGATAAAAGTGTTTCCTGATTGTCAGAGGGAACCTCCTGCATTTCAGTTTGTATCCACTGCCTCTGCACCTGTCACTGGGCACCACTGAAAAAAGCCTGGCTCAGTCCTCTTTGCACGCCCCTTTCAGGTATTTAAGTACATTGATGAGATCCCCCCTGAGTCTTCTCTCCTCCAGGGCAAAGAGTTCCAGCTCTCTCAACCTTACCTCATATGGGAGGTGCTCCGGTCCCTTAATCATGCTTATGGCCTTTGCTGGACTGTCTGCAGTATGTCCATGTCTCTCTTGTACTGGGGTGCCAGAACTGGACACAGCACTTCAGGGGTGGCCTCAGCAGTGTTGAGCAGAGGGGGAGGATCCCCTCCCTTGACCTGCTAACAATACTTTGCCTAATGCAGCCCAGGACATCATTAGCCACCTTTGCAGCAAAGGCACGTTGCTGGCTCATGTTCAACCTGGTGTCCAACAGAACCACCAGGTCCTTTTCTGCCAAGCTGCTTTCCAGTTGGTCAGCCTCCAGCATATACTGGTGCCTGGGGCTGTTCCTTCCCAGATGCAGGACTTTGCACGTCACCTTGTTGAACTTCATGAGCTTCCTGTCAGCCCATTTCTCCAGCCTGTTGAGCTCCCTCCAGCATATGAGCCACTCCTCCAAACTTGATGTCAGCAGAAAACTGGCTGGGGGTACACTCTGGCCCATCATCCAGATCATTAATGAAGATGTTAAACAAGACTATACCCAATATTGTTCACTGGGAATATACCACTAGCTACCAGCCTCCAACTAGACTTTGCACTGCTCATCAGCACCCTCCAGACCTGGTCATTAAGCCAGTTTTCAGTCCACCCTCAAAGTCTGCTCATCCAGCCTAAACATTAACAGCTTATGGGAGACAGTGTCAAAGGCCTTACTGAAGTCCAGTAAACTCTCCCTTCATCTTCTGGGCCAGTCGCTTCATCACAGAATGTTCTCAAGTTGATCAAGAATGATTTCCCCATGGTGAAGCCATGCTGACTACTTCTGATAATTTTCTCGTCCTTCATGTGCCTGGAAATGGTTTCCAGGATTAGCTGCTCCATCATCATTTCCAGGGATCGAGGTGAGGCTGACTGGCCTGTAGTTCCCTAGGTCCTCCTTCTTGTCATTCTTGAAGATAGGGGTGATATTTGCTTCCCTTCAGACTTTGGGTACTTCTCCCACTCACCGTGATCAGTCAAAGATTATCAAGAGTGGCTTTGTAATGAATTTGCTGGCTTCCTCAGCACTCATGGGTGCACCCAGTCCCTGACGAGAGCTGAACCGGTTCCGGCCCGACCCGCAGCAGAGTGGCAGATCTTGGCACACAGGGGGTTGTCCTGAGGAAGGGAAACACCAGGGGAGCAGAGAGACTCACCATGAGCCAGCCGCACTCATAGGAGCCTCTGATGAAACCTGGGTGTTGGCAGAGCAATGGCAGCCACCCCCACGCCTATAAAAAGCAGCCTAGGGAGCCCTAGCGACCTGGAGCGCTGCAACAGAGTGGGGCGCATCAGCCAGGCTGTGGCGCAACAGTTTGTGTGGGAGTTCACGTGGGAGGGTGGCAGGGAGAGCTTGGTCAGCTGACAAGCTCAAGAGGTGACTTCCATAATCCCAACAAGATTTTACAATCCCAATACAGCCTTACAACTGTATTCAGATGTCTAACTCGTCCTTATTCCCCATACTGCGTGCATTAGTATGCAGGCACTTAAGAGGGAAATCCCAGCATGTTGAGTTCCCAGAGAGGGTTTGGGGGATTTATCTACAATGACGCCTTGTATACACCTTGTAGGCACCTCAGTTACATAGGGAATTACAATTACGTAGGGAAGTTTAACTGAATTTAATCGTGTTTGTATTAAGACTGGGTAGGTATAATTAAAATTTAAATAAAAACTTCTCCTAGCAAAGCAGCATATTTTATTCCTCTGTCAGACTGTAAGATACCAAAATAATCAGATTTGGATATAAAGCTTGGCACAAGTCATACAGAGCATTACACATTATGTGCGTATACATACAAGACAGCATCATCAACCCAGCGACCTGTATTCCTCAACTACTTTTACTGGAGACAGAAAGCCTGTCCTGATCTTTGCTGCCACAAATTAAGAACTGTACTCCATAATAATTACTTTCCCTTGCAATTGTAATTGCTGTTTTCAAAAATGTGTCCTGTGTACTACATCACTGATGAAAAATTATTTCTAACTTATGTGAATTCTGGTAATCATCTGATAGGCCAAGCATTTGTAAAAACATCAGAAGCACTTTTTAACTAATCTCCTTTTTCCTAATTTCCAACAAAATATACTATGTTGGTTATGCTGTTGGTGTTTGGGTTTTCTTCTTTTTTTTTTTTTTAGTTTTTTTTTTTTTAAATTGTCCTTGTCTTGACACAAATTACTGCTTTATCATTTATACCAAAAACCTCTATTCTTTTTATTTTGTCTATAGAATCACAGAGAGACAGAGAGCTTTTGCACTCTCTTTTCCAGGATTAGGCCCAGTTTCATGAAACTTGAGTTCTTACCTTGTGCACCACTAGCTCCTACTTTCTTCTTTTGGCAGTAAAAAGAATTCTACACTATTCCTAGAAAACTTCCTAATTCTCTGTTATGGTACACAGTCTTACACGGCACTTGAAATAGTATTTCTTGCTCCTTCAATGACTTTGTTTTCTATAGCACGTCATTATGCCTTCGTAGCAAATACATCAGTATTACTGAAATCTCTACCATTATTCTTAAATGATAAGCCTTGATTAATCCCATGCAGCTCTTTTCAGTGTCACACCGCTCAGTAGTCCTCTAGCTATTCCATTTATTTTACTTGGCTTTTACTAGAAAACATGCCACTCGACATATAGAAAATTGTCTATCACATAACCTGACTTAACTAAAGAGATAATTAAGCAAATAGTTTTCTTATCTTCTAACTGTGTTATTTATATAGTGGAGTCATTATCCTTTTTGAACGACCTAAGACATCCTTCTGATTGCTAAAGGTATTTCTAAATCGTCTGAGGAATCCTCTGTGGAGCTGGCATCCTCAGTAGCAACTCTGTGTAAAAATGTGGCTACATTCCTGCACAGTAATTCTTACAAGTTACAGATTTAAAAAAAAAAAAAAAAAGGAACAGAGAGTTCTGTGAAATTTTGCAAGTAAAAAAATGAAAAATGAAAATCAATTTGCTAAAGTCCTGTATCTTTCCTGGCTCTGTCCCCTCATAGACATATTTATCTGCTATTTGGCTATACCCATTTAGCCTCTCCTGAAGCACACGTATTCTATTTGTCACATTAATTTAGCATTTCACAAGTACCTCCACTTCATTAAAAATTTTCCTAAATTTTAGTAACATGGCCTGGAACACTACAGTATCCTATCTGTCTTTTCTGTTGCCTGCCTCAAAATGGATTGTTTTGTGACATTTCTTTAAATTCCTACTCTTTAAAACATAAAATTTATATAGTACTCTCATTTTTTTCTCCCCGTTTACTTCACCTCTTACACAACTGCATTAGTCATTTTTCTCACTGCCAACATTTAAAATACCAATATAATTTTTATCATTTAGTACTAAGCTAAAAAATTTATATCCATGATTTCTAGGTAGTAATGGTTGTTAATTATTATATTCACTCCAAAATAATATTCCTTAAATATTTCTACTTCCTAAAGATCCCATTTTTAGTGGAATTAGCAATCAAAAACATGGAGATTCAGCAATTTTAATTTATGAATATTTTACATCCCTCAAAAAAGGATATGTGAAAGTTTGTATTGGAAGATGGGATTCTTAATATAGAAGGAAGAAATCTTTATTACTAGTTCATGTCTCTGCATATCAAGTGTAATTTATTGTACTAATCACTATATTGTAGCATATGTACTTCTAAATTAGATATACTCACGAAAAATATTAAAAATTCTTAGGAAGAAAACCTAGAAAAGCATTTTCATAACATAAATCAGTTTCTAAACAAATGGGAGGAAAGAGAGATTGCTTCTTTACTCATCTGGTTTTGGATAAGGAAGAGACCAAGTATTCTACATGATCATCTCTTCTGTATCATGCAGCTACTTTACAAAGTACTCAGAATGTCAGTCTTCCAAGTTCTTCTGCAAAGTAGTTTTTTTTGTTTTGTTTTAGTGTTGTTGGGTTGGGGTTTCTTTTGCCACCATAGTTCCACCCTAAAATATTTCAAATCAAGTCCAACCTCTATTTCCAACCTTGTTGTCTTAATAAATGTCATTTGCTTGAGGATTATTAAGAAAGGACAACCATTCTTTGGGCAATAAAAATAAATATGAAGACAGCAAAATATTGGCAACGAAGGACAGTATGATTACTCTGAACTTTACATCAAGAGTAAATTTAATACGTTCATGTCTTCCCCCCTTGTTGGGTTGGGGTTTCTTTTGCCACCATAGTTCCACCCTAAAATATTTCAAATCAAGTCCAACCTCTATTTCCAACCTTGTTGTCTTAATAAATGTCATTTGCTTGAGGATTATTAAGAAAGGACAACCATTCTTTGGGCAATAAAAATAAATATGAAGACAGCAAAATATTGGCAACGAAGGACAGTATGATTACTCTGAACTTTACATCAAGAGTAAATTTAATATGTTCATGTCTTCCCCCCACTGCTTTGAGATAGATATGTAGGCAAGTTGAAAGGAAAGGCAGGCTCAAAGGAATAAAATAGAAGTTCAGAAGCAGAGAGAGCACTTACACTTTTACCTAAATAAAAATGACCCAAGAAAAGTTAATTTGGTGTGGGTCTGCATTGCATATAAAACAATAATGCTAAATCCAGGTAGCATAACTGGATGGAAGACCATAGGTGTAGGAAATAAAAGAAAGGCACAGAGTATCAGTGTAAGTCAATATGAAGGAGCAAGGCTTTTTTTCAGCTAGGAAAAGGGGAACAGAAGAGACGAACAGAATTGCAACTAAGCACTGAGGTCTTCTTAATTTTTTACATATTCTTAGAACTATCTAGAATTTTTTCCCACAGTAATTTTGTGTGCCCAGCCATCTGAGTCTTATGGTATAGGCAGTAATCTTTACAACTACATAGCTTTCAAAAGTACAGAATCATGAATTTCCCAAAACATAATGGTACTTCTTTCAGCTCATATTTTCCATCTAGATGCTTGCATAAAGTCTGTTTGGACATGTGTGTTAGCATGCCAAGCCATCTAATTATTCATTATTGCCTTTGTAAATTGTTAGGTGTGTTCAGACATATAAGGTACCTTGCCCCTGCGTTTCAGGTAACTGAATGTCTGTGAATCGGATCTTTGAAATGAAAACAAGAGAGCTTCTGTTCTCAGTCTTGAAGAGGGTATGAACTCATCTATGGTTGAACACTTAAAATTGCTACGGACCAAAATATTGTCAAATTAGAGAACAATTTTTTCCTTCAGTGGCCCAGTCCTCCTTTAACACTCTCAAGTAATAATTGCTAAAAGACTCTGGAAACAGAATTTAGTTTGAGGAAGTAACACTGATGAATTGGACAATGACGTTTGTTTACTCCTGGAAACAAATCCTATTCTGTTTGCCAGGGACTTCAGATACATTGACTGTATAGCTACTTACTGCCGCAAAACAGAAGGCATTGGAGGGTTTGAAAGAACTTGCCATTACAGCCTTTTTGGTTCAGCTTATTTTTAATTATCTTCAAAGACAAAAACACTCTTACAAATATAAGGAAAAGCTTCCAGCAGGAAGACATTTTAAAAGGGTAAACATCAACTTTTAACTTCTTAGCACTCTCTCCCTCATGGGTATTTTGTTGCAAGTCACCGATTTTCCCTCAGTATTACCCCTGGCTCTTCCTTGCTTTCTGTGTATATAGGATATTTAAAAGGTCATCTGCATCTGATTTAAAAAAAAAAAAAAAATAAAGAGAGAGAGGAAAAAAAAAAAAAGCCCCTAAAGCATCAGCCTTTGAATTGCTGTTGAAACTATTGGCTATTTATACATTTATCATTTCAAACAAGGTGTAGGTCAAACATTTCTAAAGCTCCCTTTTCTACTAGGTTTTCTAATTCCTTGAGTGAACGAATGTACTGTGATGAAGTGGACTCTACTTTTCCTGAGCTATGGCTTTGAATATAAATCATTTAATTTTTATTGGTTCTTTCCTTTTTGGAGTATCTTTTTGTGGCAAGTAGATACAATTTTGAAATTGAAAGAGAAATTGAATTGAAAAGAATTGCATAGTTCAGACTAAACTACTTCCATGTTTCTCATACTATTTTGAAGCATGATGCAATTTCAGTGCAATGCATAATCATACAAACTCTGAACTTGGAAACCACCCAAGAGAGCTATAATTCTTCTCTGTGAAGGCAGCAAAATGCATCTTACTGCTGATTTTACACCTGCTGGAAGGATGCCCATAACATAGACTATCTTCCTGACAACTGGATGATGATCTTGCACTTTGTGCGTGCACAGAGCAGAATTGTCTCTCTTAGAAATTAGTTTCAAAATGGCACTGCTATTGGGATTACTAGGAAAAAGAAAGGTCAAATATTTTAAAATAGTTTTCTCAGAAACCTACCCCAGTGACTAGTAGGATTGTATTGACCATTCAGTCTCATTATACTTAACCTCTCATCAAATTCAGACCAGGATCAAGCCTTTATTCCATGAATTATTTCTATTGTAACTACTGTTGTAGACATCTCCTGCACTCAGAAAACAAAGTCTGCCTTAGCTTAAACTTAAAGTATGCTCATCAAAACAATACACAAGCACACACAAAATCTCTCTGACTTACCGCAATTTGAGTTCCCAGGTTCTGATTCTAAATTACGGTCACAATGCACTTGCTTTTATTCTTCTTGGAAAACAAAAATGGAGTATATTGATAAATGGCTTGCACTCAGGTATCAGTGTGTAAAAAGTAAAATGGAGAAGTTGAATAATCATCTTCAATCCTGTATCAAAACTAGCAAGTTTTCATTGAACTATTCATACATTCCCTGTGGCTTGCATTTACCATGTAGCACTGAACACCATTACACAGAGCTTCCAGTTACTTGACAGAAAAAGAGGAAACAATATTCAGCTACTAGTCCTACTCATATTTCCATTAATTTCTGAGTAGACTTGAAAAGTATTTGCATAAGGGGTAAGACCATGAAAGCAATTAGATGGGTGTGGAAAATCATGAAGTGAAACCCCCACACTATTTTGAAAGTGTTATTTGTGAAGCACTCAGAGCAGATTAAATTTAAGTATGAGCATAGGGTATGATTCTACAATACTGAGATCTAGTGACACATGGAAAAAGAAATAATAAAAAATTGTTTTAATATACACGAGCTAAGTATGTTATATAAGGTACAGGTGCCCAGTCGCTGGCAGTGGGGCCTGCAGGGCGGCCCCTGTGTGGAGCGGCCGGGGCTGCCCGGTGCCGGACACAGCCGGTTCCAGCCGGCTCCAAGGGCCCCACCGCAGGGCACAGCTGAGCCCCTCAGCCACGGGCGGGCGCCTCGGGGAAAGCCTGGGTAAGAAAGGGCAAAGCGCTGCCCAAGACATATGATAGCAAATATGAAACACATTTTAGTGCTTTACATCAGAAGTTAAACGTACCAGCAGTACTATGTAAAAGCTGTGCTTGAAACAGAAAGGTTTTAAATGCCTGTGAAGGGTCATTTTGGTCAGGAAAAACTAGAAAGTTCATTTAATTTTCAACTGAATAATGACTCTGAACAGCAGAATTTAATGTTTCAAGACCTTTTTCAATAAGCAGCTTTCTACACTTTGCACCTCCTACAAAAAATGGCATGCAGTTTTAGTTTGTTTTCCTTAATGGGAAAAAAAGAATGATTAAAACAACCTCATATTTTTCAGGATGTAATGCTTTGAATTTCAATTAAAGACCATTAACAGTGTAAAACTATATGATACGGTCCTATAGAAGCCAAGGAGAAATAAGAACAGACTGTAAAATCAGTATTTGCTTGAAAGCTGAGCAAATATAACTTTTAGAGAATATATCTCATTTCATTCACTCTAACTCTTCCAGTTATTATGACTTTTAAAATTATGCAAACTATGTATAAAACTGTACCTATAAAAGTGAAAAAGGCCCTTGACTAAGCTTAGTGTACAAGCACATTTACATGTGTGTACTTAAGCAATTTAGTGTCTTGAAGTTCATGTTATGCATTTTGCCTTGCTTCTTTATTTGGAGTCTTGTAGTCTCAGAGAGTCGTTTCTGTCTTCTTGGGACTGAGGTTTGTTTTGTTCATTGAGGCATCACTTGCCACGTGACTGAAGGTCCTCTGGCAATTACCTATGTATGGATATGCGATGTGAACCTGGAACTGGCACAGACTTTACTGCCGGTGAAGATTTGATGCAGATACAAACATGGAACCATGGTGTTTCCCCTCTTTTCACCATACCAGTTGGCAATATCTGGTAAGATGTATAAATCATATCCATTTGAATACAACTAGATTACCACTGTTAGCCAGACAGTTTTTCCGTAGCAGTACCCATACAGGCATTAGTGTGCTCTGAGCTCTTTACTTTATATCCAAGTCATACAGTAATAAAAATATATGACACACTGCCTTTCAGTTTTGTCAAACCAGATCTTCTCTGCTAAGCTAGGGTTTGAATGGCACCACTGTCAGTCTACTTACTCATCTTTTTAGGTTTTTGGTTCAATTTGCTATGCTTGCTGTGGTGGGCTGACCCTGGCTGGGGGCCAGGTGCCCACCAGAACCGCTCTATCACTCCCCTCATTCAC
>VXBL01003132.1:77106-114329 GCA_013400195.1 Aramus guarauna
GCCAGCAAACCTGCTCTGGTGTGGGCTTCTCTCTCCATGGCTCCACAAGTCCTGCCAGGAGCTTGCTCCAGTGAGGGCTTCCCATGGGACCACAGCCTTCTTCGGGTGCCTCCACCTGCTCTGGCGTGGGGTTCTCCACAAGCTGCAGGTGGAATCTCTACACCCCCTCATCCTTCCTCCATGGGCTGCAGGGGGACAGCCTGCTTCACCATGGTCTTCACCACAGGCTGCAGGGGGATCTCTGCTCCGGTGCCTGGAGCACCTCCTGCCCCTCCTTCTGCACTGACCTTGGGGTCTGCAGAGTTTCTTACATCTTCTCACTCCTCTCTCCGGCTGCAAAAGCTCGCTTGCTCTCTCTGTTTTTTTTCCCTTCTTAAATATGTAATCACAGAGGCGCTGATTGGCTTGGCCTTGGCCAGCAGTGGGTCCATCTTGGAGCCGGCTGGCATTGGCTCTGTCAGACACAGGGGAAGCTTCTAGCAGCTTTTCACAGAAGCCACCCCTGTAGCTTCCCCACTACCAAAACCTTTCCATGCAAACCCAATGCACTTGCATATATTTTTTCTTAGCTTTTTCCTTTTTCTTCTGTCTCTTTTTTTTTATTTCTGTTTCTTGTTTCTTTTTCTTTCTCTTTTCTTTCCAATATGGGCTGTATCTCCTCTAATACCTCACTTGACAATTTGAGCTACCAACATACAATGAGGCCCCACTGGATTTCTGAAACATGTCTCTTGCAGTGCTAGGTGGTTCTGGTTGGATGAACAGTCCTATTTACCATTTTAGAGAAAAAGCACAATCCCAAAGCAATCTGCCTGTTTGGGCTTTAAGGACAGATTTTAAGCAGAGGCGTTCAACACATCCAGCATTTCTCCTTAACAGAACAAATACTGACACTGAAATCCCCAAGAAAGATGAAACTGCCTTGAAACATCTACTCTTAGCATTGTTGGATGCAGCCTGCACCCTTTAAAAAAAGTCTAAAAGGACAGTAATCCATTCCAGTACTATTTCAGTGTGAAGCACTGGAATTTCACTGTAGGTGTCTGTTCTTCCTCACCCATTTGCCAGTCTAAAGAGTCAACTGGGAATGCTCACTTAGGTCTTCCATTTACAGTGCCTGGTACATCTGACCAAAATTACCATCAGATAATTTGGACACTGCAGATTATCACCTTAAGCAGTTGAGTTGAGTATGCCCTCAATATGCCCTACCCAAATGACCCAACCCCTCTTCCCTTGTTACCAAACATTTTAAGAAACTCATATTCCAGGGCTGGGAATCCACAGCCTTTGAACAACTATATCTGGCTTTCAATTCAGGCACACAACTGTGGCTTCTTTGGTCTTCACTAAAAGACTGGTGGATACTACAAAGCCTTTGCATACCTTAACAACTATCTGTTAATTCTGTCCTGTGTCATCCAGCAAACGCCACCATCTTGCAGGGATACCTCCAGTACAGTAGCTAACAAATAATTCATTCTTTATGGGAATAAAACCACTAAATACTATTCAGCCAGGTCAGCTCTTTGCCACCAGTCCATTCTGCTGCTATTTAATGAAGCAAGAAGTCAGAGACTCCAGTACACACTGAGGTTTCCAAAGGAAGAGTCCTTTTGCAAACAGAAAATATAAACCATCTACACAGTTCAATTTAGAGTAAATGATGAATCTAACCAGTTATAGTCATAAACTCCCTAATAAGATGGATCCCAACACAGTTTGAGAAAGAATTTAAACTCAGCACTCACTGTGAATCAGTAAGCCTCCAGGACAATTTTACAGGAAGCTTTTGATGCTTTTGCTGCTAAGGAAAAACAATGGTTGTACCATATGTTTTGAGACACCATCATAGTTCCTGTGTTCTGGACTACAAGAAGAGGTAGAAAAGAATACATCCTTCAAAAAGAAAGGAATTGAAACATATTTCACTCTGACACTCTTGACCTGTGCCAAAATTTATAGGAGCCCACACATGTACCCCCAAAAGCAAGCTTTTATATCCTTGCCATAAATTGGTGTCTTAAATAACCCTCTTCACAGCCTACATGTTAAGTCTTGCTGAGAAAGAAATAATTTTCTAAATGTTGTCCCTCAAGTGTCAATTCCACCACACTGAAGTATCATCAACTAGATAAGACTTTTGAAGATGCACAGCTGTGAGTAACTTGCTTTTTACATCCAGTAGAGTTACACCACAAAAAAATCCCAAGTGGAAACTGTTAAAGGACAAGCTGTCCTCATTCACCTTGGCAGCTGAGTCCTATACACAGCAGATCACAATTCATTTTTTCAGTTTGCATAATATCTTTCCTCCCTTTCCATTATTCTGTATTGATTCCTGTCACAAGAATCTGCTCTAGCTGAAAATTCAACCTCTACAGAACTTCAGTGCCACAGAGCTGATTTCCTTCACATGAAAGGGAAGGCATTTCATGCTCCATCAGATCTTCACAGCAGATATTAAGCCTGCATATGAGCACTTCCAATTCAAAATCCTACTCTTCAGTCTCTCATGGCACAAGAGGTCTTTACAAAACAAAGAGATATGGTAGAAACACTCCTCAGGAATCAAAATACAGGAGTTTTTAAAAGGATTTGGTAAGTCTTCATCTTGCCACGAAAACAGCAATACTTCATTGGGACCTTTATTTTTTTGTCCCACTTGATGGCGAACCCTTTGAAATCAAGACAACATACTCTTTTTGTATTACCCTCTCCAAACCCAGTATTTTTAGTAGCTGCTGCATCAGAAAGAAAAGTCCATTCAAAATTCCTGCCCAGGAGGGTTTCTGGCTTTCACTTCTCTCAGGTAATTATTTTGTTTAATCTTTCCTTAAAGCTGACTGTTTCTCCAATGGTGACAATTCTATGCACGTCTGATCTTATCTAATCTTTATCCTTTTATGCTGACAGAACATGGACTTTCAGGAAAATGTGTATTTTTACCTCTGATGTTGCCAAATTCTATGTAAAATATTTCTGATTGGATTATGGACTATATGAAACAATACTAAGCAATACTAACAATACTGAACAATATGAAGGAATACTAGCAATACTACCTGTCATGGTTTAGCCCCAGCCAGCAGCTGAGCACCACGCGGCTGCTCGCTCACCCCTCCCCCCTGCTGTGGGAAAGGGAAGACAAAGGTAAAACTCGTGGGTTGTGATAAGGACAGTTTACTGGGACATCAAAGGGACAGGAAAATAACAACAACAGTACTTATAACTGAATATACAAAATGGGTGATATACAATGCAGTTTCTCACCCAACAACCCAACAACCATACACAACAGCATCTCAGACTGTCCCGGAGCTGTCCGGAGCAACACTGCCCCTCCCCAACTAGCCCCTTGATGTTGAGCATAATGTCATATGGTATGTAATACCACTTTGGCTGGTTTGAGCCACCTGTCCTGACTGTGTCCTGTCCCAGCTTCTGGTGAAAATTAACTCTATCCTAGCTGAAACCAGGACACAAACTTAAACAGTATATTTAATTCCAATGCAAACACATCTAACTAGACTACAAGCAACATCTGAGGCTTCCCTACTTTACTATCTTTATGACTGGGTGGTAAGCTGTCCTGGGCTTCATTCACACTTTTGTAAATCCCTATGCTTTTACTGAGGTGTTTAAAAGCAATGCCACTTTTGAGTTAGCTGTCTTTCGGGATTTATGGAGTTAAGGATGTGGGACCCTCCTTCAGGTACCAGTTCTGTGGTATATCATCCACAGTGTCAATAGACATGGATAGTTACTAGAAGGAAAAGATAGGCTATGAACCAGTAACTGTCATTCTTGAAACTGTGTATGCATACGTTGCTAATACTCCAAGTCCCTTCCTCAGAATCCTGTCAGTGTTAGGGTTCTCAAACGGAGAGGAACTAAGCAAGGTTGACATTTTCTGCTCTTTACACCATCAAAGATAATGGATGCACTTAGAAGCATGCAGTTATGAATATTGCCAGGATAATCGTTTCTGGTAACAGTTCTAATATGGCACATGCAAAATTACATATAAATTTATGTGCAAGTATATGATAAATTATCTTTTGAGATACTAAAACCCACTGCAGTATAACTAAGAACTTCAGTCTCTCAAAGTACTGAAAAAATCATGTCGGTTGATCCTTAATGCAATAAAACTACTGTGATGAAAATCGCTAGCAAAAGTCACTATCTATCTCAGAAAGCAAAGTGGGAAAAATATCTGCAAGAATGAAACAAATGGCAAGATCTGGTGAAACAATAAGGAAGAAAAATAAACTTTAATTTGGATGAAGCATTTATTTGTAAATTTATTTTTGAATGACTATGGATTAAGACAGTGTTGGTGCACAGTGGTGCTTCCTTTAGGTGACAACTATTAGAGTATAATTTTTAGATTTAAAAGAAAAATGTTTCTTCTGGGTATACTCAAAATAAATTGAAGTTTTTCAGAACAAATTTGAAAATACATAATACTTTGTAATTGCACAACTTTATCTGAAAAATAATAAATTTGCCATGAAACTGTATACTAAGAAAAATAAATAAAAATTATGAATCAGCTTTCAGTCTGTTAGGAAAGAACAATAGAGCCTACATAGAATTTCTGTGGAGAAAAAGACGTGAAGGAAGTATTAACCATAACTCTAACGCCCAGTATGAATAAAATGCCTTTTCTGATATGAAGTTTAAGCTTGTTTTGGAATATCCCTGAATTGTTTCTCTCAAATTGGGAAAAGGACCTTTTCTCAGAATTAGCATCTTCTAGTATATTTTTGCAAAGACAGCTAAAAGATAAATTGGGTAATACACATACAGGTCTGGTTTCCCACACTGCTGTTTTTAATGGCTTCAACCTTTACTAGAAACTTATAATTATAAAAATTATAATTAGTATTGCAGTTTATACATATATAAAAATTCACTTACATTGTTTTGATATCTACCCTCAGGATGCTGTGTATTACAGGGAGGAAAGGATGACCATCTTCCTTTCTTATAATAACAATAATTACTGACCTGAAGCAACTAGTGAATGTCCATAATCAGTCAATATGTACTTTGCCACCATTTCACAAGCATAGTTGACTGAAACAAGGAACTCTTCAGCTGTTACTGGATTATGTATCCCATTCATTCATTGAACCTCATTTCCATCATTATTCTAGTAGAACATTCTTAAGCTGACTTAAACAGTGAATAAATGAATGCATCAATTGCATTGTGAATTGTAGACACTGGTTTCAAGAATAATGTGATATTCAACAGTTTTCAAGCTCCCTTGACAGGTATATAGATGCAGGATAATAAACAAGAAAAAATATATCAATCATGAGCTCATAAAGCAAGCAGATGTAAATCAGAAATCCAGATGAATCTGGTAGCCTCAGTTTTGGAATTTCTACTAATCCTTTCACTGGAATGTTTGTCGTCTAACTATTATTGTCAATTTTAAAAATCGCAC
The DNA here is from genome assembly GCA_013400195.1 of Aramus guarauna. Classification (NCBI taxonomy): domain Eukaryota; kingdom Metazoa; phylum Chordata; class Aves; order Gruiformes; family Aramidae; genus Aramus; species Aramus guarauna. Next base: position 82,568 of record VXBL01003132.1, read on the forward strand.
TTAGTTCTAATTTTTGACTGAAACCTCTCCATTACAAACATTCTCTCCTAGTCATTGACCACACATCATTGAGTTCTAACTTGTGCTTTTGCTATCTCACACAATTTCCAAACACCACCTCCAAATATGTTGCAGAAAAATTAACAGAAAGGTGGCATTTTATGTCACCACCTATTCAAATCATTTTGGCTTTGGATAATATCAGATAAAAGGAAATATCCAGAAACATTTTTAACTATACAACCCAGATGGCCTTTGGAAAGGTGAGTGCAACACCAGGGAAAAGAGATAACTACTATAAAGTTTATGTACTATGAATTTAATTTCAAGTTATTTTTTTCTCTAATAATTTGAGAATTTGGACTATCAGACTGTTAAAACATTAATTAGCATAACAATCAATTTTTAGCTCCACATATAATCTGTTTCCTTTTGCTTCCTTTGTGTAAAACTCTCCCTGTGCAAATACAACGCTATGATATTCTTCATTTTACATGTGTTTTCTACACTTTTCCAAAACTTGTCAGATAAGTACTATAGGGCAACTTTACATACTCAGGTTAATTTTAAATTTGCTTGCTCAAATTAACAACTTTTTTGCTCTAACCAGAGCAAAAAAGGTGAAAGTGCAGTCTTAACTGCTCCTCCAGTTTTTTCACAGTTATGTATTCTTTATTTGCAGTTTTACTTATCTTTACCTATCACTTTCCATTTGCAAACACTTATTTTTTCTCAGCCAAAGTAGTTTATTAACAACTCTCTCTCTTTTTCTAATGCAGATAAGTTAACCTATAAAAATGTTAACCCTTTTCCCTCTAAAGAGTCTTCCCTCACTCATCATGACTGGAAGAAAGAGTAACACCACTCACACTTTATGATTTTAGATCATAAATATTCAAAAACAATGCAATAAAAAAAGTAATCAGCAGGTTTCTGAAGGAGCCTAAATAGTTTGAAATTCAGGGTGCCCTGCAAAGCTATTTATTTCCTGCGGCTTCTGGGAGCAATATAGTTTCAAATACAGTAGCATAGTGTTTTGATAGAGTGACACTTCTTATTTTGTGACCAAGGTCAATTTTCACAAGCTATCACTCTGGCCTGGACTGAGGAACTGGCATAGATACTTTGGAACACTTGGGAGGCATGACTTCACACTTGATAAGTATATGGAATAAATATGAGGACTATTTACAAAGCTCTCAACATGCTTTGGAAATGGCTGTATCATTCAAATGCTAGTGCTAAAATTACAGACTCAAAGCAACAAATAAAAAGTGGAAACAAAAAAGCAGTTTACTCATTCATAAGTTTGCACTCTTAAATTTTTACTTAGTATTTAAATTTTGTAAATTTTAATAATTCACTCCCACCCCAACATTCTTAAACCTTTCCAGAAGTATTTTATACTATAATAGTTCCATGGACCAGTACATTGTGGGGACCAACTGGCTGGAAGGCAGTTTTGCAGAGAGGGGCCTTGGGGTCCTCATGGACAGCAAGCTGACCATGAGCCAGCAATGTGTCCTTGCAGCAAAGAAAGTCAACAGCACCCTGGGCTCCATTAGGAAAAACATCACCAGGAGATTGAGAGAGATGATCCTTCCTCTCTGCTCTGCCCTCATGAGACACATCTGGAGTGCTGTGTCCAGTTCTGGGCTCCCCAGTAGAAGAGAGATGTGGAGCTACTGGAGGGAGTCCAGCAAAAGGCCACTAAGATGATTAAGGAACTGGAGCATTTTTCATGTGAGGAGAGGCTGAGAGTGCTGAAACTGTTCAGGCTGGAGAAGAGAAGGCTCAGCAGGGACCTTATTAATGTATATAAATGCCTGATGGGAAGGAGTGAGGGAGACAGACCCAGTCTCATTTCAGTGGTGCCCAGTGACAGGACAAGAGGCAATAGGCAGGAAATCCTCTTTAAATATAGGAACAAGCCTTTTACAGAGTGGGTTGTGAAACACTTGAACAGGTTGCCCAGAGAGACTGTGGAGTCTCCACCCTTGGAGGTATTTAAAATCTGACTGAACATAGTCCTGAGCAAGCTCTAGATGACCTTGCTTTGAGCAGAGGGGTTGGGCTAGATGATTTCCAGAGGTGCGTGACAACCTCAGCTATTCTGTGATTCTGTTATTTTCAGCAAGTCAGTACTCCTCTGCAGTATTTTACAAATTCAAAACCGTGTAAAAAATAAAAATCAGGATTATAGAAAATGAAATTTCTGTGTTTATCATCAACCATTGGTTCTAACTGGTACCCATTACTGCTGACACTAACCTCCACTTTCAAGTGAATTACCATTTTGAATTAATTCCTGTTTAAATATTATTGTGGCATTAAACGTTATATATTTTTCAATAAATCATGACAAAATACAAGCATCATCTAAAAATAATTTAAAGGACATGTCCATCTAGTATGCTACACAGTCATATGTGCAGTTCTGCTGACGTCTATTGGAGTTCATTTCCTAACAACCTCATTTCTATCACACAGTTGTTAATGAATTTTACTCACTGCAGTTTATTAAAATTCAGGGAGAGTTAAAGAAGAAGAATATTTTTTCTTCAAAATAGGTTCCATTCTTCAAATATAAGCACAGAAAAAGAATGCATTATCTTGTATGAAACATGAAATGTTCAAAGAGAAAGAGTTGAAAAAGAATTTTATAATGAATTATAAAATATTATGTTTTGATACAGAAGAGATACTGAATAGGCTGCTAGTAGGAACAATGTGCTAAAGCAAACAAATTTCTCAAAGATGTCTTCATTTGTTTCATTCAAATATTTCTGAATAACTAGCAATATTAAATTAGCAATTCTAGCAGGACAAACAGCATACATATTACCTGGAAATCTGCTTCTTCTGCATTAGAATAAAAAGTAGAAACTAGGGCTCTGTAGAAAGTTAAGTAAACTTCACAATTATACAGAAACATTAATGAGAAACCTACCTTGCCTACATACTGATAATCAGATCCTGTGTATTCCTCTAAAAGAAAAAACTGGTTCCACATCCAGCCGCGCTTCTGGCGGTGAATTGCTTTTCCATCATTCCCTGATGCACGTCCCCCAAAGCTTTTGGGTCTGAGATCAGGAGTCCTTCTGAACAGCATTTCTGTGTGGCAGGGATGCGGCAGCCACATCCAGAGCAACAGAAGTAGTAGGGCTTGCTGTATTATCATAGTTCTCCACTGCTGATGCTCTTCAAGCTGGTCAGCAATGGAGTCTACAGTTTTGTTTTTCTTGACTTGCTTTTTATGTCTCTAGTTGCTGATGCAGCCAAGCAGTTTCCAGCAACTCATCTCTGAACTGTACATAGTAACCAAATCCTGAAAGTAAACAAGGAAGAGACAATGTAAGTTGAAATGCATTCACTCCCTAGTCACCAACATCCCTGCTACTGTACCCTGCAGATACAAAACATTATGACATAGAAAACAACCTGGTTAGGAATGTAAAGGTTATCCAGATAGGGAGAACATTGTGAAAGCGTTAGGTAGCTGCTGTCAAAACACTTCCTCAGAAAGAGTAAGAGTGCCCTGAGATGATCAACTATTTCCCCATTAAAACCTTTCAATTTAGAAACTTCTAAGGGTGTTCTTTATATAGACTAGGGGATTAATATTGCTGAAACTTACACATTAAATACTGCTGCCTTTGCTTCAAATATTTTCCACCCAATTTGATTTACAAGAATTCCAGTGTTTTATTAATCTTACTATCAAGAGAACTGAAAAGCCAACACAAAGTAGATTCAGAAATGAGGAAATGGTAAAACACCAGTTCTCCAGGGTATTTTAAATGGTAAAAGAGAACATCATATGCATCAGAAGAAATACAACATGACAAGAAGCAAACTTTTAAATAGAAAAAGTTCTTGAGATGATCTTGCAATATGGAATGATGCAAACTTAGCCTTAAAATGTAGGAAGTATTTAAAAAATGAGGGCTTGTTTTGCAAGTATCCTGAATAACTAATTTTGGAAAGTACTGAAATTAATGTGTTTATGGGAAGTGATATTTAAACTGAAAGAGGGTAGATTTAGATTGGATATTAGAAAGAAATTCTTCACTGTGAGGGTTGTGAGACACTGGAACAGGTTGCCCAGAGAAGCTCTGGATGCCCCATCCCTGTAAGTGTTCAAGGCCAGGCTGGATGGGGCTTTGGGCAACCTGGTCTAGTGGAGCGTGTCCCTTCTTATGGCAAGGGTGTTGGAGTAGGTGGTCTTTGAGGTCCCTTCCAACCCAAACCATTCTATGATTCTATGATATTGCAGAGAGAAGGCAATCCTCTCATAACTCATCTTTGTTTTGTCTCCACTTTTTTTTTTTTTTTTTTTGCTTTGTTTTCTTTTAGTTTTTCCTTCTTCTGATAGAACCATGAGATGTTATTTCATCAAGACAATTTTAGCCAGGTTCTCTTTACTTCCATCCCAGGATTTTAAGAGTAACACTTTTTGCTGATGAGATCATTTGGTAATGTTTTCCTTCAGTAAATAATGAAAAACCATGATCTGTCTTCTTAATGGAGTATAGTTCCTACAAACTTTAACCTGGGTGGTTTGGTTTTTTTTTAGCATGCCCACAGAAAAAAATGCATAGATGGTGGTTTTAGCGCCTTCTATATTCTTCCACATGTGGCACAAAACTCAAGTAGCAAAACACTTGGGTCTTCTATTCTTTTCTGATTTTGATAGATAAGTTACATTGCACACAGCAGTCCCATGTGTCCTCTGGTTTTAATAATATTGTACTACAGCTCACTATCATCTTAAATATTTTTTATTTTTCAAAGTAGAGCTATATAAAACTTTCAGAAATTCTGTCTGTGTTTCAGTTTGATATTGATGTGCTACTTAAGATAATTCCAGTAAGCCTGTGTTGATTATAAGTTTGCAGTAAAATATCAGGGGTTTAGTGTGGAAAGCCTATGAAATGTAGTGATTTCTTACAGTTAAAAGACTCTCTGTGTGTGCACGCACACATTTGTGTGTGTGTATGTGTTAATAACTGAACAGATTTAGTTCAGGAGCCAGCTTTTATCTTCAGAGTTAAATTCTCTTAGAAGAATGTTTTCCCATCTCCTCCAACATTTGGAAGACTAAAGAACTTCTCAAAGCCACTGCTTTCAAGCTCCAAGACTGTTCACAGTAACTCATAGGCCTTTATTTCCATTTGTCTTAACACCAGGTTATGTATTGTTTCATTTACACCTTTTTCCTTTCTCCTAAAACTTTGACATTTAGTTGATTTATGAACTTTGAATACTATCCAGACCAATCTGTTCTAATATAAACCACTAATAACATATGCTGAGTTGTATCAGCATGTACAAACTGGAGATGTGATCCTCCACCTTGGAAATTATTTATCACAACTCATATCTATGTTCTTTTGAAACAAAAGTATGCTGAGTGAGAGAGAAGGACTATGATTTATTCTTACATACTTTGAAATGTTTCTTCTCAAAGACCACAGGAATTTCAAACTTGAAATTAGCTCTTCAGGATATTATTAGTTTCTCTAAAAATTGGAAAGCTATTGGATTTTTTTTTTTTAAAGGCAATATAATGGGTTTGGTTTTCTTTTGGTGTGTTGGTTTTTTGGTTTTTTTTTTGTTCTTTCGCTTTCTTGTTGCCATCAGTATATATATTCCATTATTCACACATTATTATTTGATGTAGAAGTGTTGTTAAATTCCTCTTGGGAAATAATGCTTCAATATTAGAGGTTGTTATTGAATTTCCTACTTGTTAAATTAGGTCAGCAGAATGAAAGCTCAGATGAAATTTGTTAAAGTTACAAAAGTAGCTAATGCACATGGACTCGGCAAGTATGGATGCTTAATGGATGTACGCACCAGCAAGGTCTTTTCCCTCCTTTGAGACTCCCCTTGGAGTTCAGCTTCCTGCTTTAAATGTAACAAGTTTGATAATAATCTACACTAAAGCAATAACATTTACCTTTAAAAATAAGCTAGCAAAAAACAAAAACCAGCCTGAACTACCAACAATTAAATAAAAAGCACTAGAATAAAAGAAATATTAGAAGAGAATTAGATTAAGGAAATATTCTCACATATAACTACAGAAAATAGACAGAAGTCCCAGTTCTGTAAGACATTGTGTTCTGTGCTACCCCATCAGAGATGGAACAGTCAATGGGAGAAGATAAATTTATCCTTTTTTCTTTTTTTTAGTTCCCTGGAAAACTAATTGGAAAAATGTCTAAATATTGGTGAAAATCTTATCTTAGAAGAGGGTATGAGAACTCAGTAGAATTGTAATAGTTTTGCTGGCTTCAAGTAAGTATATTTTTAAAAGAACTGAAATAACTTTAATTAGCTTTAAATAGTTTAACATGAAACTATTTCAGCAGTCTTTCTCCTCAAATCTGTCTCTACTTCTTCTTCCAGAAGATCACTTCTCAGCTTTTTCCCATAATAGAAAAGAAAGAAACAAACAAAAGAAAAATTAAAACTATTTTAAAGCTGTCTAAAAACCTATCAAATATGTGCAAGGTTCCATATTTCTGTGTAATCTTCTAAATTACATTAAACTTACTACACAGGAATATTGTCCCAACTCTGCTCTTGTTTCTACAGGTTTTTGTTTTGGAATTATTTTTAACGAGTTTTCTTGGAACAATCTCTAATATGGAGGAAATGGATCTATCATCACTGAAGCTATTAATCATTTCACAATTAGCATTCAGCTAACAATTTTAAAACAATTAGGCAGTTCCTACTTTCCTCAGGTTAATCACTTCTATATCACTGAGAAGAAAACATCTTAATACAAGTCAAACAGTATTCATGTGATTTCAAATATAATTTTTGCAAAATTTGGAAAATATGTTTTACTTGCTCTGTCATGCAACCCTCCTAATAGTACTAACACATACTTCATATCATTTGAAACTCATGAGATTTAAAAAACATATGAGATGGGCCATGAATACCTTTAAGCGATGCACTTCTCAGACCTTCATTTACTGGTTGCTCCAGGAGGTTGTTCTTTTACAACTGAGATGTTATTTCTTTAGTAAAATACTTTCTCTTTTTGTATATCTTTCTGCATTAATGTATAACTGCTTTTGGAAGTCAGAAGAATTAAATTTAAAGTAAAAACTGTAATATAGCTTGAAAGCTTGTCTATTTTTTTTTTTTCATTCAAGAAATTGTAGTAAACCTCTCTCTTTTGTGAAGAGCAAATCTGAACAGCAAAACATTTTACCTGGGATAGCTGCCATTTATAATTTTTGCTCTGCATTTAACCTTGGTCAAACTTGAACTGATTTTTAATTGCATAACATTTCAAAAAACTTGTTTAAAGAAAGATAGTTATGCAATGCCATTTCTGTTTTCACCATTTCTATGTCAGTTGGGAGCCATTACCTATTCACATCTCTAATCTTGTCTTTCAGTCCTTTTTTGCTATGTTTGTACAACAGAAAGATATTTTTGGAAATGAAGATGCTTCATGATATATTAGGTTAAATTACATTGTAATAAAATTAAAGATTGTTCTCCTCATAAAATTCCAATGAGAGACACTGGAGCATATTTTGTCCTTGCTTTGTTCTTACTCTGCAGAGGTGACACCAATAGAGCCATTGTTACAGTCACAGTGAGAAACTTTTCTTATTTTCTGCCCCATTTCTCCAAATCTTTGGTCCCCCGCCAGCCACCAGTATAGAGCTACCATACAGGCTGCAGACCCTTTTTCCAAGAGGTTACAGCTGTCAGTGATGAGACACAATTGCTACTGTTTTGGTGTCCTCCTTGAAGCAGATAGAGAGGCACCTTACTAAGTTAACTATTTCATTAGAACTCTGACTCCCAGCTTATGATGTCATAAACAAAATTCAAAATTCTGGTTAGGTTTTGAAATAATAGGAACTATTTAACAAGCTCGTAAAAATGGAAGTAAGAAGGTAGCTAAGTGTGGAAAAACCTGTATTTTCAATAAGCCTCAGAAGAGCCTCCAGCTCAGCTTAGTTGTTTTAACTTATTTGCCATCTCTTTATCAAAAAAGAGGAACAAAGTTCTAATGCTTTAGAGCACAGTATGATGAAGCAAGAACTTTAAACAGACACCTTTGCAATAAACTTTTATTCAAAACACAACAAAATATTTCCCTCTGTAAGGGTAACTTACAGGTGTAAGTTATCCCTTAAGGGAAAAAGACAACAGTACTTTTTATAAAGGTTTTTAAGAGTACTTGAAGCAAACAAATGAGCTCTTTCAAATTATCAGCTCTTAATGGCTTCTAATCTCATCATTCCTTGTATTACAGATTTATGTGCCTTGCTTTATCTATTATATCCCAATGAAGTTGCCTAAAGCCATTCATAATTTAATTGCCTAGTTCCGAACTAAGGAGATAATTGGTAAATTGTCAATAAGCTGCTTATTTCATAACCCCCAGCAGAACACTTACACATTGCATTGACCGCACTTCAACTTACTAAACTATAACATTTGCAAAGCAGTCAGCTATACCTTTGAATTTTAGAACTCAGTCCTCTTTATGAAGTCTTGCAACCCTTGATCCACTTAGGAATTTAAATGGAGTATGCATAGTTTGATGCTAAACTAAAAAAAAACCCAACAACAACAACTAACATTCCAAGCATTATGTATTTTAATTAGTAACAGTAATCATATTTCCCAATTGTCAAAACTACTTCACTCAAATAAGAGTTTTTCATATTAATTTCATAGTTCATGAGGAGAAAGACTGAAAAGAGAGGAAACAAAGGAAAGGAAATACTGAGCATTATAACTTTTGCTGCAAGAGTTAAGTAATATTTTAGGCAACAGGAAGATTATATAGAAGCATACTTTATGTATTATTTTAAAGTATATTTATACAGTACAAATCCTAATTGTTATTAAAAAAATAAGTTAATATGCACGACATTGATTTCAAAGTGGAAGATTAAAGATTCAGTCTGCCTTCCACTGGTAGTTCAGAAAAGTGATATCCAAAAAATGGATAAAATAAATCCAAGCAGATATTAAATGGAGGAGGAAGAAAGCATTAACACCACCCTGCCGCAGGGAGTGTTTTCCTCCTCCCTGTAAAGATCTCCTGATGCCTCACCACAACCCTTCCCTGTTCTTCTCAAGGAAGACTGAAACCCTCAGTCTTAAGATACAGCAGCACATTGAAAGGGTGAACATAACACCAGCGAAAACACGTAACACATTAGTAACTTGTCTTGCATCATAATTTTGACTGTTTATTAATGAGGCTTTTCTGTATTAATTAGATTACTTGGATACCTCACAATTCTTAGCTCTCTATATACGGTAAATTCACTTTCTTTCAGCAAGACACTAAGAGTAGCATACTATTATGGTAATTCTCTACTTACACATTTAAATTTACATTTGTCCCTAAAATTTTGGGAGAGAAGTTATGCATGCAGCAGTGACATAATGGTAGGTGACTTGTGGACATGAAAACATTATTTAAATCCCCACACAAGCATTTAATTCCTTGCTACATCCTGTTCTCCCTTCTAGATGACTCTTTCTTATCTGGTCATATATACTGAGTAAACTTTTCACAGGTCTTGGTAGCAACCCTGTATTTTTCTGCATAATTTGGATGCATAATTATAAATTTAATAAATTAACTTTCTAGAGTGCATACCCCCCGAATTAAAAGAAAAACCAAAACAGAATTAAAGTTCAAAATATTTCCCCAAAACTAAAGAAATTATTTGAAATGTGCAGTATATGATTTAAAAAAAAAAAAAAAAAAGTGGAAAGATCATATTAGGTTGCACAGCATAGGAAGGAACTACTTAGGCACAGTCCTGGAGAAAATAATTGAGGAATAGGAGTACAATAGTTCTGAACAATCTCAATACGGTGGAATTTTTTACACCAATCTTAAAAAAAAAAAAAAAGAAAAGGAGAAAAGGAGAAAAGAAGATTTGGCCCTGGCTGAGACGGAGTTAGTTTTCCCCGCAGCAGCCCCCCCAGCGCTGTGCTGTGTCTGGGCAGCCAGCAAGGTGTTGGTAACACACCGGTGTTTTGGCTCCTGCTGAGCAGCGCTGGCACAGCACCAGGGCTGTCTCTCCAACGTCCCCCTCACCAGCAGGCTGGGGGTGGGCAGGATCTTGGGAGGGGACACGGCCAGGACAGCTGACCCAAACGGACCAAAGGGATGTTCCATACCATATGGGGTCTGCTCAGCAATAAAAGCTGAGAGAAAAGACGAGGAAGCAGGGTCATTCATTATTACAAAATTTGTCTTCTAGAGCAACTGCTACACATATGGAAGCACTGCTTCCTGGGAAGTGACTTAACATCGCCTCATGATGGCAAGTAGAAAATAAATCTTTTGTTTTCCTTTGCTTTTGTGCATGGCCTTTGCTTCTGCTTTATTAAACTGCCTTTATCTTAGCATACAAGGTTTTTTTCCATCTTATTTTCTCCTCTCCATGCCCAGGTGAGGACAGGACTGATAGAGTAGCTTGGTGGGCACCTGGCATCCAGCCAAGGTCGACCCACCACACCTTCCTCTCCAATCAGCCTCATTTAAAATGCTGCGTCCAGGTTTGAACATCACAGCAACATGTAAATAATCAAAAATCAGGCTAGCAACAAAATGTTTAGGAAAAAAGTGTTATTTTTGAGGAAAGAACTATACCTATTAGCATGGTTTACAGAAAGAAAAAAAGATGAAGAAGGTGATAAGACCGTAGGTTTCGGAAATGGAAACACTTTTGAAAATAAGAAATTATTTTCAATGCACACCAATGATAGTATAAATAATTGATTTTCATCTGTCGTGGTTTAACCCTGGCTAGTAACTAAGCAGCCGCAGCCACTTGCTCAGACCTCCCCACCTGCACAGGTATGGGGAGGAGAAAGGAAAAAAAAAAAACTTGTGAGTTGAGATAAAGACAATTTAATAGGATAACAAAGAAAGATGGTGATGATAATAATAATAAGAAGAAGAATAAGAACAATAATAATACAAGTGATACACAAATGCAATTGCTCACCACATGCAAAAGGAAAAGAAAACCTGGGGATGTCCAATCTGTTTCTGAGCTGCAAATATGCCTCCCGGCTCACTTCCCCGGTTACATACAGAGCACGCCGGTCTAATTAGGGACTATCCCTCTGGCCAGCCTGGCCCAGCTGTCCTGGCTGTGCTCTCCCAGCTTCTTCTGCACCTGGCAGGGCGTGGGAAGCTGAAAAGTCCTTGACTTAGTGTAGACACTGCAACTACCCAGCAACAACTAAAAACATCAGTGTGTTACCAACATTATTCTCCTCTTAAATCCAAAACACAGCACTATACTGGCTACTAGAAAGAAAATTAACTGTGTCTCAGCTGAAACAAGGACACAATCACAATAACAATGATTTAGGTTAAGTATTAATAAAAATTTCCTATATATTTGCAGGGGTAGTTGGCAGCTGAAATGAGATGTGACTGAAGTTTGGAAGAACAGTCTGAGTGAACTGCTTTTAGAAATGGACTGCCTGCAGCTGGTGTGACCAGAGGGTTTCTCAAGATCTTTTCAAGCTCCATCCTGTAGAATTCTATCCCATCTTTTTTCAATGTCATTATTTCTCCTCATTATGTCTTCCTACCTCTGGTACCACTGTTACCAGTGGCCACCCTATTCTCCTATATACAAATACATATTATTCATTCCAGCTCAAGTCTGCCCTTTTCTGCTTATCTAATTTCATCTCAAAAGCAGCTGTAGATTTATTGTTGTGGGTTGAAAGCAACTTAAATTCTCTTGCTTGCCAGCCAGCGTAGCATACTTTTCCACATCAAACGATACAGTCCTAGCCACACAGTTCCCTCCCATTTACATAAGGTCTGTGTCAATCCTCTGAGTCTCCCTCCATCAGGTTTTGGAGTTGCATTTATCCCATCAATTATCTGCTATGTTCTCCCAGATAGAGTGAATTTAGCTTTTTCTTACCCCACCCTGAATTCATCCCATGTACTCCTTCCTAAATGATTATCCCTTTTGTCTTTAGCCCATGGCCATGCTGCCTTCTAAAACTTCCACGTTCCATTATTAGCAGATTTTTTTTTTATAAAGAAGGTAGTAGTCCATCTGTTAAAAAACCTCAAATAACCCCCAAAACCAGTTAGAGCTTTTAGTATTTAATTATATTTTCTTTTTCATTTCTTTCTTTCCTTGTTTGTTTAATTCAAAAGAAAAACCACCAAAAGCCAAACCACCTCTCACAATTTAAAAAGACCCCGCTCTGACATTTAGCATGCATGGTAGGGGAAAAGGAGAAGGGAGTGATGGTGGAGAGGAGGACAAAGACCCGTTCTGATGAGAAGCAGCGAACAAGTTCCAGAATGTGTTTTATTCTCTGAAGAAGCAGGGAGTAGAAGAAAAATAGTGATTTATCAGACAAAGTAAATCTATTTGCACCACTGTAACATTGTAATTTAGACAAAAGGGCATATACTAAAGAGATTTTTGTTAAAACACCACTTTCTTCTTATTATTCATTACATTGTCTTTGACGGACCATGATTTTTTGGAAATGAAAAGATCAGAAGATTCTGTCTGGATGTTACCAAGAGCCAAACCTGAGAGATCATTGAATGTCTAGATCTGGGGACTTAATATTCTTTCTCCCCGTACTGAAGGGTTTTCCTGAACAGGGTGAATTGTAATGAGTAATGCTGAAGGGTTACGAAAAAGACATTATTTTCCTTCAGGGCAGGTGGAATTTTAAATCTCCTAGTCTTTGCTATCCAATGTTTTCACCTGCCAGCAAACTCTAAGCCTTATTAGAGAAGCAGAATAAGCACAGAAGCATGCCAAATATCTAAAAACTCACCATAATCTCATCAGGAGTTTATATCTTCAGCTTAGGCTGAAACCTTACAGCTTCAGAGAGCAGAGGCAGTTCACTAAAGCATAAAGAATTGGGGCACTGAGAGACCGTGCCTGCTTAGAAAACTGTGTAATTTAATAAAGTGTTCATTGATGTCTACACAGTGGCTCCTCAAACTTGTGTTAGTGCCTGTGCCTGCAGCATGGATAGTCCCATTCCTGCTAATTAGATGACAGCAGAAGGATTACGTTCTTTCTTAGCAGACAGGAAGAAATGGAAACGACCCTTTCTCATGGAAGCTCACAGTTGAAATGTAAGAGAGGATCACATTTCAAGAAAGTTTGTTAAAGCTTATGATTGTCTCTCACATTTATTAGAATAAAAGTGTAAGCATTGAAAAAAAAAACCACCTTTATTATTCACAGATGCCATAAATGTTATATTTGGCATTAAAAAAAATCTTGAATGACAAGAAGCTATATTTGGAATGCATTTGAAATTTTTTACTATTTCTCAAAGTCCTTGGAGTTTCACCGTGTGTTCAGTTCCTCTATAATTATTTTAGTTTATTAAAAAGCCTGGCTATGGTGACACTTTGTATTGCTCTCAGTCTATACAGCAAAGTAAAAGTCCCTTTATGGCCTGACTGCAATTTCTTGGGCCAGGATGACCTGAAATTATGAAAAAAAAAAAAAAAAAAAAAAAAAAAAAAAAAGTAGGGAGTGGTAATATCATTTATTATACTGCTGCATACAGTATACATGGTTTGCTATGGCAGGATAAAATTATCATCATTTCTTCAGCATTAGTGAGTCAGAATTATAAAGTGTCCTTTAAGACTTGTCTGTAAGTTGTTTTAAATGTTAAACCATTATGAGAAAACTCTTAAGAATATACCACATATATGCATAGTGTATAATAATCTGTAGCATTTGGTGCCTAACATTATATCATCCACAGTGCATTGCAACTAGATAAACATCAAGTATTCAAGTGAGGCAGTATAATATTTGATATTGCTTATGCAATATGAAACTATCAGTTGTATGATGTATGCATAGTGATAAGAGCTAATTAGAAGATCACATCCTACTTTTTCCCAAATAGTCTTCGCTTTAAAACAGTACACAGCAGGCTGCAACTGACATCTTTTCAAAATTGGATTTACACCAGGATTAACTATAAGGACCTGCAATTGAGATCATGAAAATTCACCTTTTTTGCATATCTCAATAATGAAAAGGATGTGTCTCGACTAGCTTTGAAAAGAGATACCTACTCTTAAATAGCACATCACTCTTACAATAAGGCATCACATATGGGCATGATAAAATTCTGATGGACATGGGTCAATTAGAAACTTTGGAGGTAAGGAAATTTTCTCTTAAGAATGCTTCAGTGTACTGTAAAACTCCACCAGCACTAATTATACTGACACTCGGAGAGCTCTTCACACTTGGTAAACACCTTTTATACATACACTGGCACTGCTGTGTAAGAACACGGAGGTAGACATTGATCAGGTAAGTGAAATCTGCATATTCTGACCCTGGGCTCCACACTTGTATTAAGATTGTTCTGAATGCCTCCTGCAATATCTGTATATTTCTATGCTATACACAATCTCTGTTACTGTCTCAGTCTTCAAGGTAAGAAAGATTAGGGCAACACAAGAGATTCTATTGCACTAGCAAGCTTAGCTGGAAAGGTCAGATAAACTTGTGGGTTTCAGAAATATTCTCTGAGCAAATCGGATGATATTTCAGAACATGTTTGTATAGTAGAACTTTTTTTTTTTTTTACATATCTTTCATGGTTGCTGGTTTTACAGAGGTGTATATGTTGGTTTGCTGGTTTTCTACATGCTATAGTTTAATGGTTATGTTTTTTGATGTTGACCATAGCATCTGAGAAAATGGTAATAATATAGGACTATTACAGAGATAGTCTGAAGACAGTTACTGAATTTGTGTTGAAAGCCAGTAAGGAAATGCATCCTTTTCCCATTCAGATGTCATCTGTGTAGAACACTGCTTGACAAAACAAACACTTAAAAATTATTATTTCAGGGGAAAAAAATAAAAATTAAAAAACAAAACAAACAAACAAACAAAAAAAAAACCCAAAAAAACCCAATGTGCTAAAGAACACTTTTAGTACTCACCTCAATAATGTGAAGAGGAACTCTTCCGAACAAGAGCATTCCTCTGGAGAAATAGATCACTGAATTCTACATGTGTTTTCTCCCATAATGTAATGTTTCACAGACTGTGCTGTAAGCTTTTCTGATAAATACATGGGTTGAAATCAGCAACCACTTTGCACTGGAATGAACTTGCCGAGGCAATTGGTGAAGGGCTATATCCAACTGCCACAGGAGACACATGTTTTTCAAAACAGTCATTCCATCTCTGATCTTTCACTCCTGGTTTTCAAGGGAAACCAACAAAACACCTTTCAAAGATAAACATGGAACAGAACTTCAAAACTCAGCTGGAAGCCAAAAACAATGGACTCAAATGAGTTGCTGGTTTTATTGAACTTCATATCTCTCTCCCTTCCCTTCTAACCTCTGTATGTCTGCAGGTAATAAACTACTGATCTCTTTTCTTTGAAAGCTAAATATCTCTTCCCCCCCCAACACCCTTCTCATACTTGTCTATTTCATTGCTGGCAACTATATATACATGTATATATATTTTTCTTCACAGAGTTCATGTAATTGATAGCTATCTAATTAGAGAAATTATCCTCAACTTTTTTTTAGTCTTTAGGTCCACTTTTTCTATTTTGGATCTAAAAAAAAAAAAAAAAGAGGCCTCTATACTGAAAGAATGTAATTTTTTTTTTTTTTTCCAAGTACAGCCAGACAGGCTAGTAAAATATTTTGACTTTATTAAAAAAAAATAAAAAAAATTACACATCCAGTCCTTGAATCATTACAGTTCCAGCAACACTAGCAGTCTTTATAGCATTCATTATGGCTTCATCCAAGATGCAGAGAAAGAATATACTCTTTTCTATTACTCTACAGAATACAATAATCAAATACTATCCTATTATTCTAGTCTGTACGAATAAGAAACTGAGGCAAAGACAAAGCAGTTACCTGAGATTACAGAGCAAGTATGTGACAGGCAAGGAGGCAAATTACATCTTTTGAAGTCTCAAGGTGCAATACTGAGTGGTCTTTCATTTATCCTCCTCTGAGAGGCTTCTATTCTGTATCTGGTACTTGGGTATCCTGTTTCAAGCCTGTTTGATGAGGTCATCAAGTTTATGACTAGCAATGGACTTACTATTAGTCAAGTGAAATAATTCAGCTGCTCAGTGAGGGGGGGGTGTGGTAGACAAGAAAAAAATAGTAAGCTCCTACCTGTAGGATAAAGCAATGCTATGAAGAGCTATAAATACACTGGAATTATTATAGCTGTATAACTCAAGTAATAAAGCATTGACATAATTGAATGTGGACTGAGGAGCAACGAGAAAATGGAATAACAAGCAGAATCTCCTTATTCCTTAGGAAGACTAACCATGTTTTACAGAATTTATCTATGCTATTATGTGAGAGAGAATGTGCAGACCAAGAAGTGTCCATATGTCACTTTCAAATATGAATAAAATGAATTTAAAACTTGTTTCTGGCTGTCATGAAAGCTGTGAAACTACATATGGAAAGATCAAGTTGGTAACCTATTAAGACATAAATGCCGAGGACTGATAAATAATAGGAGAATGAATCATACAATGTATAAGGAACTGTTAAAGAGATATATAGGAGAAACATTGTTCTCCAGAAAGAAGTTGCTGAAAACTGAAGTCACTGAAATAGTAAATGCCTTCAATGTACAGGTAACCAAAAACTATCTGCTTTGCTGCCCCAAATGAACAAACCTAAGTGTCAGATTAAGCATTGAGTGAAGTTGTGTGGGTAAGCATGAGCAGACTTTGTCTTCAAAAGGTGTGAGATATGAAACAAATTCAGGAAGCCATTTGTAATTAGTGCATGAGTGGTTGTATCCTGAAGTTCTAAGTGTGGTTCACAGTATCTGGGGAATGGAAAAAAAAAAAAAAAACCACAACCAAAACGCACATATTGGCAAACAGGACAAAGTGGAGAGTCAGAGGAAAAACAGGCTGTAGAGAATCAGCACCTACCTTTTCTTAATCTCCTCTCCTACCCCCAAACCTTGCTTAAAAGCAACTAATGAAGTAGCAACATCTATGGTGTACAGGATGAAGATATTCCAGAGGAACGGCATTTGCAAGGAGAGGGATCAGATAGCAAGCAGGAAAATAGCTCTGACTCATGGTACAATTAAAAAGGAATTGTTATCCCATATTGGTATGTGTACATATTTGTTTCAGCTTGGGAAGTAAAGATCTTCCAGAGTAAGCCAAAGTAAACTGACACAGTGATTTGACTTAAGCAAGCCTGGAACAGTACTATGTAATTAGAGATAAACTTGTTCTTAAAAGAGCTGTAAAAGGAAGACAAGAGAATGTCTGGGAATTTTCCAAGATCTTGGCATTCATCTGAGATGTTTTCTGGTGGTCTGCACAGGCTGCCTGAAGGAAGAAAAGTGACAAATCCTTAAGAGAAGTCTACTGGATCTGAGATTTTGAATTTAAGTTTTGATTGTATTGTTGTGGCTAAGAATGCATTAAAAAAAAAAGCTAAAAGAAAAAAAGCTTTACCTATGGTCATGGTATTAAATTTTCTTTTATTTTCCCTGAGTTTTTCCTATATCATGGCATTAAGCCCACTAGGTGCTACATGTAGGTTAAACATTGTAAAATACAAACTTTAAAAATTGCTAACACAAGAAAAGAGAATTTGTTTAAAAGTTAAGGGTGGGGTTTTTTGGTATTTGTTTTTTCTGCCAGCATATTTTCTCTCCAAAGTGTGACTTCATTAGCTTCAAAATCATTCACAAATTCAGTACAGATGGCAGCTAATCAGGCAGAGATGTTAACCGAGGCCATTCCTCTCCAGAAGACTGTTCTGATCACCAGGTCTTAGGATCTCTCACAGCCCCTCTCACTGAAATTTTTCAACACTGGTGACTTTTCCATAGTTGATGAAACAGGAAAAAAAAAGGTAAGAGAATGACAGCTGCCCAGTAGCCATGCCATTCAAGAAGGTCTCAGAGGAAGAAAAATCAAAGCCAGGCAGAGTATTATATTACAGTTGCTGCTAATCTGCATTCTGCCAATCTCTCACTGCTCTTGCCTTCTGCTTGCAACACCAATTAGTATCTCCAGGAACCACACAAAAAAACCTGAATAAAACAGTGCTTTCATCAATAATTTCCAAGGTGTTAACACATTTTGAAAACTTATTTTGAGACTTTCAGGACCTAATTTTTCATGTAACAATCACAAAAGCTCCAATTATCCATGAATTTCAGGCTAACCTTGTTCTATTTCGGGACTTGAAAACTGAAGCGCTCTAAACTTGCAGACGTCTGAACAGGTTGGTCATGATCCTTCTGACAGAATAGAATGTTTTCCTCCTTTTCCCCCTCCCCAATAACCACCAGTATCGCTCTGAAGCAATCATCCAATGGACTGTATTAAACTGTTTGGCAGAAGCTAAAAGAATATAGCCTTCATTGTGTACCATTTTTAATGGGGTTTTTTGTTTGTGTTTTGTGACAGAATGGCATAGAGTACCATCTGCTCAGTAAACAAACTTTATTTTGTAACATTCTGTAGTAAAAAGAATGAGGTTTCAATATCACTTGCAGACAACTCAAGAAACTTCATACACAATTACTTTACATAGACAATTCAGAAAATAAAAGGATTTTTCTACTTTTACTGAGGGCTTTAGGAATCTATAGAACAGTGATTGGAAGTACAGATACAATTAGAGTTTTTGATAGATTTTAGTGTTACACTGGTTTCTTTCTCAGTTGAATTCTTTGAGATAATCTTAATTTCATGATAGGCTTTGGCATCAGGATTACAAAATTGGAGCTTTTCAGACAGTAATGGCTTTATCACAAGTGCTATTTGAGAGGTGTTTGGACAGCTGATGAAGTTTTACATGATCCAGTCCTGGATGGGGTGACTTGTTTTGTTTCTCTGTGTGTTTGTACGGGTGTATGTACAAACTTTGCAGACATAGGGACTGAACAGTAATTGTACAAGAGAAATACAAGATATTTAGATTATCAGAGTTCTTTATGTCTGTCAATTATCATCTAGTCTCTGTTTTTTCTTTCTTTTTAGAATTAAGGACTGTTTCACCATGATGTGCACAGCTAATAATTTAACTTAAGGTTTTTTTTGAAAAACAGTCTTTTTTTTTTTTCAAACTGAAAACAAATTATCAGCAATTAATGATGTATTGATCTTTGAGGTTCACAGACTACAAAGCAATTTTTTCTAAAAAAGTTTTCAAGTGTTTTTACAGGGGCTTATTCCTACCTTGTGCTGTACTATATGCAACATTTTAATATCATTCTGAATGAGTAATGCTGTCTTAGGCAATATGTACACATTTTTCTCTACAGAATATCCTTCTGTAAACTTACCAAAGGTCTAGGACAGCAAGTGAAGAAAACTCTCTCTTGTAAAGATCACAAATAGGTAACCACAAGGAAACTGCAGAAATATAATTCTTTAATTCCAAGAGTCAACAGTGTACTCCAAGTGTCTACTCAGTGACAAACAGACTTCCGTACCATCCTGTTCATAAGTGAAAAAATAATGATGTAAATACCACCTAGTTCCCCAAGAAAACTGTCTTAAAGGTGTTACCAAATTCCTGTTGTCCTAAGAGTATCTCTCCCATATTTAAAGGCAAACTCCTTCAAATCTGCATATGTGAAATATATAGAGATATATGTGGAATATAATGAAGATTTTACATAGAATTTCTTGACACTATAAACTAATAGCTTAGGCAGACACAAAATATTTCTGCAAAACAATTAATACTTTAAAATATTCACTCAGCTATGGCAAAAAGCAAAGAACTCTCACCACTTAAGCCCACTAGATGCATAACAATAATAAACTTGAATGCCTCAATCCATTTCCCCATTGTACTAATTTCAGCTGGGGTAAAGTTAATTTTCTTAGTAGTAACTCATACAGTGCTGTGGTTTTGATTTATGACCAGAACAGTGTTGGTAATATAGAGATGTTTTTGTTACTGCTGAGCAGTGCTCACACAGAGCCAAGGCCTTTTCTGCTCCTCACCCCACCCCACCAACCAGTAGGGAGGGGGTACACAAGGAGTTGGGGGGCAGGGGGGGACATGGGACGACACAGCCAGGACAACTGACCCGAACTGACCAAAGGGATATTCCATACCATACGGCATCATGCTTAGCATATAAAGCTGGGGGAAGAAGGAAAGGGGGTATGTTCGGAGTGATGGCATTTGTTTTCCCAAGTAACCATTACATGTGATGGAGCCCTGCTTTCCTGGGGATGGCTGAACACCTGCCTGCCCATGGGAAGTGGTGAATGAATTCCTTGTCTTGCTTTGCTAGCGCGCACAGCTTTTGCTTTACCTATTAAGTTGTTTTTATGAGTTTTCTCACTTCTATCCTTCCCTTTCTCTCCCCCATCCCACTGCAGGGAGAGTGAGGGAGCAGCTGTGTGGTACTTAGCTGCCTACCAGGGTTAACCCACAACATCCATCCATTTTTTTTCTCACAGAAAGCTATGATAAATAAAGGTAATCCTTCAGGATAACAAGAACCATATGACCTGTACATTTTTACCAACAGATTCCTTCAAATCAATTGCAGCGAGGGAAGCACTATAGAAGATCACAGAACTATTTGTAATAGACTCTGCTTACCATTCTTGGGTTGCAAAGTTATCAGGAAAATCTGAATCTCATATCTTCTGCTAACGCTATCATCTAAAAGATGGCTAGAAAATAAACCTACAAAGATACAGATACAAGAGTACACACACAGATACAATATACTCAGATACCTTCTGCAGAAAAAATATTATGGGAAGTGTCAATGTGGGAAATGTTGACCATCTGTGATCAAAATCACTCCTGGGGAAGCAAATTCATTTCTGTCCAAAGCATACCATGACTTAACTACAAGCTAAAGAATTACTGTTTCATCTGATCTGCCTTGATATTTTTACAGAACGGCATCCAGCTTCTCACTTCTCATTTCAGGCTGAATCTCTGTCATACTGCTACAAACATTATTTGTTGGACCTGTCAGGAAAAATGCAGGGACTCAATGCAAGTGTCAGCATATGAAGAAGCAATGCTGAACATTTACAGCTTCCTGTTCTCATTTATACCTTGCTTTACAGTAAAGCAAGCAATTACAAGAAGCTTAGGACTTCAGACAAACACGGGAGGAAGGTTACTTGAGGTCCTACATCCATTCTTTAAGGTCCAAAAGAACAATGGTGCCAGACTGGAAGCAAAAGTGATTCTTAACAGGCTGTAACAGTCACATAAATTAAATGGAAATAAATCTCATTGACTAGTTTTTTTTCCTTATGATTCCTTCTGTGCACTTTTACAATTTCCATCCAGTGTCATTCATGAGTTACTTGCTCTAGCCTGTATTTTGAACATAGATTTTCATTGGTATGTTGAGAGCTATCCCTTCTTTTCCTAAGCTTTTCATTTTATTCCTGGTGTTTCTTTTAGTCCTCTTCCAAACACTTGTTTGAGCAAGCCAGGCTAGCATAAGAATATAATGTCAATGAAAGTGTTATATTTATGTTACTGCAAGAATGTCAAGGATCTGTTCTCAGTTTCAGCAACAAAAAGCAAGCTACTTCAGTGACTGAAGTGTACTTGCTGAAGATATTCACTGGTGTCACTCAGAGCACAATGTGATATATATTTAAAATGTATATTACCATATTTAAAGAAATTATGGGGATTTTTTCCTAAGTTATGAGAAGCACAGAACTACAATGCTATCATATATATACATACACACATTAGCAAAACTTAGAGAAAACGTCAAGCAATGATTTCCTCCCTCTCTTTAAAATATTATTATAAAGTAAAATAGATATATCATCTCTAATAGCTGTTATAAGTGAAGATTGAAGAACTCAAGTGTAAATTTTTCCTGTGCTTACGAACAAACCTTCCAACTTGCAATGTCTTCACCACATTACTCAATGCAACTCTAAGAAAGACAGTTGTATGATAGTGAAGAAAAAAAACCAACCCATAATGAATACACCAGCTCTAGAAGACAGACAGGTGTTTAAAAAATGGCCATGCACTGAATAGGATATGCACTGAATAGGATATAAAGTCACTTTCACACTGTTGAAAGCTTTGCACCTTTCCGGCAATTTGTGAGGTAAGAGGTCAAACACCACCCGGCAGACAATGAGGTCAGCAAGAAGTCAGGTCACAGAGCAACTGGATCACAGCGACAGTACCACTGCTATCATTTCCATCCTCAGTCCTGATGGATGCTCATGTGTGATATGTCTCCCTTGTTCTGGTCTGCAATTGGACAGCAGCCTCTTCAAAGCCTCTGTGCCTCAGTTTTTTCCAAATCCTGTTCCACAACCTTTTACAATTAATTTGGAAACTTTGTCCCTCAAAAGCTCTATTTATGCAAACTGATGTGGTCTGCTACAAATGCTCATCCGTACCAAGGTATGCAAGTTTTGTCCACAGTATCAAGATCTGTAACATTTTCTCTTTTCATTAGCAAGCTTCTTTTATTCACTGTCTTTTAGAGAACCTGTTCATGAGGAAGGAAACATCAGTTCTATAGAATAATATTCTGGAAATAAATTAATGACTGATGGTGTCACCTGGACTGCTTTGGCTTCCTCACTTAGGGGACATTTTTCACAGAACTACTAGATAAAGATGAGTTCCTTGTTATGAGAACGGGGGAGGAAAGGTAAATAAGGAAGGAAGATTCAGTTATTAACTTCTTAAAGAGGATTTTAAAGTAAGATGAAACATGGGTATGCTAACATAAACATGTAATTTTGGTACAAATAGGAAATACCTGGAAACCAGTGAGGGCAAGGAGCATAAAAAGAACAGATGACAGTCAGAAAGAATGAAGAAGGTACTGCATTAGTCATCTGTCAAACATCTTTGACATCTGTACATTAATACAAAAAGCACAGCAAGCAAGCCTAAAAAATCTTGAAGTCTTTTGTTTTAGAAGTTGAAAATCATATAATAAGCATAATAGAGAGCTGGTGAAGTATCCCATAGAACTGGAAAATTATGATGATAATATGTGCAGGAAAGACAGGAAGACCAAAAGAGGAGGTAGTTTTTGAAAGAAACCATATGGCAGAAATGAAAGCTTTTCTAGTGCAAAAGCAGGATAGGAAATGCAGTAAAGAACAGACTTTGGCTAAACCACTGACATTTCATTCAAAACATAGGGAAGCAAGCACATAAAACATATGAAATATATTGTATTGCTAAATATGAGTATAAGGGAATAGCAAGCAAAGAAAGAGGTAAAATGGAGAAAGTCAAGGCAAAAATGAGAAGTCACAGAATTATTTCATCCTAGATGTCTCTAAGAGCATTAGCAACAAGAGCAAGATGAAAAATTTTGATTCAATAATCAATGAAGAAATAGTGCTTTTACAGCTAAAATGAAGTTGGAGAATGCAATGTCTTTTCTCAGCAGCATTGTTTCTAAAAGTAAATTTACAACAGGTAGCTAATAAAATTAATATTGGCAGCAAGATGATATGATCTCAACATTAAATAGGAAAAAGTCACGATAAAGATTAATTGAAGAACTTCGATGAGAATCGCCAGCCTTTGCAATGCTACTAGCTGTGTTACAAGCTAGGCTTGCAACTAAGAGCTGAGAGATCAGAGAAATCCATAAACAATTCCTTGGTCAGAAGTGATGTGCATGCTGTCTGAAGGAGATGGAACGACACTGGACAAGGTGTGCAGCTATGACAAAAGCAACCCCGTTACGTTATGGAGCTCTTCTTTCACTGAAAAGACATTCAGAAAACTGATCAACCCAGTATCTGTACGTTCATGTGTTGATAAAATAAAACCATCTCATACTGTCCACTGCAAATTACAGGTTTTTAAAGCACTGGGCCTAATGAATTTGCTGCCAGTATAGAACATGAATTGGCTGAAGCAGTTTCAAAATAATTAGTCATTCTCTTACTTAAAATATATTTTCCACTCCAATTCCACTCTAAATTCTTTCTATAATTGAATAATTATCATGCCTTGTGGACAGAGAAAAATCAGTAAGTGTGAGCCATCTTAATGCTAGTGAGGCAAACAGATCACTGAATATGATTTAACAGCATCATCTGGATCCAAAACAGAAGCTGATACATGAAGAGGATTACTACCTATAAGAAAAATAAAGTATATCTTTCTCTATTCAGGCAACAATGTGAGGGGCTCAGGTAAAAAATAGATCCATTTTTGAACACCACACCTTAAGAGGAGGTGTGGAGAAGTGAGGATAAAAGAGGAATTGTCATGATTATCCTTGAAAAAGTGCCAACAAACCGGTGTCACTAGGTTATAACAGAAAAGCATGTGAGGGGAGAACAAGTTACAACTTTCAGATATGTAAGATTTCTGTAAAAGAGACAGGGGATAATCTGTTATCCACATCTTCTGAACATGACAAGAAGTAATGGTTGAGATGATTTGTAGCTGGGGAAAAAAACCACAAAACCCAGCCCAGTGAATGAATTTTTTTTGTAACTTTAATGATAATTACATCTACAGACAGAACTAGCACACATTTACATAGTACAATTTGTCTCTTAAAACTGTCTTGGAGATTAACTTCCCTTTCCACCTCTATCCATCCATAATCTTGTAAGTGTTACTCCCAGAAGACCAACCCTGAACTTTATTTTATTTACACTGAAAAAAGTAATAAAAGGCTATTATATAATACATACTTTCAGACATCTTTCACTTCCACACAGTAACTGAACAAAGTAGGAGACACAAATTTTTTTAGCCAATCTTAATCATACAGACCCTATTTTGTGAAATAAAAAATAATAAAAGGTTCTGTCAACCTAGATTCAACTTAAAATAAGTAATATTTGCAGGCTGGCTTCCACAGCCCTCTAGGGATTAAAGATAATTTGAAAAACTAAATGCCTACTCATATTTTGTTTGGTAGTAGCTCACCCTACATTTGCTTTTTCAGAGTTGTCACTTTAGACTACTAGATTTTCAGAAGTACCTTTTAACATCACTGGAAACAGGAAACGTAGCCCAAGGGCCTGAACACACAATGGTTAATGCTTATATACCCGCTGTGTCTTCAAGGAAAGGAAGATGGAATGATTCCAAGTATGCAGAAGAAATGCTGTCTGAAAGAGGAAAAATAGTATGAAAGCTGTAGTCACATTGCTATTAAGGATGACCCGTCTCCAATATGATGTTTGATTCTTTTAGATATTTCAGCCATTTCAAATCACACTTAGTTCTAATGTGGTATGTCATTTATCATCAAACATAAAATGTTATGTTTCCAAAGAGATTGTGGTGGGAAGAAACAGAGGAAAGAATTCAATATTTTTCATTTAGAGAAAAATTTAATTTTTTATTTATTTATTTTACAATTGACACTGTCTTCACTGACCTTGAAAGGTCCCAGGAAGTTCTCTTCCTTTTTCTACTTTTATTTTAAATTTCCGGGGGGGGGGGGGGCGTTGGTGGTTTTTTTTTGTTGGTGTTTTTGTTTTTTGTTTGGTTTTTTTGTTTGTTTGTTTTTCTACTTAAGCATACTAAGATACATAGACAGTGGACAGGGATGAACCTGAAACAAAGTTTCTATTCCTAAATCTTCAAGCAATGTGAAGTGTCAGTTAGGGCAAGTTATTTCAAAGCTCCGTGAGCTATTCCCCACCTCTTAGCCTTTTCCAGTCTTGTCTACTTTGTAAATGCCTTATATCTGTGACAGTCTCTATCAGGCCACAGCATTTCCATACAAAGAGTCCAAAAGAGCAAGAAAATTCAAGCAGCTAGACTAGGCAGTTTACACACGTCTGTCTTAGTGCTGGAAGCCCCACCACACTACAGTAAGATGTTTTTGTTTGCTTTTCATTCCTGCGTAATGTTAAATGGGTAAAGCTGCACATCTTTATAGAGAACCACACGCCCCTGTACCCTTTATGTGTACCCTGGGTTCCATATTTCATCTCCCACCAAGCGGTTCAGACTTCCAGGTTCTTCTCTTCCCCCATAAACTCTTTCCTCCCAATCCTTCCACAAGCAAATATCATGGCACAGGACTTCAAGGCAGATGGAAGGATTTTGAACAGGATAACCAAGTCCCACCAGGATGTCTTTATAAAGGGCCCCAGTGATTATCTGTAAAGCAGCCCAATTAACAGGACAAATTCCCAAGATGAAACTGGAATAGAATGCTATTCTCAATATCTATGTACTCATAAGTGTATTATATATTATTTGATAATCCCAAATTATCAGGAAGACTTGATTTTAAGTTTTACCTGGTAAAACAGCAGTGGTAACAGCAGCATCCCCTCTCTCGACTGAATACTGATTGTTATTTCAGATTGGACTAAAACCAAAGAAGTCAGTTACAGTATTATGCATTATTT
Source organism: Aramus guarauna (assembly GCA_013400195.1). NCBI lineage: Eukaryota > Metazoa > Chordata > Aves > Gruiformes > Aramidae > Aramus > Aramus guarauna. The sequence continues at coordinate 109,001 of VXBL01003132.1, forward strand.
TATATTTCTCTAAATAATCTTTGTACGCTGCCCAACCATCTGTATAAATCAGAAAAAAACCTGGGAGTTAATAGGACTACAGACTAAGTAGAATGGATATAGTTGGGGCAGGAGGGGGTTGTGTTCATTAATTATAATGTATTATATGGGCAAAAAGAAGGCCTAAAGCTCTTCAGTGACGCTGAAGCCCTTGCTGTTCTGCAACCAACCAGGCAGTGCACAAATAGATAAGAGGACAGTGCCTAAGCACAAACACTGTGCAACTCAAAAAAACCCCGTATTTCACATACCTATTAATAGCTAATACGTGATGTATGATAAAAACTGACTTTTTTTATTGCTAATTAAATCTTCATAAATAATATCCATTATATACTGAAAATCATCCAGGAAATACAGCTGTACAGCATAAACTGTTGATAGCATTAAATAGTCTTAAAACCTCCAAAGCATACCATAAAATCCATGTTTAAAAATGAGTAAGAGTCTGAAGAAACACAAAAAATATTTGTAAGAATATGCAAAGTATCAGAGTATCCAAGAAGAATCTAGATGTGTGTACTGATACCTAGAGATAGTTTTTATGGACAGATGTAAAGGGACTTATCACATGAGTGTTTATGTCTGAAAATTTTTTTAATGTCTCTTAAGAGGCATGTTTCTTCAGGACATTGCTACTCAAATTAGGTCTATCAAAGTTTAACCAATTTTTTCCATCCTGGTGATACAGCCCAGGAAGAGCGTACCTGGAAGAAGTATGACACAGTACTTAGCCGCCCACTGGAACAGAAATTTTATATACCCTGCCAGAATTAATATATATATATATAAAATTTTATTTTTTTTAAACAAAGGAGTTGTGTTTCAGCTGCATAATAAAATTTCGCACAAAGGACTTCAGGTTCCTTTTAGCCTGTCACAGTGAACCCCTATCTTGTTCACAAGAACCAGGATTTCAAAGTATTCAACTTTTATTTTGCTATATCACATTATACAGATGAAAGCCAAACATCCATGCTTGTCAGAAAATATGAAATGAGAAGCAAAGAGCATAAGAAGTATGTCCTAAGCAAAGAACATGACACATAAAAGGAACACCAAAATACCAGCGCCTGCACAGCATAGAAAGGAAGCAGGTGATCAAGTTCTGAGTAACAGTTGGGCAACATTAGGATATATGAAACATTGAAAAAACATTGCTTATGATTTTTGAAAGTTTATGAACAGAAACACATAAAAAATAACACAACAAAACATTAAAAATTTAGTAGTAAAATATGTGTATAAAAAAAGCACAGAAGTGAAAGTTCGTGATTTGATTTCCCTTATAATTTTATGTCACAGTCTTATGTTGAGGAGTTAATAATTGTAAAATATTTGGCAGCGTTTGACTTACAACACTGTAGACTTTTTGGTGAAATAGCATGTTGGTATTTTATTAAATACAGAACTCTATATATTGCTGAGGATGTAAAAATTTCTTCTTAACACACGGTGAAACAAAAGTGCAATTAAGCGCTTCCTAGGTAATAGGAATGATCAGCTCAGCGTAGCTTCTCATTTTGCACTTCTCTTCCAGGACAAGCTCTGATCACATGTATTCTACATGCAATTCATTCATTCCAACTGTCCTCTGCATTTCATTACTAAATCAGAATGCTCATCTTGGTCTTTAAATCAATTAAATCAACTACCTGACAAATACTTATTGGAGATCAGTAAAAGGTTATGAAAGAAAGTCACCACCTTTTAAGAATTACATGAGGGATGGAAATTGCCCTTTTATTAAAATCTAGGTGGAAACCTATAAAATGTCTGAAAAAATTAGAAGTTCTGAACACAGTACTGCTAAATTCAAACTGAGACAAAGACAGATAAGGTTGACGGTTAACATCCAGTTCATCGCAGACATACAGAGCCATTTCATTCTTATTTTCTGCTAGGAAATTAAAGTCTCAGAACAAGGCACAGCTTTGATTAAGGACTAAGTTGGCCAAAGCACATGAGTGCATGCATATCTGTACAGTGTTAAGGACAATTTAAATGTTCTTAAATTTATATATACATCCTGTGAAGAGTAATTTATATTTATATCCTGTCAAGAGTAATGGAAACTAAACACAAGCTTAAGTCATTTGCAAAATTCTGGGGTCTCCCATGCACAAAAGCACATTATTTTAACAACGTACCGTGGCCCTCAAAATACTGCAGTTTAGTACATCCTCCAAGATTGCAATAGGTAGTAGGAAGTGGCTTTTAATCCTCCCTGCAGGCTAGCTCTTTCCCTCTAATTAGGAAGAGGGCATCAGAAACCCACTGCCAATGAGGAGTTTCTGCAGTGCTGTCCAGCCCCGCATTTTCTGGCTCTTCAAATGCGCGGCTCTTACGCGTGAACAAGTACGCAGTATTTCAAGCATGGCCTAATTGACAAGAGCACCTGACTGCTGCTGTTAACCAAAATGCCTTTCAGAGAAAGTACCAAAACACACAGAAAGAGGCAGTGTAAATGAACTCTTATCTACTGTCCTTCGGGATTTATTTATTTATTTAAAATAAGAAGCAAGAAAGACTTTTCAATGGTCTTTTCAAAGTGCAAATACTGTAGAGTTCTTGGTGGTTAGCAACGTGGACTAACTAAGAGAAAGCAGGGGAGCCGATCCTTGTTACCATTCCTTTCTCATGTAAAGCAGCTGTCACAAACTCTGAGGAGCTACAGAAGAGCTGTAGCCTGTCTAAGACAACCATAAGATTACTGGAGTATCTGGAGGTGTTTGGGGTTTTTTGTTTTGTTTTTTTCCTTTGGCTGAGGAAAACTTGATTGAATGCTATTGCAGAGAGACAGTTCTAGAAACACAAGGTTTTAGTTTCTCTGAAAATTTTTCTTTCCTGCAAAATACATTGCAAGGCTATTGCCAAATTATTGTTAAATCAGGAGAAAAGAATGCTTTAAAATTTTTTAAGGCAGGACTTTTTGCTCCTGTTTGTAAGGAACTACAACTACAATTTCTTTCGTATTTTCCTGAATGCTCTTTACAATACTCAAAAGTGACAGCTATCACCACGTAAATGTTTCACAGTTTGCTCTGCATCAAAGGGCATGGATATAAATCCATTGCAGGAAAACAGTTTTATTTCTGAAGCACATAGACGTCATTACATCATTCCAATAAAATATAATTTTCATTCTTTGTTTCTATATTCGTAACTCAGAGACAGTTTAAAGTACTTCTACACTGTAAAAGGTAGGGAAGAACACAAGTGCTTCATTTGCAGCTAATGTATACATAGGCTTTTCTGTTCATCTCCATGAGAAAACAACCAAGTTCACTTTGGCAAAGTCAAGAGCATTTAACCTAATGCTGAGAAGTACGTAACCTGAAATTTCGGTGTCACTACTCTTATTTTAGAAATTCTCTTTCCAATTCCAATGCACTTCCTGGTTTGCCTTTGTAATCTCCAAAGGACAACCTCATAGCAACAAACTCATTCAGACTGTTTCTGCAGGTGTCTGAAAAGATGGTACACCTATGTCTTGTATGTAAGAACAGCACCCATGGTTGTTGGAATGCTGTGCTTTTGTGACTTTTGTACCTTGTTTAGAATTTCTCTAGGCAGTCAGGCCCTGAAACATGTCAGTTATATATTACTGCAGTTGTCGAGCAGGACGGATTCTCTTCTTTCACTGCCATAGCCTAGGTGCATGTTGCTTAGACTAGCAGATAGTCACACTAGACATAAATAATTTTGACAGTCAGGAAAACACCACACTAAATATACAAGTTCCATAGATCAACAATCAATCTTATCTGATGCATTAACCCCAGAAACAGTTTTAAAAAACATTTTTTCCTTTTGATCATCTAGACAAGTTCTGAGACAGACACTTCTTAGTCTCCCCTTTGTATACAGGATCTAACAGTTTCCAGTATAAATAATGTATTTACTTACCTACCTAAAATTCAAATTAAATTAAGCACACTGGGATTGAAAGAGAAAAATCAACTATTCAACAGGTGTAATTTTTGAGAGGGCATACAAGGGATTTGGTAACTGAGATGAAGAAATTCTAGCAATTTCACTTCTTTCAAAAAAATATTCTGAAATGGTACTATACAGAAAGTGTCTCTATTAGGCCTAGAAAGCAAATCTTCGAGCAATGTAGAAACTAATTTTATATGGATTGCAAAAGATACAAATTATATTTTGTATTTCAATGTCATTATTATTAGCATATTATATATATCATATTAAATAATATTAGTATAAATAAAGTTATGATAGAGTCATGCCTTAAGCTTCACTCCTTTCTCTCAAAAAGAGTAGGACACATATTTAGGTTTGTCTTCCTTGTAAGAGAATTCACACCTTGTGAATTCACTGGAATGAGCAGTTCTTTTTGTAATTAATTCATCTAGTACTTTAATCCTGTAGGCAAAGCATACAATAGAAGGCACCAAAAGATAGATGAAGAGAAAGAAGCATTGAAGTGTGTTAATTGTAAAGAGAATTTTACTGGGATCAGGATGAAAAGTTGTAACAAACACATGTCATGTATGTTCAAAACTGCTGAAGTTCTATTTCTTACTACATTAATGTTGTGATTCTTCTCTCCCTCACTGCTGATAGTTAACAGAGTTTTATCTCTACCTAGCCCAGCTAACCTTAATCAGAGAAATCACCAATCTCTAACCATCCAAAAGGAATCATTCAACTGTTGACTGATTTATCACAGTCACAAGCAGGTGCAGCATACAAAGGTACCTCAGCTAGTGATGGCTTATTAAAAATCACATTCCAGTGACCAAAATATATTAATATATACCATATAATTGCTAGAAAACATATCTTGTGTTCACATCCTTATCATATATTTATTTTCTGTAAAAGTTTAGAAAGAATATAATACACAATGAGGTAGTATTGTCCATGTGTACAGAAAGTGATGGAAATATCTGCCATTGCAAGTGTATCCAGTTGGAATACTACTTCCATTTCAAAGGTGAGATCCTAAACAGTGTTCTCATTTGGTATCCATATTGACTGATAGTATTTCCTCCTTCAGTTGGAATGATATATTATCAAAAATACTGGCAATTTTTTTGTCTTTTATGGCTATAGTACTAGATGGAAACTCAAAATTTCAGTGTGCTTTCTAGCCCTGAGGTATGAGCACTTTTAATCTCTATATGCTTTCATACTCTTTGTCTGAAAAAAGAGTATTACAATAACTCAAAGTTATAACCTGCAATTGATATTTAATGACTACAAGATAGTTGGATGTTATTTGGACCAGACTATAACAAGTGTCTTTCAAAAGAAAAAAAAAAAA
>VXBL01003132.1:114350-156079 GCA_013400195.1 Aramus guarauna
AAAAAAAAAAAAAAGAATGAGAACCACTGGCTTCAGTAAAAGCAGGACTGACATCTTGATTTCCAGCTATTGACAGGGACTAGTATTTTTGCATCTAGAGGCTTTCAGCATGACTGGAAGTCGGAGATAAATAAGTAAGCAAATATGGACTATCACATAGAAAACGCCTCAGGAAACTGAGTGAGAATGTGATCTGTACTGATTGCAGACATCTACAAGCATTATCTTCAAAAAAACCCAGGTATTAAACTAGTAGTCATTTAGCACAGAACCAAAACCACCCATCTTGCTGAATCCTAATGAAAATATCAGGAAAATAAACAGCATTCATGTGCTGTTATTGCCTTTTTTTTTTTTTTTTTTTGATGCAGGCTGGTACGAATTTTCCCAAGCAAAACCAGTAAATAAAATGAAAAACAAGAATGCTAGCACAGACCTTGACTTTCTGTTAAACATTACAGGATGCTGAAGTGAATATTGCCTTGAGTGAACTAAGTAATAAAGTATTCTACAGAGATCTAACAAGCTAATACAATAAATATCTATTGACAATTGCCTTGAACTAGTTAAGTATTCTACAGAGATCTAATGCATTACAGACTTAAAATCTATTTCTATGTGGTAATTATAGTCAGTTTTTGTGAGATTTCTCTAATCAATATTTATAGTCATGAACTTTAAAAGATTAAAAAAAAAAAAAAGCAGCAACCAGAGAACTTTGTCCTGTGCATGATTTGGTTTGGTATTTTATAGTCACTATAAAAATTCATAAGCACATATCTATCACCAAAACAAGATATTTTGCTGGTAGGCATAGAAACTGTGGGCTAGAGTACCTCCTGGTTTCATATAATTGTCCTCTTGCCACAAGATGGCACCAAAAGATTAAAAATATCTGCAATTCCTAAGGTTCCCATCTGAAAAAATGAAGAAACTTTTCAGGTAATTGCACAAGAAATGTCATCAACATTTTATTTTCGATTTGGTTAGCAAGTTATGAACATCATTCTGCTTACTTTGACAAACTGCTGAAATGCTGAGACTTACCACAGAGTTAATGAATATGGAGAGAAAAATCTTTTACTAAAGCTTAAGTTTCCCACAAATTGCAAAGAACAAGCACTGAACATTTAGAGAGTGACATGTTTCCTTTTTAGGACAGGGAAGTACGAACATATGCAAATGTATGGACACAAACTAAGCAGATACAGGAAAAAATAACTCCAAACCCATCAACAAGTTATAGTCTGTCCTAAAAGAAATTTTGTCAAAGTTCAGCACATTATACTTTTAAGATTTTTGTCTTCTAGTCCATGCAAATTTTCCTCCCAATTGCAATTAAAAAAAGAGTTGATCTCAAATTTAGAGAACTCTTGAAAAATCTGCATGGTATATAATGTGAGAAATACTGAGGAAACAATATTTCTAGCTTATAGGATGACTCTTTGTCAAATGAATGCTTTCCTATTCCCATAGCAAAACCTCATCCTTCACAAAGTAGTGTGATACGATAGGAACAGGTCAGAGTGCACTAACTGCATAAAACCAAAACAAAACCCCAAGGCCTTGTGGGGGAGGAAAAATCTCAAATTCATAATTACTTCACTGGCAATTATTTCATGTAGTACATTTCATTTAGCTATTAAAAACCCCCAACAAAGCAAATATTAGAAAAGTGTTCACAGCCTTCAGCCAGAAAGAAACCAAGCATTTCAGAACATAAAACTGCTAATTCACTGGCAAATTTAAGTTACTATAATTGTTTTCCTTAAAAAGACCTTGAATAATGTCAATATTTTAAAAGAATTGTGTCAGTACTATCCTGATCTTCGTTGCCAGCATTTCTGATTGTACAGAAACTTAAGCTACCTTCAAACATTTTTTTCTGTACATCATTTTAGCTCATATATTTTAAAGCACTAATGGATTACCCTTGAGAAGTCAGTGCTTGATTATACATTAAAATCATTGAGATTAATTCTGTTTACTTAAATAGAATTTAATCCTTTAAAATCTTTTTTTTGCAGTCATCATGCCATTATGACACGTTTTTCATGTTACTGTCCCAATAACCAATAGTCTAGTTTTAATCCACTATAATGTTAACAAAATAGTTTCTAAATCAGTCCAGGAGTGTCATGATTTTACTTGAGTGCCCTTTTTCAGTGAAAGTAAGGATTTTAATATGCCAGAGCTAGAATTGCACTCCAACCAGCATACCTGGAGTAACAAGGAACCAGTCACATCACTAAAATGACCCCATAGTCACGTATACCTGTAAGACAAGACTGTCTGGGTGCTTTTCCAGAGATTGAGCTGGAACCATTTAACTGGCAGCTGTGGAACCGATCCACTTAGGCTGCTCTAGTCCCATTACACTTGACTTTCACAGGCTGTCCAAGCAGCAACACACCTCCGAACCTACGTACATAAACACTTACTGGTTGGATCTTATTGGCTGCAACCATGGAAGAAGGAGAAGGTGGGTATTTCCTCTCTTCAATGTACATAACCCAGAATTTAGCAAGAAGTCTCTGCTGTATTAACAGGGTTTTTTTGGTCCTGTAAATTAGAAGGCTGAACTACTATGAGTTTTTCCATTTGTGTTTAACTCCAGCTAAATGAGTGTGAGAGAAGAAAACCTAAAAAACCTCATTTGTGATGAGATGGCTATTTATATTTCTGCTCTAAACCACTAGCATAACAAGTATAGTTTAAACCCTTGAATGTAACGAATTGTAATTATACTGTTACTGTTTTAAAAAAAGTTTGCATTTCAGAACTTAATTAATTTCTTCTCCTTTGTCACAAGCTTTTAGGTATCCAATCTGGAATAGCTCAAGCCCAGTGACCTTTGTTATTCACATTATCGACTCCTAAATTCTCTTAAAGATTTATGGTCATCAAAACTTAATGGGATTATTACTATAATACACTATGTCTTAGTTCATCATTCTTTTCTAATTCTCATTATTCTGACCTCATATAAAAAGCTAGAGGAAACCAAGCCACAATTAAGAAAGATTTAGAAATAGCATATGTTTTTCAAAGTGGGTTCAGGTGCTTTTCTAGTCAAGGACAGGAAGAAGAAGAAGTGTATGATTTTGTCTTAATTTTCCATTCTGTACATATATTCCACACACACAAATTTTAGAAAAGAGATCAGTTTCTTCTGATCATCAGAATGTCTAAAGACTGTCTAAATAATATAAATAAGTAAAAAAGTACTACACATCCACCTTAAAAAAATTTCTGTAATTAATTAGCCAAATTACTACTGCAGCTGAAACCACTTAAGAAGAAAAATTTGAAGGAATTGTATAAGCAAGGAAAAAAGTATATTTTGTAAAAGAATAATGTTACAGAGGAAATTCCATCTATCTATATCTGTACATCTGCCATTCAGAGGTAAGTATCAGAAAAAAAGTAGGCCTAGTAACACATAACACATAAGCTTTTTTAAGTTCTTAATCACAAACTGTCAATAAAATGCCCCCAAGTATTAAGTCACGGAGAGAACCAAATGTACCTAATATGCCTGGGGCTTGGTTCACTCATTTTAATCAAGCTGTCAGCTTCAGTGATATCTTGACCATGAGCACCATACTTTTACTCCAGAGAAAGAGCAGGGAAAATCATATTAATGACAGAAAAAACTTCATCTGGCAGAGGAGAAAATAATAATAAAAAAATATCACACTTCCCTACAACGGTACTCACGATAGTGTTCTAAGTCCTACTCTTTTACAAACACTACAGATTTCTGCCAAAAGCCTGTGGAAACTATCCCAAAGGGAAACAGAAGAGAAAAATACCATTTAAAACTTGGCCTTGGGAAGTGGGAAGCAGTGGCATACTTAGGGAACTTGGATGTAGTACGCTTAAGCAGATCTTAAATGATCTTTCATGTCATAATGAAATGTCTTACTTCCCTAACCTTAGAAAGGAGCAAACTTTTTCATATAGCTGCAAAATGACTGGTTATAGCCCAGTAACCCATTCGTAAATTGAGGTCTACACTATTACTATTTAATACAAGACTATTGTGATTAAAGACTGCTAGTTAAATGGCTGAATGCTGTTGATCTCTGCAGAAACTCCCCTTATTCTATGGCAGTGATTTTGTAGATTCTGATGGGGTTTTGTTTTAAACTATGTATTTAACTGTAATTCAGTACTGGATGACCCAAGGGTTAGTTAGCTCAATTAACTGGTTTTGTTTAGATTTTTTAGCAGAAAATCATGAGGCCAGGCTAGTAGTTCTACATAGCTTACTTTGAAGGATCAAGATTATAATGAAAGAAAAAAGATAATATACAACAGTACTAGCATGCAAAAGTCCTCCCTCTACTAATTGAAATAAAAAAAAAAATTAGAAGGCATCTTTACTGATAATGAAAATATGATCTATAGCATGATGTAAAGTTTTTGTGAAAGGTCATTTGCAGAATTTATTACAATGTATTCTTACAGGTGGTAGGAAAATAAGACCTGAAATATTGTCATCTTCCTGCTTCAATTCATCATGCTTTAGGATTTTTTTGTTTTAAAAAACATTGTGCTTTTTTTTTTTTATTCTTTCTATTTTTCTTGGGGTTTGTTTTGCAATTATTTGTAACAACTGACAATCTGCTACTGAAAATCCAGGTCATCTTCTGGGTAGCCTCAACATTAAGAAAACCCCAAACACCCCACATTATTTTAAATCTTATTCACCTAATTAGCACATGTCCACCTCTAGTGAATGTATTACTTAGAATCTTCATGATGTAGAGAAATCGATGACATTTAAGTCTACTTTTAACTAATTTGCTGATGACACACAGATAAAATAGATCTATAGGTCTTCAAAGAATAGTTTCATGTACGTAAAACAGAGAGGGACCCAAATAGAAACTTCTAGATTCACACCTTGTCTCATATGTTTAGGCTCAGCTATTTCTCTAATAATGAAACTTGAAAACATAAGTGCATGTATTTAAAAAAATAAGAGAAAAGAACTTGTGGATTGAAAGATGCCATTTTTTTAATTTCAAATTAGGTATAGTAATATTATCCACAGTTTTCAACAGAGCCTAGAAGAAGGTTAGGTATATGTTTTTCCCCTTTTTCTCTCTGCCAAAGGTACATAAAGATACATGGAGAAAAGATGACAGTCCTTCCCTTGAAAAAACAAGAACTTGTAGATAAAACACACTACAGTCCCAATTCATAATTGAAGCCCACACGCCTGTCAAGGCCATACCCAACAGCATTTTAAGGTCTAGCAAGGGACAGTATTGGTAGAAGAACATTATGAGAATGATAAACCTATCAAGAAAAAAAAAAATTATATTATGCCTATTCAACCACACAGATAGGGTCAGGAAAAGTTCAATCAAGTGAGAGAGGAAGGGGTCTCTTTGTCCCCATCTGTCCTGAACTATTTTCAAAAAAGGTGTTCAGATCCCTTTTTAGGAGACTTCATCTGTGGTAGCAGTACCAGTACAAAGACCTTTGCAGGGTTACAAAAGCCTTGGCACAGGAGATTCCACCACCTCAGAACAGGGGACAGAGGCAAGGATGCTAGCACTGCGTTACTGACATTCAATGAGTCTTGCTTCTTGGACATTAGATGCATTTATGGTCCCAGTTCCACTCACCATAGAAAAGGCACCAGGAAAATGGCAGGTGACTATTTGCAAGAGAAAGGAATTTATAAGTTTAAGGGATATTTTTTCTTTAAAATCTTAGAAGCAGGATATACTTGACCATCTGTCCTGAACATTACCTCTAAATAATTACAGATACTTTAAGCTCCTATCTCTTTTCTCACCCTCACCGAAAAACTAAAAATTTTTGTCCATGTACTTTGTCTTATGTGCAAGATATGAAACATATTCAAGAAAATCTACATACAAAATTCTCTGGATTCTAGTGGAAGTAAAAATCAGCTGTACACTTGTGAGACTTAGAGGAACCAATGACAGAATGCACAGCATCTAGGTTTCCTAGACACAGGCGTATCTGTTTTATTTGTGCTTACTACTAAGATAGCATAACAATTAACAAGATAATCTTTTCATTCATTAAACACACGTAAATATCATGTGAACTACTGAAGTATGGTATACACAAGCACATGATAACAGTTCAGTTATACTTATTTTATTTTTATGTTAATTTTGGGGGGGGGAAAATTACCAGTCCTGTTGGACATTGCATTTTGAGCCTTGCTCACAGTGCTGTAAATTACATTGGTACCTATTCTTTATGTCTTAAAAATCTGGATATTATAGCATCAAAGAGTTCATGAGGATTGCACTCATTTTTAAGGATCATGATCTGATCAGGCTATGTGATGGTATGTCGTGTTCTTTAGGTTGTAAGGCAAAGCACTGAAATTGGATTTATTGTATTATCCAATCTCTAATGTGGCAAGTAAAAGAATATTAATGGTAGAATCATAAAACCTACATATACATTTCACATAATATATAGTTCTTCATGACAAAATATTTTTGAGAGTTTTTTTATTATTATTTTTTGTAAAATGCAGAACACCATGGTTCTTGCTTTTGAGCGACAGAATTCTGGAAACATTTATTTTCAATTCATTTTCTGAATCATTACCTTTACATAAGCACACATACACATGCTCTCTTCTTTACACGATTTCCTAGTATTTGAAATTGTAACTTAAAGGGAACTTTGAATCCTATTAAGAAATGCCATAATAAAGTGACAAATAAAAAACCCAAACTATTGTGCAAAGAATGATGTGCATGTGGGAACAACATTAAAAAGGACACCTGCCATGTTGCTTTTCTTTATATGCACTTAACTTCCTAAGTCTTTGTATTCCCTTGATGCAGCCTATTGGTACAAACGTAGTACTACACACTTCCAACTAGCAAACTTGAGTTTATATCTCAGATCAGATGCCTTGTGACAGTATAAGCTGGGGACTACCTCTGAGATACTGCTACAGCTTTATGCCTCCTGATGGACACACTTCTTTATCAAAAAACTGATAAACATTATCTATTTCATGTAAGTTAGTAGAGGCAAGAAACGGCAGTGGAAGCTTACAGAAAAAGTAAAGTAATAAAAAGCTGATATAAATTAAGAAAGAAAACGTACAGTATTCTGCTTGCTAGCATGCAATCCCTGTACAAGACAAAGGTTTTCCCTGTTTTGCTTCTACTGTACACACACACACTTGAAGTAACTGGCTCTGATGTTTAATAATCAGGAATACGGCATGTACAAAGAAACACGCATAAAGCTTCAACTGGCAGGTTTTTGGCAGATCCTCCACATCCTAAAAATTAGATTAATAAGCCAGTAAACAGAACGTATAAGCTCAATAGCTCTTTGGTTGGGTGGTGTTCTGGCTTCCCACCAGATGAAAACAGAACAAAGAAAAAAACAGTGCTCAGGTCTAGTTGATTTTTTTTTTCCCCCCATGTGTAGTAATACAGCCTGATAACTGTAACACACACAGCTCCCCAGAGATGAGGATTATTTTCTATTGCTCTATTGTAGACCTTCTAACCCACAGAAACAGGCAAGTTACGGAAGTCGCCATGCCAGGGACTCAAATCTGAAGAGCTGTAAATCCAGGAAGAGAAAAGCAAGCAACACTCAACATAGGAGTTCCTCTTGGCCTGATGAGAGATTTAGGAAACATTCAGTTCAAGACAGAATTCAGAATTCCACTGTTTCTTGTTTCCTACTTTCAAGGTTTTTCCAGATGTTGGACAATAGGGGAAATATGGTGTGTGTGTGTGTGTGTGTGCGTGATCAAAACAAGCGTTCACATTAGTAGATTTGAGGGTACAAGATATGCAGTGCATGTGTTGTATCATAGCAAGCTTTGTACCTTTAGTTTACACGAGCTTTCATTGATAGCTGCATACTAATCAGAGCAATTGAAGATGTGCCATTGTATGGCATCCTTCTGTGCAGTGAAGTCACCCTTCATACTGTTTTACTTTGGCAGTTTAAGCTCATAAGAAGTTCTATTTCTGAATTTCAATTTTCCTCCTTTATAATAAATGATACATCAACTTAGTATGTTATTAAAAAGCCCATAGCAAATAAATATATATTCTGTATTACTATTGTATGTGGTTCACTAGAGGCACTCACAAAATGTTTCTTAAACCCTTATATTCTGCCTATTTACTTGCCAAAGTAATCAGTGTTTTCCTTCAATTTCTATCATGTAATATCAAAGAATTAATTGCACAGCAGATTTTTTTCAAATCTATGAACAAGGACATATTGTGAAGTCCAATTAAGACACGTTGGTGTTTACAAACTTGGTTTCAAGTGATAATAGTGAATGAATTAAAAATAATATTATAACAGCAAGCAACTTCACTCCATCGTTACCATTCAACAATATTTCAATCTTAATTTGACCCCCTGCACTAGTGCTGCAACCTAGTGGTGTGATAAGGTATAAAAATATACTAATTAGAGGGCAGTGGGTTATCACCTGCAACCTGGCTATAAATATGGTTAACAGACATAGAAACTAAGTCACCTGCACAGAATTATCCAGATGAGACAGACTCTGTTTCAGTCACTTGTTTCCTTGGGAAATCATATTGAGATCAGGAAATTACTTTCCTAGAATCAGAGGTAGATATTATTCTCAAATTAACCTTTTCTGCCTTTTACATTTAATTATTTAACAAAGAAAAAAATATTACTTAGCTGAAATTTGTATGCTGGTGTGCATGTATAGATGTGTATCTTACAAATATCTCTCTACATTTAATTAATGATGAGCTCATTTGCTTTGACATATAACATTATTTTTATGCATTTTTCAACTACAGCTAGGCACAGAAAAGAACAGTCACCACAGTGTTTACTGTGAGCACATTTCAGTATTTCATCAGTTTCTTCACAGATCCTTTGTCTATTGAGAACATGCAAGTATGAAGTTTTAGCATATCTACACTCATTTGCTCTAATGCAAAGCCAACAAGACCATTTAAGTATATATAAATTCCAGTGTACAGTCCCTTTAAGATATATTTTGCTATTTTCTTTTTCTAATGCAGCGGACAAAGCATTACAAATATAAACTTTTGGCAAAGCAAGCAACCAAGAACGTTCTCCAATGCTACCCTAAGTAACAAAACACCAAAAAAAAATCATCATCATCAGCTTCAAGTTTCAATATCTGTATTATAATCAACACTCCTCAAACATTACAAAGTTCCTATTTAAGTGTGCAAAATCATCTTGACACCCCACAAAGAAATCTTGGGCATAAAGCTAAACTAAAATTAACAGAACCTGCTACAAAATGACTTCATTCATACTTTTATTTAACAAAGTTTACAAAAATACGAGAAGAATCCCTCAGGCAGTTTATAATCCAAGAAGTATTCCTCTCTTGATGTAAGCCCATATTGACTCTAAAAAGCTGGCTTTCAACTCTTGAGAAAGATAGCTTATCTTTTCTACTGCCTTTTCCAGTTCCCTAAGTTCATTCTTTCATCTCCTCGTCTAAAATAGCACAGACTACGATTACATTCAAAAAGTAACAAATTAATATAAAAGTTTGAGTAACTGGAAAATCTCAATAAATGCTTGTACTAGCCTCCTAATATTCTTACTAAATGACATATTTAAAAAAGATTTAGAGATTCAGAAGTATGTTGCAGTCTCCCACTCCCTGCTTTCCCCCTCCAGTAATATCACCATGTAAATTTAAAGCCTACTAGCTTAAAAAAAAAAACAAAAAACAACCAACCACAATTTTTTACAAACCTGCTTCCTCACACTGTGCACACACTCACACACTCATATATGCATACACACATGCATATACACCAAGTTGTATAATTAAAAAAAATACCTTAAAAGCAACGGGTGTGCAGTTGGGGTAATACAGAGGCTTTTACTGAAATGAAAGATGAAGATTATAGGCAACAGCTCCATTTGTGTGGAAGCAACAGAGATGATAGGTCAGTTTTAAAATGCTGGTTGCTATTTGTCACTGATTGCACGTGCAGATGCATTCTGTTAAGCTGAAGGACTGTTAGATTTTTAGGGCTGCAACTAGTATCACGTACAATATTAGACTATTGCAAATTTCTAATGCAGCGGACAATGCCATCAATTGTTAGTAGTTGGGAACATGGATTTAGACTTGCATTGTGCTGCATTAATTTAACACCACATCAAATATGGATTTTATTGCAGCAGTGACAGTAAATGCTCACACAGGTGCAGACTAAATTTTTCTTCCCTCCACCTTTTCCTTTCTCCCTCTACCCCTTTACTGAAATGTCAAACCTGGCAATATTTTCCCTATTTGTATGTATATAGCTCTGTACAGATATCTGAAATATTGCCACCCTGCTATCCCTCTCCATAGGGATTTCCTTCATAAGAAGCATTTGTTCTGAGTGTGTATAATCATTCTGAAATTCATTTCAGGGTAGAATGAATAGCAGTGAAAGCTGTAACAGATTTGCAGTGGTATACAGAAAGTGAGGGCACATATGTGTATGTTTCATGCTATGTTCATAACAGTTACACTATGAAACATTGTGCTTTTTTTCAATCCAAGTTGTATTGTTGCCCCCACTGAATGTGCAAGAACTGAATACAGATGAAAACTGCTGCTCAGAAAGATAGCCTGCTTACTAGGAAAGAAAAAAAAAAAAAATATAAAATGCTTAGTTTTTCAATCTTGAATAAATATTATATCCGTTTACTTTGAGAATACACAGCAGTTATTTCCTATCCCTTGTCTCATTACTCCTAAAGCATATTTATAAAATGTAAAAAGTTGTATATAGTAGAACAATTCTATGCATTGCATTAAGCACCATACTGTTCATGTTATAATAATAATTATAATAATAACAACAACAACTACAAAGAGCATAAGGAAACAACAATAAGAAAGGCTCCTACCTTTTATTTTGCTTCTGAGAAAGTGAAGTAGTGTCCACCCCAACAAAACTGAAAAGCGAGCTATTCGAGTCCTTTTTTGTTTATTTTCTCCTGTTATTTTCTAAGACTGATCCTACTTGGCTCTAACTCAGGCTTTTTCTCCCAGCATCACTTAACTCTGGACAGCCGGGAACCAAAGCTAAGGGGGAGCTCTCCCTCTGACTGGCTTTCATTCAGAGCTCCTGATTAAAAAAAAAAAAAAAAAAACTTTACAAAAAGGCAATTTGTTTGTTTGTTTTTGTTATTGATTTTAATTGTTCAGGTAAAAAACTAACTCCTNACCACCCCCCTGCACAGACACGCACTCTCACTCTCGCTGGGAGGACGGGAGCGGGAGGGAAAGGCGCTGCTGACGGAGCCGCAGCACTTACCCGGGAAGGCAGGCGGCTGGGGAAGCGCAGGCTTTTCCGAGCACACAGTGATTTGCAAGTGAATGCGGTGGGAGGGTACAGCAAACGGAGTGCTTTTTTTGTTAAAGCCTGTCGCCCTCCCTTCGCTGACAGAATGGTTCTCTGTTTTTGAAGTCTAAGGTAATCAGCCTCATCTGCTTAGCTGGTCGTGATAATAAATACTGAAAACACCGCCACTTTTTGTAGTGGTTTTTTTCTTGACGAAATATAACCGCTTTCCTATACCACTAGTAATCTTACAGCAATGTTTATAAAATTCATATGTATATAGTTAAAAAAAATAAAATAGCATGGTGCCAAGTTAAATTACAACCTCAGAGGGCTCAGATGAAGCCACAGAGAGTAGTTATTTTCTTCATTGAACTGCTTATGCTATTAGATTTGAAACATTTTTCCTTGTGCTTCACCAGTTTTACGATTAATATAAACCAAGACAGGTTCATATAATATTAGGTATTTTCATATTGCCAGTGTTATCAACAAAAACTGTCAGCATCACCAGTAATCTCCCATTAATATTTTTCCCCGGTTGATAATTGCAATGCCTGTTTTTATTTCAGTCACTGTATTTGGACTTCACATTATGCAATGTGTTCCTTTTCATCACTGTAATCTGTGTTGGTTTCATGTTTCTAATACAGCAAATTGGACTTAGCACAATCCTCCTTGGATCGTATCAAGTCCAATCCTTTCATTGTGATACTGTAGTGGGTTATGTGTACATTAGTTAGGAGAGATTTAACAAATAGTCACATAAGATTAAACCAATGGATGTCAGTATTGCTCTATCTAAAAAGTGTCATAATGGCCTTTCTCTGGTTGTAAAAATGTCTTTGTAAAAAACAAAAAAAAGCCAAATTCTCTTAAAAGAGGAGCTGAAAAATTTTGTATTTGAGAGTGAGGAAGAAAATAACTATTTCATTATTAGAAAATCTAATACAGGAGTAGATAGATCACTGGCTGTTGTTAGGCTGCTCAGTGGTAACTATTTTGCTTGTTTTCAGCTGCTCTCAGTCAAAAAGAAAATAAAAAAAAAAGGCAAGATCCTTATCACAATTAGCATCACTCCCTAATGTAATCAGTTGCAGTCATTTCCCCAGATCTGTAACCATCCGTAGGAAGAAATGGCCCACCACCTTAGCACAACCTTTTGGGAGATGAGCATATCAGCATTCAAGCAACATGCTATACTAGCATTTGAGCACATCATCTGGAGATAGAAAGAAGCAAAGCAGCAAAATGCCAGGGGGTGGGGTGGGGAGAATTGCTTTTTACTACCATATAGGAAATGATTTGGTTTTGAAAAATTTATCAGCCATGATAGATTTTTAATCTTTCAAGCAAAGGCAATTAAGTTCATTGGCATTGACTGTACTTGGGCACAAAAATACACAGTGCAATGTATAACACATCTGTAAAATAAATTCCATTGCTTTTCTTCCCCCTTTCCCATTGTTGTATCAATATAAAAATTAGAATTGCCATATGTCCATCTGCTCCTGGTTTCTGAAGGCCTTCATTCTCAGTCCTTTCACAGGAAAGGAGACTGCAGAATCAAGCTTCCTAATCTCTGACACCATTTGATGTTACACTATGTAAAGACACATTCACAGTTCCTAGTGATTCATGTGGAACTGACAATATTGAGATATCTGCACTGTCTTCCAAGTTTACCCATTTATTTGTTCAAAACTGCAAGTGTAATATTCTCTTATTTTGAGATAATCCTCTCGCATTGATCTAAAGGTAAACTTCATGCAACTTTCTTTTCTGGCTGTACAACTGTGCTTCTGCTTCCTAAAATATCAGATCTAGGCTTGGACCCTATAGTAGAAAGCTAAAGATTGTCTTAGAATAAAAGTTGCACTTTCAATTTGGTAATACAGACAAATTATAATGAAAGGTGACACAAATATGTGGAAATGTATATACATGGCTGGGAAGTAGCTCTTTAAAGCTGGATTCCTTTTTGGATGATGACCAAAATATTGAGTGCTGAAAATGAAGTTAAAAGCTTCAGTTCCTTTTAACATTTTGTCTCATGCTATTTAAGTTGTAACCATGAAGTGGGAAATAAATGACAATACAAAAGTTTATTCTACGCATGCACACACAGATACACGCATGCACAGAGCTACACCAAATTCTGAAGTCAAAGAAAATCAATGATCCAGTGGAATTATTCAGGAACAAGAACTTCAGTCACTGAAGGTGTGCTTACACCCTTTTCTGCAGAATATTTTGGTATATTTCTGCTAGGGTTTTATTCAGCTAGAATGAACCAATCTTATCTTAGAGAGATATAAATTTATTCAGGCATAGTTACTGCAAGTCACGCTTGCACTCTTAAATTGGACTAACTTTGAGAGTTAAGATTTAACTCTAGAAAAGCCATGTTTTGTCACTAACTCCTGTTTCTGCTATTATGGTCAACTATTTAAAAGCCAGTATTTATTTATACTGATAGCATATGGATATCTAAGGCAAAACAGTTATTCAACCATATACTTATTCATATACATGACAGTAACTTTAAAACAAGGTGGCATCATAACCTATTTTTAACACTGCCTAATACTTTCCATTAGAAGAGTCCTTTTATAGTTGCTTATAAATTTACCAAACAAATTATTTAGGATTAAATTTTCTACGCTGATGGTCTGCCTCAGGCAGAAATCATTTAAAAACATTTCAGCCAAAATGATACCGAGATTTTAGAGAACGAGGAAAAATTATGCAGCTGGAATTTTCTCACAGGACTAAAACAACCTTCATGCTTTGAAGGCAGAATGTGAAACTCCACAGGGTACAGCTGGCCTTTGAGTCAAAGGAGCTTACCAATCAGGACAGATTAGGTCAAGGAGCATTAAAATAAAGGAAGAGTAGTAGGAGCAGAAGGAGTGGAGGCTGGAGGATGTATTCTTCTTGGCCAGTAGAGAGAAAAAAAAAGATGTATTTCTGATAAAGAAGCAAGGAGGAAGAAACTGTAGCAGAATAGGTGTAAAGACATAAATGCATGGAGACTGAACAAGAAAACCTGGGGTGGGGGAAAAAAAAAAAAAAGGAAAAGAAAAAAACTATTAAAAAAGGAAGTACACAAGGCAAAAAGTCAGAAAGAGAGATACAGACCTTACCAGGGGCTGTGGGGTTGCTTTTTGCCATCTCGGTCTTCAAGATAGGCAGTTGTATCCTCTGAAACGATAGGTCTAATATGCTACCTACTCAGACTACAGCGGAGATGCTTTCCTTGCTTTTCATTTCTGGTTACAAACTTGGCAGAGATCCCAGAAGCCAACAGTTGCATTTGTAGAAAGATGATGAGGTGTAGGAAGGATCAGAAAGAAAAATTCTGGAATTAGACCCCATTTTCCTAAATATCACTATCAGCAAATGTCTGTCAAACCTACTGGAAATCTCTCCACAGTGTTGGCCCACATAGTGTAAGAGAGCACATGAGGTGCTTCATGAGGTCATGAAGTAGTGATCAATGATTTTTATAAAGACTCCAAACCTAGCAATGATCTGTACGGAACCTGATGAACTTGTTTCTCAGTGGTTTTATTCCACATTTGATATATTTTTAAGCTCTGCAAAATTGTACACAGAAACCTAACAATAAAACTCAAGTACTCCAAAGTTAACAAAGGCCAGAATTGTTTATCTATGTATATTGGAAACTAAAAAATAAAATAAATTACATTGCATATATGAAAAGAAGCCACTTTATTATACACATCTCCTAATAATTTCCATCTCCTCCCATGTACTCCCAAAAGTACCCTTCCTCATTGTACAAAACAGACTGGTCTATGGGTAACTCACAGCATGGCAATGGTTGTCTAAAAAGATTGGGTTTTGTGGTGTAAAAGCCAGAAAATTTGTAGTGAATGAAGCTGAATGGAGGGGAACATAGAAGTCTTCACAATCAAAACATTCTCCTTTGAACTAGACCATATCTAATCCTGTGCCACCTATGCCTCTATGATGCTGAGCATGTCACTTGGAACCAGATTTCATTCATGGGTATTTTCCTGTTATGTCCTATTATTTCTAAGTTTCTGACTGAAGAGCTGGGTCTGATATATAAAGAGGCACTGAACACTCACAGTTTCAGCACACATTGTGCTACAGTAAGAGAAAAAATTGTAAAACTGAAGTCTGGTGCTTTGTGTCTTGTCACTAAGTCAGCTTGCACTTCTGACCATGGTTTCTCTCTCTGCCTTAAATTCTGTTTTTTGGAAAAGGGTAAACATCATGGTCCCACATCAGACACTTACTGAGATGATAAGCTAATGTTTGGAAAATATACAGCATTATGATGTGCAAGCTTGAATTTGAAATCTTAGTAGTGTTCTTTCACAATGACTGCATGCACATCAGGATTTGAAATTTTTATTATTTATTCATTAAGTGACCATGAATGTACTAGGTACCTAAGTATAAAGTCTATTTGGAGGCCACTGGCTAGTGGTGTATCACAGGGATCAATATTGGGTACAGTCTTGTTTAACATTGTAATGATCTAGGTAGTGGGCCAGAGTGTACCCCCAGCCAGTTTTCTGCTGACACCAAGTTTGGAGGAGTGGCTCATATGCTGGAGGGTTGTACTGCCATCCAGGGGGACCTCAACAGACTGGAGAAATGGGCTGACAGGAAGCTCATGAAGTTCAACAAGGTGACGTGCAAAGTCCTGCATGTGGGAAGGAACAGCCCCAGGCACCAGTACGTGCTGGAGGCTGACCAACTGGAAAGCAGCTTGGCAGAAAAGGACCTGGTGGTTCTGTTGGACACCAGGTTGAACATGAGCCAGCAACGTGCCTTTGCTGCAAAGGTGGCTAATGATGTCCTGGGCTGCATTAGGCAAAGTATTGTTAGCAGGTCAAGGGAGGGGATCCTCCCCCTCTGCTCAACACTGCTGAGGCCACCCCTGAAGTGCTGTGTCCAGTTCTGGCACCCCAGTACAAGAGAGACATGGACATACTGCAGACAGTCCAGCAAAGGCCATAAGCATGATTAAGGGACCGGAGCACCTCCCATATGAGGTAAGGTTGAGAGAGCTGGAACTCTTTGCCCTGGAGGAGAGAAGACTCAGGGGGGATCTCATCAATGTACTTAAATACCTGAAAGGGGCGTGCAAAGAGGACTGAGCCAGGCTTTTTTCAGTGGTGCCCAGTGACAGGTGCAGAGGCAGTGGATACAAACTGAAATGCAGGAGGTTCCCTCTGACAATCAGGAAACACTTTTATCCTGGGAAGGTGACAGAGCACTGGCACAGGTTGTGCAGAGAGGCTGTGGAGTTTACATCCTTGAAGATACTCAGAAGCTGTCTAGACATGATCTTGGGCAACTGGCTCTAGGTGGCCCTGCTTGAACAGGGGTGGGTTGGACAAGATGACCTCCAGAATTCTATTATAACCACAACCGTTCTGTGATTCTGTGAGACTACACAGACAAAAATACGATTACAACAACTGATCCCACACAGAAGGATTTTCTCCAAAAAGAAGACTTGAAAGGGTGTATGACACAACATAAAAAGGTGGCTAAGTGGGAAAAACAAACAAACAAACAAACAAGCAAACCAAAAACCAGGAAATAATAGTGATAAGTAGTAGAAGGAAGTGGTGGTACTAAAGGAGCAGAGGCTCGCATGTCAAACAGCCTAAGCACTGTGGAGGAACACATAGTACTAGGAACAAAAGGCTGTTCATGAAGGAAAGAAGAGCAAAATATTTCACAGTATATGCATTAAGGGAAAAAAAATATTCAACAGAGCAGTACCCAGTCCAAAATATTACTCTTCTAAAAGTAACATCACCATTCTGTTCCATTCAGTAATGTTCATACCAGCTGCAGCTCCTGCTCTGACAATAACACCATTTCCTCTCATTCTCCACGCAGTTTCAGCAATGCCTTGCAGTGCCCTGACTTTTGTTATAAATCTCCTTTGATCTATCATAATGGAAACAAAACAAAACAAAACAAAACAAAAAACAAGAAAGTTGTTTGAGTTCTTTGAGTTTCTGGCATCTCATTTTAACCCAAACACAATTTTTTTTCCCAACTATTAAAAGCCATAAGTACATAGCTGTCTCTAAAGAATCAACTACCCATTCTTTCATTCTTTGCAACTCCAAAGTGCACAAATCCTGGTATGTGCTAAAACTCTTTTTTTATAAATTATCTGCCCTCCTACTCCTGTATCTGAGCATTCAAATGTTCGGAATCTACAAGTGAATTTTAGTACAGTAAACTACAAAAGTTTATAGTTACCTATAAAATATCCATAAACATGATGTAAATGGAACATAATTCATACAAAAGACTACACACACAAAAGATTAAATTACTAAGAAGGATGTCAATAAAACACCTATATTATATACAAACTTGTCTATGGTTTATCTAATGATTATGAAAAAAAATTAAAACAACCATAAAGACAAATCTTTATGATTTATTGGTAGCGTTTTTCAAATCGCTTATGATGTTTTTAGCAGCATGGACAGGGTGCTTTTTGGAAATTATGCCATGTTAATTCAACCAAGCAGAAGCCTTTTGATAGAACAGATATCTACCTTTGGACAAAAGGCATTATTTCTGTATAATTCTATGAAAATAAATATAACAGAAAATATCTTTACTTGACTTCACCAAAATTATTCTGTGGATTTCCCCTTCTCAAGTCACTTGATTCTTTCTTATTTTTCTGTTAGTACTGGCTTAGGCATTGTTAAAGTTTACCTGCAGCTGTAAGTCATTACACTGTGTAAACACAACACAGCTATGCAAGACATCCTTAGTAAGAGTAATGTGAAAGTTACCAGATCTCTTTTCCTTGGTCTTTCTGTTTCTTAGTTTCCATTCAGTGACAACTGCACCAGAAATGTTACAAACAATTCTAGTAATCTGTTGTTTGATTCCCATCTAACATTAATATCTTTCTCTACATTCACAAGTAATATTTTTATACATTGGATTTATTCAGATGTTTGCTTTAGCTGCATGGTTCTAATTTTACTATTGTATACCAATGCTGTTATACAAATATATGTCTCTGCAGGATTGTCAGGAGGTTTAGTGCCATTCCATTACACTTTCAATAAGAATGTGCATGTATATGCAATTGCAAATAAATGAACAAATACAGAAGAAATCCCTCCTTCCTTGCTAAAATATCTGGAAGAACACAGATTAAATGTATCAATTTTGCATTTGGCAAATGTGATGGTGATATGTTTAAGAACAGCTAAACTGCTAATCAGCTTTAGATCAATTGCTCACACTTGAAAGAAGCTGTATTTCTGGAGAGAACAAAATCAAATTAAGCATACTTTTTCAGTCTAAATAATACCAGAAATTACACTTATAGACAAAAGTAGATGGTAAAGCATAACCCTGCTCAGAAAAAAAGAAAAAAATTAAAAGAAATCCTACATTTCAACATGTGTATAGAATCATAGAACCATAGAATGGTTTGGGTTGGAAGGGACCTCAAAGACCATCTAGTTCCAACCCCCTGCCATGGGCAGGGACACCCTCTACTAGACCAGGTTGCCCAAAGCCCCATCCAACCCGGCCTTGAACACTTCCAGGGAGGTGGCAGCCACAACTTCACTGGGCAACCTGTTCCAGTGCCTCACCACCCTCACAGCAGAGAATTACTTCCTAATATCTAATCTAAATCTACCCTCTTTCAGCTTAAAGCTATTACTCCTTGTCCTATCACTCCATGCCCTTGTAAAAAGGCCCTCTCCAGCTTTCCTGTAGGCCCCCTTTATGTACTGGAAGGCTGCTATAATGTCTCCCCAGAGCCTTCTCTTCTCCAGGCTCAACAACCTCAACCCTCTCAGCCTGTCTTCATAGGAGAGGTGCTCTAGCCCTGTGATCATCTTCATGGCCCTCCTCTGCACTCACTCCAACAGCTCCATGTCCTTCCTATGTTGGGGGCCCCAGTGCTGAATACAATACTCCAGGTGGGTTCTCACAAGAGTGGAGTAGAGTGGGAGAATCACCTCCTTCAACCTCCTGGTTGCACTACTTTTGATGCAGGTTGGTTTTCTGGGCTGTGAGCGCACATTGCTGGCTCATGTTGAGCTTCTCATCCACCAACACCCCCAAGTCCTTCTCCTCAGGGCTTCTCTCAATCCATTCTCTATCCAGCCTGTATTGATATCAGGGGTTGCCCCAACTCACGTGCAGCACCTTGCACTTGGCCTTATTGAACTTCATGAGGTTTGCATGGGCCCACCTCTCATATATTGTTGATATGTCACACTTTGATTAAGAGAGTATTAGGGACGTTTTAAACTTATTCATTGAAGTGTTCGTATGCAATTAGCAGGATGTACATTTACTCTCTTTTCAGCTTTAACAGATTATGAAAAGTGTTACTCTTGTGCTACCTTCTCATTTATCAAGAGGTACACACTAAAGATAGGATAGCAGAAGAGAAGTGATATAAAGAAAGGACCTGTTCTTTCTTATGCTGTCACTGATATGAGTCAAGCTTCCAATGTGCAAAGCAGCACACTTGAGAAAATGTTTTTTCTCCAATGAACCTCCCTCACAGAGAGTGACATTAACTGGGCACAAACTAGATGCAGAAAAAATAAAACAAAACAACAAAAAACCCTAATCTCCCTTATCCCCAGTTCTTTCCTAACAGATCTTAAATGATGTGCAGTTACCAAGTCCAGCTGCAATTAGCATGTCTGGAAGTCCTATTTGTAGTCTTTTCTAATCCTTCTACGTTTTCACCTATAAATTCTCCTAATTGGAGTCAGCCCCGTGCTTGTACTCCACCTTTATTCTGAAACACCTCCTTAGTAGAGCTTAGATTGGGGACTAGATGAGAATTCATGTTATGACTGAGAATACAAAACTATGGAACAGCAGAGGTTGCAAAATATTTTTTTCTTTTCTTATTAGCACTGACTGAGGTATCAGTTCTTGGTTAGCAAACCTAAGCATTTTCAGTCTCTTTTTTGGTATCTATAATTGCACAAGGATAAACTTAATGGTTAGAGACAGAAGTTGTCTAATAAAAGAAAAGCGATATGGCATGTAATGTTTCATGTCCTACCAAAAGTAACAGTAATGATAAGTCCCCTGCTGAAGGGTACAAGATCAACCTGGGCCCTGGTTCCAAATAATTCAGGCAATATTCCTGTCTATTTTAGACAATCTGGGCAGTAATTAAGTCTACTCTTGACAATAGGTATAGGGGGGACTTCACTATAGAATTTCTTATTCAGTAATATAACTCAAAGAGAAAACCATGAGTTTCAGATCATACATTTAAAATACATGCATTTAAAAACTACAGAAGTAATAAGACCAAACTTAGGACCTTTACCAAAAGCAAGTCAGATTAACATGCGAATCAAATACTTCCAGATTCTGGTTATAGGTATTTCATGCAAATTTTTTTTTGGAGGCACAAACCTACAGCTTACCTATGCATACAAAATATTTTCTGTGTACAAACTGATCAAGACATAGTTCAATATCCAGATGTAAGCACTGAGAGATTGGTAGTAAATTCACCTATTTAACTTCACCTCCTGGTGAAATCAAGATGGCCAAAAGTAGAAATAGATAAAAACTTATGCTTAGCTAGAATATTGGTACAAACAGCAAATATGATTCTCCTTTACTACTGAGAAGCAAAGCTTGAATCCTTTCAACTGTTACCATCACTATTGAAGGTTCAATTTTATATTTCAAGACTCACATATTCTATGTGAGGAATGGTATTAGCATGAATTCCAGAACTGCCAGATTGAAAGAAAAAAAATTTTGGCAAAAATCCAAACAACAAGAATTTGCACATATATCAAGTATAAACTAAATTGGGATGTTGTAGAACTTCAATGAAATTCTTTTTTAAAAAGTATTTTACTCAAGTACATGAAAATGGCATGCACACCTCTTAGAGTACAATAAGACAGTAGTAATTATGCACATGAAGTCTTATTGTCAATGTCAGAATGCTCCTCGACCGCATGGGATCTGATCCACTGCATAAAATAAAGGGTTAAAGAGGAGGAGGAAGTACTGCTTCATGTTGAAACTATATCTTTTTTTCTTCAGTGCAAAATCAGATTCTGAGAAATGTGATGTTCAGAATGTGGAAGCAGTCAGGATGCTCAGCAAGAGCTGTTTTCAATGAAATGCATAATTATTACTAAAAAATTGTTATCTCTATGCTTAAAGCATTCATCTGGGAGGCAGAAAGTATCAGTAACAATTGATTTCTTATGTTTTAATTATATGTATGTCAGAACTAAACAAGCTAATATAAATATATTGTAGAAGTGTGTTTCTCTTCTCCTACTGGAAGACAAATACAGGTTTTATACTTTTGACTCCATTAAACTCCAACATTCTGTCATATTGAAAACTATTTCTTGACTATTTCTTGGTCTGATCTTGTAGCCATCCCTTATTAGAATTCTTGCAGCAGATCTTCCATCTCCATCCCACCAAAGGTTCCCACTTTGGCCTATTCTGTCTTAATACAATACCTTTCCCAGCCAGGACAATACCTTCAGTGTTTTCTCACTTCATCTTCATAAGCTTTCAAGTTGCTCACATTTTGACAGGGACCTCAAGAAGCTAATACAGCACTGCGTGAGACCCCAAATGTAATCAGACAGTCTGCAAAGAAACAAGACAGACAATAGGTGAAAAAGAATTAATGTAAAACTGGTCCATGATAGAACTGGGAATATAATTTAAATTTTCTATTGCCTATGTTGGTGCACTTTGGCAATACAACAACTTCCTCCTAATCCAAAAGGCTACAAATTGTCTTCTTCCTTTCTGCTTGGACTGGCAGGTGATCTGACTTTTTCACAGGTAATGATGAATTTCTCCTCAGAAGGATATCCTTAAGGCCATTACTTGTCCCTGCTGGCTTTCAAGAAGCTCAAGCAGCATGAGATATTAAATGCCATGCCCTTAGGTTAGACCATGACAGTATCAGGAAAAGCCTTATCTGCCCCATCAGACTGCTGAAACTGTCCTTTTCTCTATATATGCCTCTCGCCAGTTGCCTCTGCACTTGTACTAGTAGGATAGACAATCCCAGAGAAGTTATGCTTGCAACAGAGACTGAATAATGTTTCTAAATCAAGATTCAAAGATAATATCCCAGAATAAATAGAAATAAATAAAAACATTAATAAACTATCAAGAAGAATCACAAAGGCAGAAAACTTGGGCGAGTGGTGAACACTGTAAAGAGAAGAGTAATATACAGTGTTACTGATATATTTTAGACTTGAAGTAAAGGAAAACAAAGGGGAAGGAAAGTTAAGTCCCACTCTAAACAAAAAAATTATATCTTGCATAGATAGGTGTTAAAAGACATGTACCAAGCAGCAGAAGGCAGTTTTAGTATTCTTGTAGTAAAGAAAACAAGGCACTAGAATTAAAAAAAAAAAAAAAGAGCACCTTTTGTTCCTGTCCCCCTTTACCCTAAGTTCTCAATCACAAAGCCAAATCCCTCATCTGTATGATTTACTGGGAATTAAGAGGGGAAAGCCCAGCAACAAGCTCCCATAAAATAGAAGGATTATGCTTTAAAAAAAAAAAAAAAAAAAAAAAGCCAGATAATTCACTGAAACTCTGCATCTTTGCTAAAACAACATAGATGCTGTTGCACACAGCATTATTTTTTTATTTTTTTTTACCCTCATGGTACCATGTCTTAAACTTCCTCAGGTAAGCAAACAATTTTGCTACAGGAATAGTAATATCTTTCTCTGAGGAAGGGAAAAAAAGACAAAGTAAACCCATCCATTACATTTTGCAAAACCATTGTTGAGAGCAGAACTTTTTGTTTTCTAACCTCTGTATGAACTTGCCTTGCTCCTCCCCCCCTCTGGAAAATTTAGTCAAATCATCAGCTCCTCTATTCCAAATACAAGACCAGAGACAGATCAGTCAAGAGACTGGCAGGGATTTAGGTATGAAAGAGCACTCTAGATTAGAGTTCATGCTCTTATTATTTCAATGGGATCCAAAAGAGACACAGAACTCCAGGCTTCAGAAGAATGACAGTCCTTACCTGGCAGAAAATACTTCAGAGTGCAGGTATGTGCTCAACTCTAACCCCAGGGGCAAATTACCTGAAGTCAACAAATGTTCCCATCCATGTCTGGATGACAGAGTTTCCCCTCCTCAAGCCTTGAAATCTGATCTTTCTGTATTGAGAGAAGAATCCTACTGAAGTTTCACCAAAAGAACGTCTCATTTTCAAGCCAGTCTGTCCTTTACTGATTTTGGCTAAAAGATCAGCATCTACATTGTGTGCAGAACTTGCATCATTAAGCTTTTTGAAAAAGAAATATGTTAATTGTCATAAGACATCTGTGCAGGTTTTGACTGGGATACAGTTATTTTTTTCATAGTAGCTGGGATGGGGCTATGTTTTGGATTTGTGCTGGAAACAGTGTTGGTAACACAGGGATGTTTTAGTTACTGCTGAGCAGTGCTTACACAGAGCCAAGGCCTTTTCTGCTCCTCACACCACCCCACCAGCCAGTAGGCTGCTGGTGCACAAGGAGTTGGGAGGGGACACAGCCAGGACAGCTGACTCAAATTGACCAAAGGGATATCCCATACCATATGATGTCACTTTAAGCATATAAAGCTGGCGGAAGAGGAAGGAAAGGGGGGTACACGTTTGGAGTGATGGCATTTGTCTTCCCAAGTAACTGTTATGTGTGATGGAGCCCTGCTTTCCTGGGGATGGCTGAACACCTGCCTGCCCATGGGAAGTGGTGAATGAATTCCTTGTCTTGCTTTGCTTGTGTGCACAGCTTTTGCTCTACCTATTGAACTGTCTTTATCTCAACCCACGAGTTTTCTCACTTTCACTCTTCTGATTCTCTCCCTCATCCCTCTGGGGATAAGTGAGCAAGCAACTTTAGCTGCCAGCTGGGGTCAAACCATGACAACAACTTTTAGCCAACTAACAGCATATTAAATTGCAATTCAAAATCATGTGATAGCTACAGGCAAGTCTCATTTTAGAAATGGACATAATCAGAATAGGCAAAATTTAAAATGAGGCCATGACTATGCAGGCACCTTATCCTAAAATTTTGTCTATAGTTAATAAATATGAGAAATCGTCATCATTTAATGTCCAGTTAGTGGGTTATATAAAATCACTTTTTTGCCATGGACAACTGCCCAATGAATAAGTATCCACATCATACATATGCACACATAAAAATTGTTATCAGTACTAATTAGAGTAGCAACTTTGTTGGCAGACTCAACAGAAAAGGAAAGCAGACTTGCTTAAGTGACAACGTAACATCTGATGCCAAAAGAAATATGGATGAACAAATGTTGGCACAGAAAACTGCCTATGAAATCAGATGAGTTTAAAATTTATAAATAAATAAAGAAATTAAAAAATAAATAATTCTGATACATTTAGTTGTCCCTAAATAGAATGAAAGCTTATACACACAGTGTGTTGCTTCCTTTCTGGTTTGCATGGCCTAGTCAAAGTAAGACAAGAGAAAATTCTTGCAAATAATATGATAAAACAGTTAAACTTATGTTTTAAGATCACTGCACATTACTTTTGTGTAGAGCTTTATGCTTTTTTTATATAAAATTGTACACTTCCAGGCATAAGCAAATTGAAAGTGTTATTTTTGTGTTTTGTTAGGTATTTTGATAACAACAGATGTGAATTGTTTTCTTTTTGTTACTACTTGAAGCTTAGGAATTGTTACTTTGATATTACTCCAAAAGTAGATGCAAAACTTTTCTGGGCTTTATATATTTTTTTTTTACCACAATGCTATTTCCAACTATTCCTTATCCTTTGAAAAATACACTAATACATAAAAGGAAATATTCTGATTAAAATTAAATATATACCTTTCTAGAAACATACTCCTCTTCATGAGATATTTTTATGCAGGAATCACGAAGTGACCTAAAAGTTATCGGAAGTGAATTTACCTTCAAGCTCTGACCCTTCATCATTTCATCACAATATGGCATTTATGGCAAGAACAGTAACTTAAACCTCGAAACAATGATTCACACTTCAGTCATTTAATGCTCTCTCTTTTCATTCAAAAATGTCCCAATGTAGCATGAAATGAATTTTGCATACAGCTTTCTAAAAGCCCATAAAATTCTAGCCTCAGGACAGTAGCAGTAAAAGAACCCAAGCCAAAACTAACAACAACAAAACACCTTAAACAACGAAGACCCAAAACAGCCAACAGCCCTTTATAGCCTGTCTTCAAACTGGATATCAGGCAAGAAGCTTGGGTACACTCTCCTGTTAGGTCATTTGTTGTGCTACATTCTCATCACCAAGAAAGCAAGTATTCAAGAGTTCCAAGTTCTGGCATTTTTTAATTATGCTTCTGTGCATTATAACATGAAGTTATAAGGTATAATGAAGGCCTACAGGAGACTATTAGCACAGGTTTTTCTTAGGACCTAGCAAACAGTTTTAATATTCATTTTTTTATAAATGCCATATGCAGAATTAGTAATTAAGAGATGCAGATGAAAGAACAGAACCCTGAAAGACAGAATATCATTGTATAACATTTTAAACATACTATGGCTCAAGGAGGGGAAAGGCAGGAAGAGAAAAAGGGGGGAAGAGGGGGAAAGAGGGGAGAAATTTCTTTAAATATAGGTCTTAGGACCGTTGAGTAGAAAATTCAGTGCACTCAAGGAGACTACCATGACTGCTCCTAGGTTTCACTGTGAGGAAAAGAACACTCCTGCATCTTTCAAAATCTGGCATAACTTAAATGAGTCAAAAACTGTAAAGTTTAACACTGAACTGTGAAAGCTATAAGATGATGCATGGGATATCAGTCACTATTAACAGATTTGCTACAATAAAAAATGGGAGTAGGAAGAAGTTGATGCCACAGAAAATTACTTCCATGGGTATTAAACAATAGCTTGTAAACTGTAAAGGCTGTCTAGTCTAACAGCAACTACACATATCAAGTTCTAGAGATAATCACCTCTATTCCATTTCTATCATCAACACCTCTTGCGAATTTTGGCCAATCGTTTAGCTGTGTTCATCACTACGGTGAAGATATTAATTACAGAATGAATATATTTCACCTTCCATTTGCAAATTGCTTATGCAAAGCTTACTGTTTCCTTGCATTTCTTCTGCATAATTAATCACTCAACTTTTCAGCTGACAATTTTTTTTTTTCCTCTGAAACTCATGCAATGCAGGCTAATTTTGTTTGGAACTATATATGACCCTGTGTTTTTTCCCCTAATTGGGTAAATATAGCTTTTAACTAATTAAACTTTTGTTGCCAGTCACACATATCCACAAATTCCTAATATCCTTGCACAAAATATTGGCAGAAATATAATGGGAAATAATGCCTCAGTTGACATTAAAAAACATGAAATAAATCCAGTAAATACTACCAAATAATAATTTTCTTTGTTTATTTGTTATTCATCTTTCCTAAGAACTGTAAGAAGTGTCGTGCTAATGTTTGTACCATGTTATTAGAAAGCAATTGGATGCTAACTATAATAGAAATAAATAGGAATGACTTACAATGAGTATATGCTTTTTACAAAGGGTATTAAAATACATAATATTTTTATTAGAATGTTTTGAGATTTTTGTTTTATTTGGAGCTGGAAGAACAATTCTAAGGTTTGTAGTAAATTTGACAAATTTGAAAGGTCCCCACCCCCATTGAAATGTCAAAAGATTTTCCCCAGAACCTAGGAATGTTTCCAGAACACTCTTTACTCCACAGTGAGAACCCATACAGAGAGATATGGAAACAGTGCCTACAGAGAGCAGCAGTTAACTTTTCACTATGTCAAGAAACATATAGGTAGGAAATACTGGCTACAAGAAAAAAAAAAAAAAAGGAAAAAAAAACAGAGAAAAAAAAAAAAAAAAAAAAAAAAAAAAAAGAAAACAAAACATTCTAGCCTACAGAGCTGAGGTCACTGCAAAGTTAGGATTAGACAAACCTGCTATGGATGGCCAGAAAGGCAAAAAGAAATCTAAAATAAGACACCTGTTGTGTTCATTAGAGACATGCTGCTTTTCTCAAAATGGCATTCTTTCTGGGTCAAGCTAACAGAAAGTCAGGTTTTCCAGAGAAAGCAATATGCCTTGTTGGTCTACCTTTCACATCATACAGGCAAGGTACAATTACGTTCTTTTATAACAGCATGCAATATTTCAAAGGCATTTTGGATTTAAATCCCTATTTCTCACTTTAAGTCTTTAGAGATATAAAAGACAGAAATTAATCTTGTTAAAATACCCAGAATATCATAAGCAACACACTTAGATTACATTCATATTCTGAAGTTTCTGTCCTTTTAGAATCAGTATCTTTTACTTTCAAGGTATAAACTAGAAATGTCCCTTCAGATTTGGAGAAAATAACAACTGAGAGATGCAAGAACATTGTGTTTTATTAAAAGATGACAGGTATTGCTACAGAGTTAGCCTTGAAGGTTAATCTCTGTCATATGACAGAGATATTACATTAGGTCATGTACCTACTGACTTTCCTTCTGATATTCTGAGAACATACACCTAAGTGAACAGCTATATCGAGATCTACTTTGTTTCATTTTTTGGTTTTGTGTGCATCTTTAATGTGGTATATTTTTAAAAACAAGCCCATTCACTTTTCATGGAAGATTTCAAAAAAGGAATCTTGAACATATTGTGATGGAAAGCAAAATTAAACAATGCTTCATTATAACAGTAATTTATGTAGCATATTTTAATGATTTCAAAATGTATTGATCTCAGCCTTATTTGTAAATTCTGAAATTTGCATTTAGCTTTATTTTCAAGCTAGAAATCAGTCTTTAACATTGTCTTCATAAAGACTTCTTCATTGCAGCTTCATAAAACCAGCTGCAAGCTAATCCTTAAAAAAATCTCTTTCATTATCTACTTGCCATGAATAGGAACAACTCTACTCCATGGATTGGTTCATTTCTGAAGAACCATCATCCAGTCTTTGCTTCAAAACTTCTGTTTGACTTATATATTTACCTGTGGAAAAGAAGAGCAAAGAGGGATAAAGAGGGAAATTACATTATTACAATAGATGTATTTGTTATAATATGGAAGGGTCAAACTTTTACATGTTAACCAAAATCAGGGAATGTCTTCATCTAAATCATACACTGAATTAAAGAAATAGAACTTTTCTAGTCTAAGCAACTGTGCAGAAATCATTCCATCTCTCTCCAGCAATGCATAAGCAAATCAATAAGTAACCAGGGAACACAGGCTTATGTCTTGTGTGTGAGTGAATGAACCATTCAGGACAATGGCGGGGTGTTTCTAATTTTAGTTGCTGGTACCTTTCCACGTGAATCACAATTGAGAAAGCTTCCACATGGCAAAATAACTTATAAAATTTTTGTTAAACTATTACAGATGTGACATTTTCTGGAACTATAACTCTCTAATTACTATTCCCAGAGCCCCAAGTTACTAGTCAGCCATACAGGATACCTGCAGGCACAGACAATAGGTTAGGGCTAGGTTACATATGCCCCAAAGCCTCTTCCATTTCAGAGTAAGGTGAAAAAAGTCTGTTCATATGGCTAAGTATTTGTTACACCAGTGAGTTCTACATAAAACAGATACAGACACTATATCTCTTATTTTCTGGTTAAGAGGATGTATAGTGCATTTTTTTCTATGCAGAATGGAAGAGGAAGCCAGTGTATGTGAGAGTGACCTTTTTTTTTTTTTTTTATGACTCTTACTAGGTTTTGGTCTTATCCTTCTCTTACCAGTTAAATGAAAGAGTAGAGAATTAAAAAATATTCGGTCAGGATGATTATGTATACAGCAGTAACTAATTTCTAGTTTAAAAACTGAACCAAACCAGGATACAGTAAGGAACTGAAGATAAGTACACACTGTGTATCTTGAGATGCAGTCTCATCTTGAGATGAAAATACTCACAGCTTTTCAACAACCAAAAAGACATACTTTTAACTAAAGTAAACCGTTCAGGTGAGTGACAAGGTAGAAGGTAAAATAAAGTTTCTGAATAAGCTATACTTTTTCTTAATCAAAGAAAACACGGCTAGCTGTATATACAATTTGTCTTAAACAGTTCAGAGGAGATCTGCCATAATTCTTCAAGGTATTTCTCTATTCTTTTCAAGTCCTTTAGATACGTATGTACACATCACATTTTGTGCTATGTATCATTTGGCAGTTTACAGAAGAAATCACAGTAATGCACAAGCTCTCTCAAAGAATCTATTTCATGATACATTAAAAAAATGTGTATAATGTAACATGGTTATATACATACAAATACATACACATATGATCTATGAAATTTCATGCAGAAAAATGTTACAGTACTACACATATAATAAAACATCCCGCTTAATGTCAGAAGATTTTGAGATGGAGGAGTGGGAAGCTGTATGATCTGCATGTCAGATTGAAATAAACAAATAAAACCCCAAAAGAATTAGAGATACACAGGTTATGCAAAAGGTGATAAATACTGAATCACTCACATTCCAGGAAAAAATATTAGCTTATGCATCAAAAATGAAGGGGACAGTGGGGCACCTAGCAGGCAATGGCAGTGGGAGTGTATACCTCTGACAGCGTCACAAGAGATGCGGACCAAAACTTTTGTGTTATGACATTTCTATCATCTCTCCTGAATGAGCATTTTCTTGTATCTAATGAAGGGTGAGTGCACACTAAATCTTTAGTATAATTTAGCTTAAAAAGTCAATCAACAAGAAGAAAAAAATGCCCTGGAAATTAGCATCCTACAAACTCATAAGTCTTCCACCAACTCAGAGAACTATTTCTTTAAAAAAAACCCTTTTTTTTAATTTACTGGATCCTTATAAATATAATTTCTTATTTTCTATTGTTTTATGACAGCATAACATCTAGAAAGTTTTCAGTTTATTGACTCTCTGAAACGAAGTTCTCCTACTAATCATATATCACTCTTAGCTCATGAACAACTTATTTCAGCTCTGAGGTTAAATACCAAACAGAATGAATGCCCAAAAGAAAGAACTGTATTTTCTCCCTTGACAGATGCACAACTTTACTTAAGGAGCATTAACAAGTCATGAGATCTTGAATATTTATCTCAGTCTACTTTAGTAGACTGAGCCATTAGTTACAAAAAGCTTTAAAGCTATTACAACAACTGAGATTAATTAGGGAGGCGGCACCTATATAGTTTGTCAATTTGGTTTAATAATTTCAAAGCACACTTACTGCAGAAATAAATATGGCACTTTGTTGGGGCGGGGGGAGGGGGGAAGAAAAAATCTACAAAACACAATTGACAGGAGAAAAAATTCAATGATTTGTCTGTCCAGGAGACATCTTCAAACTGGTAATACTAGCATGTTGATTTATTTTTCAAGTTGAATTTTTGATAAATATATAATAGTAATATAAAAGTTAAATAAAAGCTAAAGACAATAGGACACTGGTATACACCACCAGCCATTACTTGTCACTAATCATTGCCTGGATTTGTACAGCATAGTGTTAGGTTACAATCCACAGTAGACAGGGTATTGATATTAAAGTGGCATTAATGATCATGTGCAATGAGAGAAAGATGATATATGAACCTTGGTTACGTTATTAAAAAAAGATCAAAAGGATATGTCACCTCTCCCACAGGCAAAACTTGGTTTAATTTAGTCAAAGGCAAAATTTTTTGAGTGGGACATAATTTATTAAAAGTCATGAAGTGTCTATCTGTGGAAACAGTAACTTTTTCACTAGGACAGCAAGAATTTTTTTCATTCTGTTCTGTTGGGAGGGGGGTTGTTGTTGGTTTTCAATGACATTATTTCATTTAAACTATTGATATATGCAATTTCAAAATGATCTCTTCATTTAAATTTTTGTTACTTAGAGGCCTGCTGCCCAGAAGTCCAATACTGTACATTGTAATAAACATCAGATTAGTTTTGTTTTATGAGAATATTTACTAGTGACATGGAATAAGAATGCTCACAGCTATCTGTTGTTTAATCGGTGACTTACCTTCTGTATCTGTGGTGCACAGTTGTTTATACTGTATTTGGACAAGTCATTGCTTCCTATATTTGAAATTTCCTGGAAAGCCTGCTGTCAGTGTTGAGCTTCTTTTCCAAACTATCAGTGCGCTCAAGGGTATTTAAAGTCCCTTGAGACATGTAGTCTAGAATTTAGAGAAAAAAATACAAACTTGAAATAAAACTGATACTAGCAAGTTATTCATGTATTTAATAATGCAGAACCTCTCATCCTGTAACCAAAAGGGAAAATATTTACACTGTTACTGGCACCTTTTCTTCCCTTGTTCTTCCTTTTTAAAACTAGAAGTATCTGGGCACATGAGAGCTACTGTATGTTGTTCAAAATAAGAAACAGAAAATGTGTCACAATGGGAAGGTGATACCCACCAAACCCAAGGTTATCAGACAGCTGTGAGAGGGTAAATAAGTCTATTAGAAAATTATATTTTCATTTATTGTCCTGCTTTTCACTTTTGGCCTGCTATGCTTTCTCTTATTCTCAGACAGATACCTAGTTAGCTGTATGTCACTGCCATTTTTTTCCCAGTCTGGCAATAGGAGACTCAAAGAGCGTGGCAGTGTGCTCCCTCTGCATCCCACACCACTGCCTCCACTTAAGCAATAACCACCAGTGGTGGCCACGATGGCTGCATCCTGCTTAAGTTGGACTTTGGGGAAACCAATAGCAACACAGTAGCCAAGGGCTGTCTGATACAGGGACGTCTTGCTGGTATGCAAATATGACTGTAAGTCAATCACCTTACTCCATAAATAGTGGATAGCCCAGGGCCCGTTGAGCTCTCCTGCATAGCAGCAGGTTGCACATAATCTCACCTTAAGTAGAGACACCTCTCAAGGTTATTCCTCGAGGTTGAAAGATTCCTTATTACATCAGATACTCGGTAAGTGAATTGAGAATAAGTGGGCTGAAACTTTGAAATTTTAGCTAAGTGATTGTCATAAATATCCATAAAATGTCCATAAATGTCCATAAAATGTGCATTGGGTTCACTCAGTCCATAACCTTGGACTCCATCCACCATGATGGTCACTCAGGACAGGAGAGGTGGTGTGATGCATGGAGTTACTGGGCACCAAAACCAGGTCAAGTTCACTGCTGCACTTGCACTGCTTCTTGTAAGGCTTGTTCTCCATTGGTTCAGGTGATTTTTGCTACAGTAATTCCTACAACATGCAACTCAAATCATGGGTTACAATTTAAATGTATTTCCATTACAATCTCCAGCCCTGGTCCCTTCGAGTCAGACCATCAAGTTTACCATTGCAATGAAAACCTCCCTTTGCCTGTGCTCCGGCTTGGATTTTTCCACAGACTGCAGTCCCTTAAGGGTGTACCTGCTCCAAGTGGAGCCTTATCCATGAGCCACAGTCTTTCCAGTGGTATATCTGCTGTGGCATAGACACATCCACAGCCACAGTTGCTTCGAGGTGCACCTGTTCCAGAATGGCCTTCTCCATGGGCCACAATAGATATACTTGCTCCAGCATGGCCTTGCCAACAGTCACAGTCACTTCAGTCCCTTCAGAAATAAACCTGCCCTGTCGTGGGCTCATCCATGGCCACGTACTTTGAAATGTTCCAGCATGACCTCATGCACAGCCACTGATACTTCAAGGTGCACCTGCTTCAGCATGGACTTGTCCTTGCCACAGATTCTTCGAGGTGTACCTTCTCGAGCACGGAATTATTTTTGGCTCACAATCCTTCCAGAAATATACCTGCTGTGGCACAGACACAACCACGGCCACAGACACTTTTGAGATATACCTGCTATGGCACAGAAACAACCATGGACACAGACGCTTCAGGGTGTCCTGCTCCCACGTGGAATCATCCACAGGTCACAGTCCCTTTGACTTGAGTTCACATGGGAGTTCCAGCCTGTCAGATGATAAGCAGTACAGCAGCACAGCAACCAGCGAAAGCAAAAAGCAGCCACTAACGAGCACTAGACTCTACTATACAGTAAGGCAAGCAAACCCCATGGCAAGCACGGGAGCCTGCCAATCAATAGCTAAATAGCTAATAGTAAATAGCTAATAACAGCTATAAATTCAATCTAGCACATTCCAATCAAATCTGTCATTATCTTGAACCCTTCGAGCCCCATGTTGGATGCCAAAAAAGACTGTCATGGTTTTACCCCAGCCAGCAGCTGAGCCCCACGTAGCCACTTGCTCACTCCCCTGCATCGGGGTGGGGGAGAGAATCGGCAGAGTTAAACTGAGAAAACTCATGGGTTGAGATAAAGGCAGTTTAATAGGTAAAGCAAAAGCCACATGCACAAGCCAAGCAAGACAAGGAATTCATTCACCATTTCCCATGGGCAGGCAGGTGTTCAGCCATCTCCAGGAAAGCAGGGATCCCTAAACATGATTTCTCAACATTAACTGTACTGTTCTGCATTGCAGAAGTTAAAATAATTTTCTGAATTGTACCAACCATCCCAAAGAGATGGTGTGGTGGGGCTGACTGGAGCTGGCATTAAGTAGGAAGGAAATAAACCAGAACAGTTTAATCTCCCCAAGGTCCTCTCCACTCTGAATTCTTTCTCCATACCCTTACATTGTGAGATACTGTCTGCCACCTCCGAAGTTCCACCACCACTGCACAAGTGGATACCTTAAGGCCAGAACGCTTTTTATAACTTAGGTTTTTCTCTTTGTCCATTGACCAACCTCTACTTCTCTAGTTAAAGTGATACAGTCTCTATGACTCCTTTCACAAATCTCCTATCCTCCTTTCTCTGTCTGACACCTGACCTTTTTCAAGAGGAGACTGAAGTGCGAACTTCTCATTTCCTGCCCCACTTCATCCTCCTCCTCCACACAGATGCAAGAGTTTCTCATCAATTTTAATCCTTTAAGCTTCCCAGTGATTCTCTTGGTCTCATTTACTTCTGGTCTCAAACTTTCCTCCGTACTTCTTTTGTGTACTCATTCACAACACTTACATGCATAAATGTATCTCACTTAAGCCTCTTTAGTTATCACTCCATCATATTTTGATTTATAAACTCCATGACTTAATTTATTTAGTGAAATAGCTCTTCCTAGAAACTTGTAAATCCTTCATTGACAAGAATAATTAAAAAAAACAGTATAAGCTATTGTAAAAAAAAAAAAAAATCATTAACTTGCTTCTGACGTATCTTAAACTTCCACACGGTGTAGTTAATTTCTTACCTAACTGATCTTGGAAAGGCATTGTAAAAATGTTGAATTGTCTTGTTAATCTTGTTGTCCAAAGCAACAAATACAAATGCAAAGAAGTGTTCCACAGACAATTTTTTTCTCTTTATATAAAAGTCAATGTAAAAAACAAAAAAAATCTAATAAAAAATTAAAAATCAGAAAGAGGAAAGAGCCCTGATAGGATATGCCCACAAGTGCTGAGGGAGCTGGCAGATGTTATTGCTAGATCACCCTCAATCATCTTTGAAAGGTCATGGAGAACAGGAGAGGTGCCTGAGGACTGGAGGAAAGCCAATGTCACTCTGGTCTTCAAAAAGGGCAAGAAGGAGTACCTGGGAAACTACAGGCCAGTCAGCCTCACTTGCATCCCTGGAAAGGTGATGGAACAGCTCATTCTGGGGGTCATCAATAAGCATGTGGAAGAGAAGGTAGTTACCAGGAGTGGTCAACACAGATTCACCAGGGGGAAATCATGCCTGACCAATCTGATAGCCTTCTGTGATGGCATGACAGGCTGAATGGATGAAGGGAGAGCAGTGGATGTTGTCTACCTTGACTTCAGAAGGCTGTTGACACCACCTTTAATGGCATCCTCACAAGCAAGCTTAGGAAGCGTAGGATAGTTGAGTGGACAGTGAGGTGGGTAGAGAACTGGCTGAATGGCAGAGGTCAGAGGGTTGTGATAAGTGGCTCAGAGTCTAGTTGGAGGCCTGTAGCTAGCAGTGTGCCCCAGGGGGTCAATACTTGATCCAGTCTCACTCAACATATTCATCAATGACCTGGATGAGGGGACAGAATGTACCCTCAGCAAGTTTGCTGATGATAAAAACCTGGAAGGAATGGCCAATATACNAAATATCTAAAGGGTGGATGTCTAGAGGATGGGTCCAGACTCTTTTCAGTGGTGTCCAGTGACAGGACAAGGGGCAATGGGCACAAATTGGAACACAGAAAGCTTCATCTCAACATGAGAAAAAAATTTCTTTACTTTGAGGGTGACAGAACATTGGAACAGGCTGCCCAGAGAGGTTGTGGAGTCTCGTTCTCTGGAGATATTCAAAACCCTCCTGGACATGATCCTGTGCAACCTGCTCTAGGTGATCCTGCTTTAGCAGGGGAGTTGGACTAGATGATCTCCAGAGGTCCCTTCCAACCCCTACCATTCTGTGATTCTGTTATCAAAATGGGTAACAGCACATAAAACATTCAACAAGGAATGTTAATTTTCTTTTGGAAGGAAAGGAAAACAATTGGAATTCTGCCTTGGGTGAAACTTGCAAAAATTTGGAAGATAAATACTATGAACACAGGAAGAAAATAATCTAACACAGCATTGAGCAATTATTCAAGCCCTTTCAATCAGGCATTCATTTTTCAAATGACAGACATAGTTTTACTGAAAATTCAAACAACAAACTAATATTTCTTTTAAAATTCACAGTCCCAAGTGTTATGCTGATGCAGCACAACAATGATCTTAGTGACACACAGGCACAGATTAAGGGACTTGTAATGGCATCCCCTGTCATGCATGGATTTGAGACTTCCCTATATCTCTCACTTAAATGAAAATATCCAGAGACATGCAAGGACTTCCAGTCCTTTGTACTGTTTTGCTGAAATACAACCTGGAATAGTGGGACTTGTTTAAGTAGAGAAGATTCAACTCTGCTGAATGGGGCAAATAAAAGTTTCGGAAAACAGACCTTGAGACTCTAGCTCTCATTTCAGCACAATGCAATGTAGCTCCATGTCTACTGTAACTGCTGAAAAAGCAAATGCTGTCCTTCACAGGAATGCACAAGTTAAATAACTCTAGACAGGAGGGAAAAAAACCACCTAGGAGAACTAAAAACTGTTGAAACTGAAAAGTAATTACTAGAAGGCAAAGAGGGGAACATTAACAAGTAGAAACCCTGTGATTTTTTTAAAACTGTATATTGAATCTCCAAAATTAAGTACCTAACATAGTTATCTCAAATCATTTTGTAAGGATAATTTAAAGATATGGTTTCTAATTCAAACTGTGATATTTTATTAGCTAACCAAATGCATTACACTGTTCAGTATTGCTAGCTTTGAATAAAACTAATATAAAGTATGTAAAAGAAATGTAAGCATTTCAGATAGTTCTAAGTATCTGAGGCAAGGATTTGGATGGAAACCATTTAAGTAAAAACCATTAATGACACATTTGTTCACTATTATGATGCAATAAATTGAAAACTAGAAATGTATAGCAGACAACCTGCATAGAGATGACAGAAAGAGAGGAGAATTAAGAGAAACAGTTTAAATATTTCTCAGTTTACATCAGCAGTAATCATTTTTAGAATCTTTATTAAGATTATTGCCAATATATCATTCAGATACGATTTTGAATTTGGAAAGTGCAAAAATTATCTACAGGAATATTTTGCTTCTTTAAAGAAGCAGGCAACTTTGCTCTTTAAGAGAGAAGCTTCCTTCTCCTGTAAGGAAGTAAATAGTGCTAACACTACTAGATAATGCTATTAATAATTCACTAAGAGGCAAATTTCCCTTTTTTGCTCTTCCTTATCTAACTTTCATTATGTGTAAGAATATAAATAAGAACATATATATTACATATATACACATATATAAATATATAAGAAAAGGGTCTAGGAAAACTGGTCCTCTATGGGTATGTAAAGTACTAGAAGCAGTTAACAATAAAATCCCTTTCAAAATGTCTATTATTTACTCTAAAATCTTCTGACAGCTGTTCTGATCTTTAATTGCTATGAGATACACATTTGCACTTTGCTGCTGATCCTTTTTTTCCCCCCAAAGAGATGCAATACTCTTAAGAAATGGAAATATTTTAACATAATTTTTTTCTGTCTGGTCAGCATTTAGCAATTTTCTTGAAATAACCAAGAATACTATTGTGTCAGCCAACCAGCATCCTTAAGTTAAGGACTGTAAAAATCTGAAATGTTACATTGACATTGTTACAAAGAAATCTGCTGCAAACTTGCTTCTAGTGCATTTTTATGTGTTGCTCTAAGATTAATTCGTCTAAAAAAAGAAAAACAAAATTGAACAGGTACCAGAAATTCCTGAGATTAAAAACATTCTAGCATAGATGGATGTGTTCATGGCAAGATCCAATGGCTGGATTTTTAAATTTTTTAATTTTTTTTTAAGTAGTCAATTTAGTTAGGCAATGCAAAATCTACAAAAGACATTGGTAAGATCCTTATACCTCTTCAACTTTCTATTGATTTTGGATGCCTTTTAAAAAGGTAGTTTAATAGTCTAAGGTTTATTAAAGTCTAGACAGAAATTAAGTTCCTCTACGTTATTATATTATCTGATCCCAGTGGTCATGTGTGACCTCCATAATTTATGAATTTTATATTCCATGTCTTTATCCTGTTTGTCTACCCAGATGTAAGTGCTATTTTGCATTTTGTCC
This sequence comes from Aramus guarauna, assembly GCA_013400195.1. NCBI lineage: Eukaryota > Metazoa > Chordata > Aves > Gruiformes > Aramidae > Aramus > Aramus guarauna. The sequence goes on from VXBL01003132.1 coordinate 152,493, forward strand.
ATCTCCAGTTTCTGTGACAGAGAACATTCAGATGCAAAAGTATTTCAAATAAATTATGTTAGCTTTTAAACTTAGCAGAGATATAACATTAACAGAAATGGATGTCCCAATTCAGTAACAACAGGCACTTACAAAACCAGATCTGGAAACTGTATTCAGTTTCAGACTCCCCAGTACAAGAGAGAACTCACTGGAGAGATTCCAGTGGAGGGCCACATGTGTGAGGAAAAAACTTTCTTGGCCTTAAGAAGAGGAAGTTTAAAGGGAATTTAATTGCTATCTACATCTACCTTGAAGGGAGATGTGGTGAGTTCACCATAACTAACAGCCAGATGCCCACCCAGCCGCTCTCTCACTCCCTTTTCAACAGGACAGGGAGAAAAAAGTATGAAAAGGCCCATATGCTGAGATAAAGACAGCCAATTAAAATAGATTTGAGTAGTGAGAAACTAAACCAAAAATTCACACACCACCTTTGTTCACTCCCTACTCCTTTTTTTTTCCCAGGCTTACCTTCAGTCCTTCATCCCCAACTCCTCTACCTCTTCCCTTCCAAGGAGTGCAGGGGCATGGGGAATGGGGGGCTGCGGTCAGCCCCTATCAGCTCCTCTCTGCAGCTCCTTCCTCCTCACACTTCTCCCTGCTCCAGCCTGGGGCCTTCCCAGGGGCTGCAGGGAAACACCCGCCCCACCGGGGTCTCTCCCGGGGCCGCAGGGGCACCTCAGCGGGGGCACCTGGAGCCCCTCCTGCCCTCCTCCCGCTCTCCCCTCGGGGCTCGCAGGGCTGTTTCTCACCCCGTTTCCGTCAGCCCTGGCTGCCGGGCAGCGCTTTGCCCTTTCTTACCCAGGCTTTCCCCGAGGCGCCCGCCCGTGGCTGAGGGGCTCAGCTGTGCCCTGCGGTGGGGCCCTTGGAGCCGGCTGGAGCCCACAGGGGCTGCACCTGCAGGCCCACTGACCAACATTTTGTCAGTAAGCCCAGCTGTGAAGTTTCCTTCCCTTATAGCCCAGGTAGCCGAGGCTCTGTGCAACCTGATCTAATTGGACCTACTGTGAGCACAGATCGGACTGGTAGACCTCTAGGCAACTTGAAAACAAAGTTTCAGGTCAACATATTTATCTGCAAGTTATACAGATCAGTTTTGGAATGCCTGCTTGGAGCAGTTAATAGCACTAGAAATAATTATATGAAATTAATCATTGGGTGGTCAGCATGCTTCTGACCTCTGGCAAACTCAGAGGTTGGGAACAACATCAAGTACCTCTGACGTTTTTAAAGAACCCAAAATTCTTCTGTTGTTTGTAGATGTAAAACTCACAATGAATTATCAGTAGGAAATGTATATGATTGATTCTACATCACTAAGCTTATTTTTGTGTAAAATGGGATACACTAAAATAATAATAAATGCATTACTGGTCTCAAGATCAGTGACATTCCAAGAAACTCAAAAGCTTAGCAGCCCTGGAGGAAAGATCTTTAGCTTCTTCTTAGTCTGTTTTCCAGATATATTTGAGATTCCTTATGAACTTTTGCCTCAAATTGCTTCACAACTTTTGATTTTTCACAGCGGTTTTGCTAGCTTGATTGACAGTGTTTCCATTTACAAGAGACACTTAAGTGCACTTCTACATCACAGTTTTCTGTGGTAGATCATTGTTTAGGAACATGTAATTCAGTGACATCTTAAGAGTAAGAGTCTGACCAAAATGAAAACCAAGTCTTTTTTTAGTCACTAAGTGAATTTTCGGAAGATGACACATACCTTCCCATGTGAATGTTTCTCTTCTTTCTAAACTAAGAGCTATTGTGTTGATTTCTGGAAGAACTATGCAGAGACCAAATACAATACCATTATCTGTTCTTCCAAAAAAGACAACCATTTATAATTAAGAGTAGAATATAATTTCATGTTTTAATTGTAGCTTACAAAAAAAAAAAAAATCTGCAAACACCCCACTCCAAAAATAAAATTGAAAACAGAATAAGCATGTTTTAAGTGGTTAGATAAAGTAACTGGTAGCTAGACAAGATAACATGACAACTGTGATTATGCCATGGAAAGGAAGTCTGAAAATAAAGCTAGGTTTCTCAATGTTATTTCATAGCAGAAATATAACAAACTAGAACTGCAATGTCACTATCTAATCTGTTTGGCCTTCAAACTCTAATAGAAATCAGATTTTACATCACACAATATGTTCCACATGTGAAAGGGAAAGAAAAAGAGTAAAAAAGACCCAGCTCTCAAACACACATTGTGAAAATAAGATGACTTAACTATACAAATCTCAACGGTTCTGACAATCTAAGAAGTGTTTACCTTCTGAAACACTTCTCACAATTAAAATGCAAGTTGAATTTGCATAAGTAATCAAATTAGAAAGGTGATAATTAACTAAGTTCTGGCAACAAGAATCCAGAATTTTCTCAGGATAAGTCAGGCAAGACTTTACTTAATCAAATGTCACAGTGACATTGGTAATATTGATTTTGCTGCCCAACTACCTTACTGAATGTTAGTTTTAAAGGAGAAGAGTTAAAGGATCAACATTTTTATTTTTCTCAAAAAAGTTGAAAATGTTAAGAGAAGGAATTGCCTGAACACTGAGGGAACTTATGCATGTCAGGTTGTAATAATTATTAAGTATTCTAGTGACATTTTATTTTTACAGAGTTGCAAAGTCAAATTTCTGTCTTCCAAAGTGTTATCAGTCCTCATCCCCTCCACAAAGATATTAAATGCCTTTATCAGTAAGTTAGTTTTTCTGCTTCCAGCACAAAGGAATTAACTTCCTTCTCCTTATTTAAATGCTTGCCTCCCTCTAAAATACTGCTACCTCCATTGTCTCTCAATATTTCCCTCATGATCTCCTTCTTATTAGCCCTTTTCCTTCCCATTTCTTTTAAATCACAAGCCCTTTCTCATCGTATTCAGTGAAAGAAAAAAAAAATCTTCTCACACCTTTTGTATCCTTTTTCTATCTTACCTTTAAGTTTCCACAGTTCTGAAAAAAAACCCCACAACTTCCTCTTGGTTCACCTCATAGATACTTTCAAATCTCTCTTGTCACATTTCTGTCCCATCTGATTAGGCTGCACTTGGTTTCAGGCCATGTTTCCCTCTTAACAGCCCAGAAAGTTCAATTCTCAGTAGTCTGACTCCTTTCCCCACACTTCAAGAAATGAAGTTAAAAACAGTTTCAACCTGCAGCTGCTTTTCCTACTTTTATAGTGGTTATTTTCCATGCATAAAATTTCAGATTTTTTCCATCTCAAGGACCTTTAATTAAATTAATGACATGTTTATGATGAAATCTCTGAAACTACTAGTACTTCTGTGGAACAGGCAATAAATATTCAGACAATTCCCATGCTTCTACCTATTTTGGTTAGGTTCTTTCATATGTATCCAGTACTGACTGTCAATGTACAATGCACATACTTGAAATCTTTTTCTCCAAAATTGTCTGTGAGCACACTTGCAACTCTGTCAATATTAATGCTTTGACGCTACCTTTGCTGAAATACTGATTAATGTTTTTCTCTTTCAAGACAGATCCACCCACAACATTTAATTAAAAAAAAAA
>VXBL01003139.1:0-13480 GCA_013400195.1 Aramus guarauna
AACCCAAACTATTCTATGATAAGAGCCTGACAACCCTCAACTCTACTGATCAGCAGCTCATCAGTTTGAGGTGAGCAACCTCTTCACAGTCAGGATCAAGGCCTCTGAGGCACCCTCTCACACTCTCTTGAACACTCTACATGGGTAACATTGATGGCAGCACCCAGGGCCTTGAGCTCTGGATTCCTGTACTGTGGAAAAGTCAGCTTGGGACAACTACAAGTAAATGAATTGCAATGCTAATGCTTCATTGTTGTGCAAGCTTTCATAGATTTATGAACATCCTGGACTCCAGCAGGACTCATAATGCCATCTTCACCAAGGCTTTCATGACTCTGGCCTCAGATTCAATGGAGATACCAGCACCTTCTTTCCAAGCAGGCATAGGGTCATTTGCAGAATTCAGGTGACTCTTGGAATCATGAGAATCAGAGACAGTCCATACCTCTATATTATTGGCTCACAAAACTTTAACCTGGTGACAAGTGCCCAAACCTGGTTTAACTGTCCCTTGAGCATAAAGGGTAGAAGCAGGACGTGCATCAGTGACCTCCCAACACCCTCAGAACAGTTGGCCCTACACAAATGCAAGTGCACTGCCGCCCTGGGTCACAACAGCACTCAGCCAATGCTCCCCATCCCTGCAGGGGCTTCTTATACTGGGACCTCCTCAGGCTGGGAAACCACTCCTGCTCACACCTGCATAGTGCTTACTGGATGGACTCTTCTCACATCTACACTCCATCCTCTCTGAACTCCCCTCAAAGAACACATGTGCAAGGAAAGCACACAGCTTTACACAAAGCCTAGAATGTGAATGGGAGCAAAACCTGCAGCAGAACAAGCACATCAACAACAAGCATTGAAAAATAAGTAAACTTGATCTCACAACACCAGTTGATCTCTTCTCATAGCTGAGTCTGCTTCAAGCAGGGGATTGGACTAGAAATTTCCTGAGATTCCTTCCAATATGAATTATTCTCTAACTCCCTGAGAGAGCCAATACAGCTAGAACACATACAGAGATGAACAAGGCAGAAGGGAAATATTGCATATGACTTTTTAAAACCAGCGTCTGAACATCGGAAAAGTACAGCATCCAGCAACACGATCCTTCTCCTGAAGACTAACAGGGTCTACTGAAAACTAATAAAATCTGGTTGACTTGGCTGAACCAAAAGAGCAGTCACAATGCTTCTTTTGTCCATGGAGAAAAAGTGGCCCAAAGAATCATAATGGTCTCTAAACCCTGCTGCCATGCCTTATCCTCCATGCTCCATTTAGACCTTGAATAGAAACTTTGTGGACCAGGCCCCAGGGCAAGTCATTGGAAGAGTTGAAAACCCCTTCCCTGCTTGACTGAGCTTCCTCTTTTTTCTCTATGTCCAACTGCCTGCACACCAGTCACTAAAGAGTACAGTCTAGTGTATGTTCATGCTGGAACTGCTACTCCTGTCACCTCTCCAGTGCTTCATGTTCCCAAGCCTCTGTCAAGCCTTGTCAAAGACCTGCTATCTGCCCTGCTTATAAAGCCTCATGATCCTCTCAAACACAGCTTTCACGTTGTCCTCCATCTCCTCCCCCATTCAGCCCTGTGGTGTTGCAGCATCCTCTCTGGGATGCCTGCAACAACACAGGGACCAGATCAGAGGTGAAGAGGTAGGGGAAAGAAGCTGCTGTGGCAGTCTCCTCTTCAGAAGAACACACAGATGAAAGAAAAGCAAGTCTGTTGGTCTTTGAATATATGTGACAATGCACGGTTCTGTTGTTTATTGCCATCCTTCCTACAGGTCTTAGGGTATCAAGGACACAGTTTTCTGTAGGTGGCAGTAATACTAGGTGTCCTGGTTTCGGCAGGTTCGGAGTTACAGTTCTTCCTAGCAGCTGGTATAGTCCTGTGTTTTGGATTTAGGATGAGAATAATGTTGATAAAATACTGATGGTTTTAGTTGTTGCTAGGTAGTTGTCGTGTCTACGCTAAGTCAAGGGCTTTTCAGCTTCTCATACTGGTCTGCCAGGAGAGAACAATGGGCACCCAAGAATCTGTGAGGGGACACAGCCAGGACCGCTGACCCAAACTGACCAAAGTGATATTCCATACCATATGACATCACGCTTTGTATATAACTGGGGGAGGGGGATGAGGTGGCTGGGAGTCAGGGCAGCAAGAACTAGCTGAGCATCAGCTTTGGTTGGTGAGAAATTGTGCTGTGCTTCTCAATTCTACAAGACTGCTCCCTTGTAGCTGACGCAGGACAGCTGAACATGCAGCCTTGTCAGTATGTGCACGGGTCTGTGTGGTGAAGGAGGTCTCACCAAAACTGTCTGCTACCTCACTCAATAACATACATGCTGAATAAATGGAAACCTTTCAACCTACTGCCATGGTTTAGGTCAGGACAGACTAAATGCACTCATTAACTACTACACAGTAATTTAGATATTTATTGCCTCAGAAACTACAAACAGAACAGTACGAAGCTGCAGAAAGATGGTTCTTTCTCCTTCCCCTCTCCTTGCTGACAAGAGCAGTGGTTATCTGTGGTCAAGAGCAGCAGTGTTAAGCTGTTGTTCATTGATTGGTGTAGCAAGTCACTGGATCATTTAAGCAGGCTCAGATATGACATCAGACCAGCTGGTGTTGAATCACTCATTCTTGTATAAGTTTGGTTCTGCTATTTCTGCCAGTTACATCATTTTTTCCCTGCAACGCCTGCCTAATTGTGCTTTATCTGACAAAAATTACATCTCTAATACCTGCACAGCAGCATACCAAAGGTCAAACTGTGGACTCTGACATTCACTTCATTACTCAAGTTATACCAGCTCAGTAGGCCATGACACTTTCCACCCCTTGCTCTACACCTCCCTAACACTCACTCATTTAATGGTACATAATGGGAGGTTACTTGCATCATAAATTACATCCTTTGCAACCGTCTGCAGACTCAAAGCTTGGAGATGATAGAAGATATGACATAACTAGTCAATCCCATGTTCAACTGTCCATAATTTCCCCACTTTGCTTTTGAAGTGAGATCCATTACCAATAATTTCTGCTGTATCATATCTCCACAAATTTTTTTTTGCAAGACCTACCACAGTTCTTGTAGCAGTGGCATAAGCTGCTGGACAAGCCTCCAGTCAACTTGCAGTTGTTTCTTTAAAATAGCTAGGACATATTGATTCCCTCTACTAGGCCTGTACAAAGGTCCTATGTAGTCTACTTACCGCACATCTCCAACCTGGCAGTTTAAATGATGGTATGTGTGTACATATAAATATATATATATATCTCATAGAACCATAGAATGGTTTGGGTTGGAAGGGACCTTATTATAATTATATTCGCATTTCATAGAATAGAAACATAGAATCTTTAAGGTTGGAAAAGACCTCTAAGATCATCAAGCCCAACTGTCAACCCAACACCACGTCTACTAAACCATGTCCCAAAATGCCACACCTACACATTTTTTGAATGCCTCCAAGGATGGTGACTCCATCACCTCTCTGGGGTGCCTGTTCCAATGCCTGACCACTCTTTCAGTGAAGTAAGTCTTCCTGATATCCAATCTAAACCTCTCCTGACGCAACTTGAGACCATTTCTTGTTGTCCTTTCGCTAGTTACCTGGGATAAGAGATCAACACTCACCTCACTACAAGCTCCTTTGAGGTAGTTGTAGAGAGCAATAAGGTCTCCCCTCAGCCTCCTTTTCTCCAGACTAAACAACCCCAGTTCCCTCAGCTGCTCCTTGTAAGACTTGTGCTCCAGTCCCTCTACTAGCTTCACTGCCCTTCTCTGGACACTCTCCAGCAGCTCAATGTCCTTCCTGTACTGAGGGGTACATTTCCACTCAGTTCAGGTCACATGCTATACCATTACCCAACTTTTTTTTTTCCTATTTAAATCTTAAGCTTTCTATTTTTTTCTTTATATGCAGTATGTGCATATAACAACAATGAATCAATGCTTTTTTGTGGCCTGCATGAGCCAAATCTCAGATAATAAAATTCAGTAGTAATACATTAACTATATCAAAACTATACCAGCCAATATCTAATAACACTGCACACCAACACCAGTTTTACTGGTGCACACACATTACATGGATTTTTATACATGTTAAGTCCTGTGGAAACAACACATACACGACCTGATTGTGTCTAAGTACATATGCTTCAGTAAGCAATAGAGAAACAGTATGCAGAAATAAAAAGAAAAATCAAATCCTTATCTTTGCTTCTTTATTTATTTCAACTGTCTTCAAGGCTGACACTATTTTACTCCAGTTTGTGTAGTACCTCACACAAATGGCCACCAAACAAATTCAAATGCACCTAAACGTGCTTCTATAATAGGAAAAGACAATTTTAAGTAGGCTTAAAAATGTTACCTGACCACTGCTGCTGGGATATCTCACACCAGTATTTCCTTACTGAGAGGATATCTTTTAGGAGTATACTACTACAGTCAGATCCATAGGCAGCACAACTTGTTGGATCTCTTATAATTTCCATGACATAAACCAGAAGTTCTTGACATTTCAGTCTGGGTCCTCCTACATGAAGAATTAACATGAGACTGTAACTAATCCAAAGTATGCCAAATAAATCTGAAATTAATTGTTTGCACATATTTACTTAAAAATAAAAAAACCCCCACCCTACAGTTCAGAAACGGTTGTTAGGAATCATCTTCTTAAACTGTTTCTAAGAAAAAAAATAATTATGGCAGGATGCATCAGTCATATACACATTGAATAATAAGAAAAAGGCACTGTGAGCATCACCAAGGACAGAGGAGCATAAAGGACTGATTCACATGAAGATATTTAAATCGTAAACACCTGGAAGGGAGCAAGACGAATCCCACCCTGGTAACTTACTTCAGAGTAAAAATTCAAAGTTGAAAGCAAAGCATCAAAACAAAACAGTAATTCTATATGAATAAATATTACTGACTTTTATTAGCACATCTGATGAAATATTTGACCAAACTTCCAACTTCTTGCATCTTTTTCTGTCTGGTAGTTTGGGTTGAAGCAGATGCATTTGGTTTTGTCAGTTGGAGGTTTTTCATTTCTTTCTGGAAATAATTCTGCAGGACACTTCAAAAAGAAAAGAATATTGATCAAGGATCAATAACTAAATTAAAATATGTACACGTTGTTCTAGCCTACAATGTCAGTGCTTGTTCTTGCAATTCTAATTATCAAAGACTAAAACCAACTGAAATACATAACAGTCTAAGCGTGATGGAAATAATCTATAAAAGGAGCTGTAAATTTTAAAGATAATCCAGAAGCAACTTGAATAGGAACCAAACTTTACTTTAAACTTTGCATAATGCTAAATATACAATTTATAATTGGGAAAAAAAAGCAATGCTAAGTCTTTTTATTTATCCTGCAACATTATACAACAAAATAAGAATAAGTACTCTTCATTGTTTTTATTGGGGAAAACCTTCAAGTCCTATTTCTCCATCATTTAAAATCAACATATAGATTAGATTTTAGATCTAAGAATAGATTAAAGTTTTCACTGGCTTTGTCACTGGCAATTACTGTAGATTTTCTGGCCTACTATTTGTATTCAGTTTAGAGACTCTATTTTTGTATTCGTCCTATGTATTTCTAATATATTACTGAGCATTTCAAAAGCAACATATAAAATTTATCAAATTCTTATTATGATATTTTTGGTACAGCTATGAAACATGAACCATTCCAATGCTGTGCAATTTAAAAACATAATAGAAAGCTGACCAGACACTAGCCTATGAAAACTAATACTTCAGATGCACTTTTAGCATGTAATTTAACATTGGTCCCAGCTGCCCTAAGAACTTACCACATTCACGCTCAGTCCAATCTTGTAGCACACCTAAAGCAGATCTTATCAAAGATGGGCCTCTCAAACCTCAGCACAGCTTTTTTAATTCACAAGCCACAGTCCTTCTATTATGTCTTGAAGAACTCAGTACCACAAAAAAATTCTAATGAGCTATCTATAATCCACACATGAACTATATGTTGAAAATAAGATACAGAGGATAATTTTCAATGAAATAAAGTAACCATTATTTTTGCAAGGAAAAACGACCACTCAATCATCAGCTTCCTAGCAGTTAAGTTTTCTGTATAAGTGTTGCATTTTTGGCTATTTTATATCTTCTTCCTTTAGAGACTAACATAAGTAATTTCTTGTTTACAAGCTGACAAGAAGTCTAAATCAATCTGCAGAAAGATAAGCATTAAAATAGGCCTGATAAACAAAAGAATCATATTCCATATAAGAAAATTGCAACCATTCACAAAGAAAAAAAAAAAAGAAACTACCTAAATATAGCATCCCAGTTGAGTTGCTTTCCTTGTTTAGAATCAGAATTCCGGTCCAGCTGGAGAACTGTTTCAGAATCACGAAGAAGTCTTTTGAAATTTTCAATTTCCTTCTGAAAATGTATGTCAAAAAAGAATTATTACATTATTCCCTTCATTGCTAAATGAGACATACACACCAAAAGAAAACTTGTTACCCTTCGTTCCACAGCTTTCTCATTTTCAAGGCGACGACAACAAATGAGCAGATCATGTAATGCAAGACTCATGGTTCAGTTTAACAGAAGAGTCATTTGTATCTGCAAACAGAAGAAAGGGTTAAAACAGTAATTATCTTATTTTACACAGAGCCAAGTCAACCAGTCCAAAAATTCGGAATGCAACATATTGAAAATCCAGTATCAAACAAAACCACAGTGTTATTTCACTAAAAAGCTCGTTTGTCTCTGCATTAGTCTTATTGCTCACAAGACTGAAGCAAAGTCTCATGTCAGGAATGTAATCTACTCACACAGGCAACAGTTGTAGACAGTAACAGCAGAGACCTCCTTCATGTAACTCCGACTTCCTTCTTTTGGAGTGGTAAGGTAAAAATGACACAGAACTGAATACATTCAGGCAAAGAGCACTTTCAGTAGCTAGCTGTTAGCAGCAGCTGTCTTAACCTGCTGCTGGCAGGAGAAGGTAGCACTTTGAAAACGCTCTGCCTCTCTCACATCCTACATTTTCATCAGTATGCACTATCACAGTGACAAATCCCTCTGGATTAAACATGTCAAAGGATGCTCGAGTATCAATCATAAGAGGAAACAACTTTTCCCTCCCATGACCACTTAAAATTGTGCTTCATCTTCAAGGGAGGTTGGAATTAACTAGACTTTGCATTTCTGGTCTACATAAGGTTATGCTGACACAGATGATAACAATGACATCATATACAACCTCTTTGCTTCTCCTTTTACCCCTTTAAAGCAGCCCTAGGAAAAACTCTGAAAAAAACACAAGTTGGAAGTAACTCCAAGCATATGCTGCTGAGGCTGCAATAAGCAATCGAGAATGGGCGTTCATGATGCATAGCACTGCATCTTGAGCACTTAAGTGAGAGTATAAGAATATCCATTTAGACAAATACAACTTTAAATATCTACTGTCTCAGAGTATATTTATTTCCTTCGGCTTCAGCCAAGATCAGGCTGGGACTAAGTATGATGAGAGATACGGTGACAGATCAGGTGCGTATGAAACAGAAAATGTCCTAAACATGAAGGCTGGCTGCACTGTACAACTGAATTCATCTACATGATGAAGCGCTCCTCTACTAACTTCCTGCTTTTGCTGAAAAAGATAGGAAGAAGCAACTTTCTAAACACTGATGCCTTCTAAAATGTTGATGGGCTGAAAAACGGTTGACTGAGAACTGTGGCAACACAGGTTGTATGTTGTAGGGAACGGGAAGAAGTTAGTCCTCTCGTTCGTACGTAACGCTACTGCAACTGCCACAGTAACAGTGAAGAATCCCTACGGCTGAATCCATCTCTTACCAGTTACGCAGTTCTTCAACTACCACGTTATGACTATGTTCATCCCCTATAAAAACTGCGGAAGGCAAGGAACGAACACACACACCCCCCAAAAAAAAAAAAATCACGGAGAGGCGGTTCCTAAGCAGCTGCAGAGGTGCTCCAACACATGCGTACAAAGCATCACAACTAACGGGCGCTATCCAGCCGCTCCTACACAACGACCTCCGGCTCCCGGCACCCGCGGGAGGCCGCCCCACAGCACGCGTGAAACGCCTCAGGGGCCTGCGGTGGGGACCGCCGCCCGCCCACGCAGCCGCCGCCGCGGCACGCCCGCCCCGCCGAGCCCGGGCCCCTCACCTCAGCCGTCCCCGGGCAGCGGGGCTAAGGGCTGGGCTCACCAGCCGCCCGCCAGGACTCGAGCCGGGCAGGGGAAGGCCGAGCAGCCCCTCAGGACCACGGAGCCTCGGGCGGGGGAAGGCCGCGTCGCCCCCGCGGCCCAGTGAGGATCGGAAAAGGAAGGCAGGAGCCGGCCCACCTCCGAGCGGCCGTGCCGGGAGCTGGACGCCGGGGGCCGGCCGGAGAGAAGGGCCGGCCGCGGCTGCGGTGCGTGCCCACCCCCCTCCTCCCTGCGGCGCGGAGCGGAACGGCGCACACGTGCGGTAGCGGCAGCGGCTGCGGACGGACCTGGAAGCGGATGCGCGGCAGCGGCGGATTCCGGCGGAAGGGGCCGGGCTGCGGCGCTGGCTGGCGGAGTTTCCGCGCCTTCGCCTCGGTGGTGGGGCGGCTGTCCTGTTCCTCCAGGAGCTGTGTCCCACTGCCTCCCTCCGATCCCCCCCGTTCCCCTTGCCGCCTCGGGCCATGCTGCTGCCGTCCGACGTGGCCCGGCTGGTGCTGGGTGAGTGAGCCAGGGAGGGCGGGGCGGGGTCGCCGCTCACCCCTGAGGCGCGGCGCGGACTCCCGGGGCGGGGGAGGCGGTGGCTGCGCCAGGGGCTCTCTGCTGGGGATTGTCAGCCGCCGGCAGCGCCTTCGGCGCGGTAAGAGACTGCAGCTGTTGCGCCCTTGACCCTCGACCGCGTCGCACTCGTCCCCCTCGGGCTGGGGTGGTTACTGCCTCTGCCGCCGAGGCGTAGCCTCGGGCCCGGCGGTCTCCGGGCTGGTCCCCCTCGTCCCTCCGGCCCGGTGTCTAGCGGGAATCAAACGCAGCTCGATCTTGACGGACTTTCGGGCCTCAGGAGCCGCCGCGGGCGCAAAGGAGGCCGCCAGGCCGTGCGGGCCGGGCTGTGCTGCTCCCCGGCCGTGCCTTGGGCTCGGGTTCTCCACGAGTTCAGGTAGATGTGGCGGACGCTGATGTCCACCTCCAAACAGATGCCTGGTGAATGGCGTTTAATAAAGTGTCTGATTACAGGAGAAATAGAAGGGTGATCCAAAGTACCAGAGGAGGGTAGGTTAAGGTTCACCTGTTTTTTTCATTCCTTCCCTGGTTCTGTCACCTGTGAGGCTGCGTTGAGAGTTCAGGTTTGCTCAGTGCCTGTGGAAAGCGCAGACTAAGCGTATTCAGGACATCGGCAGTAGACAGTGAATTTTTAAATGACTTTATGTTTCAGATTATTTGGATACTGCCAAAGATAAGCATAAATAGATGGTAATAAAAAAATGACCCACATATTTAAGTCTCACACATAAACACCTGTTGGCACAGGTTGCCAAGATTTCTTGGCAGCTTGCATTGTGAGATTCCGTTTTCAGTTGTCCACAATTCTTTTGAATCCAAAGCCATTAGGGATGAATCTTTTCTTCAGTGTTCCTCCAACACAATTTTTAAATAGTACCCAACATGTTTCTTGTTACTGTCTTGAGAAGGCTAGTAACAGATGCAATATTTTCATTATTGTGAAGTAATAGAGGATTTTTAGAAACTCCATGCGTTGTAAGGGGAGATTGTAAATCATTCAAGAGAGATCTCTTACTGTACTTTTCTATTAAAAAAATGGTCAGGTTACAAGTTTCTGGGTAGAAAGCTTAAATCACATGGTTACCAGGGACTTGCAAATGTAGTATACAATCTTGGCAACATCACATGTACTAAGGATGATCCATCCTATCTTGTGTCTGCTGTGGCATGGTGCACGCATCATGGCTAGAAACCTGAGCAACCTAAGGTTGTAGAACAGGATGTTCCTTGTAGCTATTTCTGTGTTCTAATAGGGATTCCTCTTCCATGAAGCATCTCAGAATTTGGGCGGAGAAACAGGCTTCCCAGTGCAGCTCTTCTTCCATCTTATTTTTTTTGTGTCCCTCTCCAGATAAGTCTGGTGCCATGAAAGTTGATGAATATTGATTTAAGGAGCAAAACTAAAATGATGAGTTCACCCACAGAAAAATACATAAGACAATCTATCTTCTTCTAACTAATGCAAGAGTGAATGTGTACTGTGAATTAGACATGTGTCTTCTTAAGATAGGACAAAATATTGAATCATTCCTAGTTCAGAAGGTACTGTACCTTTTGTGCCTTTAATTTAATAATGTTAAGGGTTGTGTGCTGTTATGTCATTGTACAGTGTGTGCACAAGCAGTTCAGTTCAATTGCACAGAAGGTCTTAATTCAGGCATTTTTAAACTTTGGAATGCCTTATTTTGTAGGAAATTGGTGTATGTGCCAGATGTGCCTGTTTGTAAGCATTTGGTCATCCCTTGCAATACTGCAGTAGTAGGTTCAAGAAAGAAAAATTGCAACTTTTTACATAAAAGTCCAGATGAATTTGATTTTTTAAGAACAGCCATACGAGCACAGATCAAAGCTCCGTCTAGCCTAATACCTCACCTTCCGTCCTGGCTGATAGTGGGTAGGAACAAGACTGGCGTATAATTGTGTTTCCCCAAAACACGCTTTCAGCAATTTGTGGCTTGAGAATTTTCTAGCAAAATGTATTTTAAAAGTTAAATAGGACATCTCTTTCCTTTCCACAGGTACCAGTAACGTTTTCCGTTGGATAGGCCAGCTCATACACTATGATGTATTAAACTCACACTGGTTATTCCCGAACTGTGTTTAACTTTAAAGTTTGCTTATTTTTGAAGACCTGAACAAGGGCTTATGTGTCTGAAACATGATCTGTTTTTTCCAGCTGTATTTGGATCTACTGAAAGATACTTGTCTTCATGCAAACTTAAAGGCTGCATTTTTCTATAGGCGTTCCTGAACTGAGGTGGACTGTTTGGGGGGATTCATTGAAAAAGATATGCTAATGTGTATATATCTTGCATTGTGTAGTTAGACACATATTTTATCCTTCCTTTAAAACATTGCATGTTCAGTTCTGCTAGAAGCAAGAAAGAAGAGACGTTTTCTTTTGTGGTTCTTTGTTCAAGAATCATTCGTTCAGATTGGTCTATTTCTATCTTTTAATGTTTAGAGTATTTGAAGATTAAAGCAGGGCTTTAAAAGATTGATTAAAGCAGAACATATTTGCTGAGGAATGGAATTTTGGAAAAGTAAATTTTTTCAATATATGCCCTGTTAAGGTAACTACTGAGCCTTGGGGTGTGTACAGAGCACAAGTTACAGCTAGTACATCTATTCAAACTGAAAATTACAGTAAATGGGAGGAAAAAAACCTTTTTTTGTTATTAATTTTTGTAGAGTGCCAATTTTTAAAATAAATCTTATACACTGTTGTAACAGCTGCACAGGTTTTACCTGTTTTGAAACAGGAGGATGCCTGGAGAGTAATTGTTACATAATACATTTTATTAACAAAGTATTGTAGAATTCCATTTAATTATCAAATTGGGTTGTACAGCCCATGTGAGAGTTAGTTTGTTAGCCTCTTGAGCCAAGAACTTTTATTTTCTTGTCTGTACAGTACAGTCTGTACTCAGAAATTGTTCATATTGCCTCACTTCCAGTTTTGAATAGTTTGTAAATATAGTGTAATATCAATAATATTTTATACTCTTTCTGGTTTTAACTATTAAAGAAATATTTTGCAAGATATATGTTCTTTCAGAATAACTTCACTTTCCTTTAACGTACAAATCTTTGCTTGATTATTTCAACACTGTATGCAGCTGGTTGTGTTAATGCTTTGATACCTATTGAGCAGAAGTAATGAATGAAATAGCAAAATTTTCTATCTGATTTGTTGCAGGGTATTTACAACAGGAAAAACTTCTAGCTACCTGCCGTGAATTTATTTTGGAAAGCTCAGATTTGAAAGAATATGCAGAGCACTGTACAGAGGATGGGTTTATTCCAGCCTGCTTGCTGGTGAGTTTGTATTTGCAAAGCTGAAAGTTAAATTGTCTTGTATCCATGGAAAAGAAATTTGAGATTTCTGAGTGTAGCAATTACTTCTCAAATGCTACTTAAAATGTTTAGTTAGTTCGTCCCCTCTGGTTTTTGGAATTTATTTTCTTTTGCATCCTGTGGTATTAACAGTTATTTGGTTTCTAATATATAATCTTACTAAGAAACCTTTAAGTGTAAAATATGCAAATTGATTTCAGCATATTACGTTTAGACCGCTTTATAGGTTTGGGATTGATTTATGGAAAGGTGTCATGAGGGTTTTATTGATTTCAGGGCTGTTCTTGTAATTTATTGGAGATTGCTCTTCTATCTTAGACATGGCAGCCAGTAATGTTCCATTTCAAGTACCTATTAAATATTTAAGTAACGTACCTCAGCTTTATCTAAGGCTACCAAATTTTGTTGACAAAAACTGTGTTTCAGTTCAGCTTCCTCTTTGATCAGTATCATCTGCTTCGTCCCAGGTGAAATGTGGAATTTTGGGTGTGCGTAAATACAGTGTGTAGCTACATACGTACGTATGTGCATATAGCTACAGACAATTAGATACTTTGCGTATTTAACATATATGAAATGGGATTTTTTAATATAGTATGCAAATTATAGGGTTTAGATATTGCTATGTATCAACCATTTAATGTTCATATGTGCATCTTCTTCCTGTTTTCCGTTTCATTCTTCTAATATATCAGTTAATTATATGGTCTGAGATTTTTGTCCACAAAAGATTTTTGTGGAAATCTTTTCTGAGATGCAAGGTCTTGATGCACCTATTCAATTCAACCTATTTCATTTATGAGCGTTTAGTCATTTGTACTTTGGGGGTAGGGAATTGAGAACCAAGCTACGGCCAGAAAAAAATTAGAAAGAAACAAATGTAAACAGATTATCCAGATTCTAAAAGCTTTTAATTATTTTCCTTTTCTCAGCATAAACATTTTTCCTAGTTTTTGTAGAAAAGTTATGATATGATAGCATCTAAGAAAAAATTCTTGCTGCAGCTCAAAATACTTGCAATAAAGGGCTGTATGTGTGTGGTGGGTTGACCCTGGCTGGGGCCAGGTGCCCACCAGAGGTGGTCTATCACTGCCCTCCTTCACTAGACAGGGGAGAAAAAGTATAACGAAACGCTTGTGGGTCAAGATAAGGACAGGGAGAGATCACTCACATAAGTGAGTCATCACGAACAAAACAGACTGAACTTAGAGAGGAAAGTCATCTAATTTATTCCCAAACAAAACAGAGTAGAGGAATGAGAAATAAAATCAAATCTTAAAACACCTCCCCCCACCCCTCCCAT
>VXBL01003139.1:13544-71899 GCA_013400195.1 Aramus guarauna
CTCCATGGGCTGCAGGGGGACAGCCTGCTTCACCATGGTCTTCACCATGGGCTGCAGGGGGATCTCTGCTCTGGTGCCTGGAGCACCTCCTCCCCCTCCTTCTGCACTGACTTTGGTGTCTGCAGAGTTTCTTACATCTTCTCACTCCTCTCTCTGGCTGCAAAAGCTCTAACTGGTTGTTTTTTTTTTTTCTCCTTCTTAAATATGTTATCACAGAGGCGCTGATTGGCTTGGCCTTGGTCAGTGGTGGGTCTGTGTTGGAGCAGTCTGGCATTGGCTCTGTCAGACACAGGGGAAGCTTCTAGCAGCTTCTCACAGAAGCCACCACTGTAGCCCCCCCTGTTACCAAAACCTTGCCACGCAAACCCAACACAACGTGTCATAGCCTGTAGAGTTCCCACTAACAAACAAGACAGTACAACTAATGATAGTGGTGACCTTAAAATCCTAATTATCTTCTTTTCACCTAAAAGAAGAAGTAAATATGATATGAAAGTTAATTCTGTATGACTGTTAAGAATTTTACTTTAGACAGAAGTTCTCCTCATGTTTGCATCTTAATGCATGTTGCATTCCAGGATGATGCATGTTACTCTGTTACAGATCTTCATCATCTTATTTTTGTGGGTTTTTTTCCCTAATAACAAAGGTGAGTGGAAGTGATGCAGCTCTAACTGCTATACCAGTGTTGTGCAATGAGATCAAGCCCTTCAGATTTTGTATATATAATGGCAGTTTGTTCCATAGATTGCTCTCTGCCTAGTCTGAGACAACTCAGCACCAGCAGCATAAAGTACAGTTCTTTGTGTTGGAGGGTCAGCATGGTGTAGTCTTCTAAAGAACTGCTTAAATATAATGTGATACAGCAGATGAAGTTATTAGTTATGAGTTATTAGTGAATTTCCCAAGATCAGTATATTTTTTTTTCCAGTCCCTGTGTGGAAAAAACTTGACAACTATTCTTAATGAATATGTAGCCATGAAAACAAAAGGTAAGCCTTCAGAATGAGATTTTATTTTATTTTTCTTAATTTGTTGTGAACTCCTTGAGGAAGAGGTAAAATGTCTTGGTGTTTCAGACATCATCTAACTTTAGGTATCTAGTTGCCTTCTTAATATTCTGTTAATTACAGAGCCCTAACTCCTAATTTAAGAACTTTGATATGAACACACACTCATGATTGATACAGTTCTCAGTTTTAGAAGACTCAAGAAAACTGAGGCAAAGACATTCATGATGAAAATTTGTCTGAAACACTCCATAATAATTATTTTGTTTGTGATTTTACTTTTTCTCAACACGTATCTGTTTTAGGCATCTAAATTTTTTAATCGTTTATTTTAGAAACAACAAATGAAGTTCCAGCAATGATGTCATCTCTGTGGAAAAAATTAGACTATACACTTTCTCAGATCAGGTAATATAGGTTTGAAATCAAGAAGATAAAATTTCACTCTAAGAGCAAGTCCCTATGTTGATCAACTCTCCTTGTCATTGTATGAGAATGGTTTTGGTCTCTTGCCTCCAAGAGGTGGTGAAAAAGATAGGTATGTGAGAACTGATAGTCGAGTAGACATTTCAAGATTTTAAGGCAGGACGGGCAGATAAGGAGGGCTTTAGTGTGACTACGTGGCTGTTCTGTAATAAAACAACATACTATGACTCATTTAGAATCCAATACCATTGTGGTTACTTGATCTAAAATACAACAATAAGCTTCATTTGAAGGATCTGTGACCATTGTTTGAAAGAATAAAAATAACAATCAGTAGATTGAAGCTTTCTGAAATAACGTGTGATTGGGACCAGACTGCCATTAACCATATAGTAGATACCGTTGCACTGTGTAGCTGAGTGTTTCCATTGTGCTCTTTGTATTTATGTCACCTGCTTTATGTTTTAGGAGCATGCAGAATTCCACAGGATTTTCTGCTAATCAAAGGAGTAAGTAACTGAGCCAATTCCATGGGGTCAATAGGCTTTATGTTCGAATTATCTGTTTTGGCAAAAAATGGGGGAATGCTGCAGCAATCAGTAACATATCTTTACTCTTAAAATGATGTCAAATCTCTTCTGCAGTGTGTTTTTCAGCATGTCTGTTCTCTTCAGTGCAGTCTGTGGATTACTATAACGATCAAGAAAGGAAAATAAGAAAAGCTGAGCTTTTTGCAAGGGGCTTAAATTCTCTCTATATAATTTTCTTCTCTGATGAAAACTTTTTAGAAGTTTACACAGTTAAAAGGTTTAAAAACTGCTGTTTCAATCCTGAAGTTGTTGACTTAATTTGTGGCTCACAGAGGAACTGAAAACAACCAGTGTAATTAGGGTATAGTTTCATTTCTGTAGAAGGAGAGTATAAAAATGTATTGCAATCTTGAAACAATTATTTTTTACGCATACAAACATATATCTAAGCAAAATATGAAAAGATACTTGTTCTATTTAGAATTGTTTCTTTCATTAAGAAACCTGCCAAATGAACTCTCAAAAAAAGAAAGTTATTTTACTTAAAAATAATTTTGTTTCTCTGTAGTACTTCTACTGAGTAACCTGTGTGAGAAAAGAGAGTGTGAAATACAGGTAGTAATTGTTCTTGGATCTGAGATTCACTGGATTAGGTGGTGTTCTGCTGTTTAAATTTTCAGATTTAGTCTGATAAATAAATGCAGACTTAGATTGGTTTAGCTATTTTATTTAAGGTCAATTATATGAGTGGTATTATGTAATGAAATATTATGAGTGGTATTATGTAATGAAATATTTTGGTATGATTTATTCCTGCAAATATTTAAGCAGCAGGCATGATTACAATGTCTATGTAAGTTGGCTGTACTTCTTGAATTACTTGGGTTCAAAACTGTAACACAGAAGACAAAGCTGGGTGTTGCTTACTTTTTAAGTCTCATGAATTAGTTGTTGAAGCACAAAAAAGTTTAAATTGCGCATCCTTAATTAGGTCTTGAAAAATCAGCAAACTTTTAAAATGCCTTTATCATACATTTTCATCTTGTCTTTATTATCTTCAGCACGTACAAGAAGTGGAATTTTGGAAATGAAAAGACAGAGAATGCTTCAACAATCAGCTGCTGTAAACTCAGGATTGTTGTCAGTAGCCCATCAGTCAGGGCCACAGAATTCCTCTTCTATTGTATCTCCTCAAGTTTTGCACAGGCCAGCAATAAATCAAAGCATGTCCCAGACAAGACTGAATACGTTGTTTGTGCCTCAGTCACAAACCCAAGAAAACAAGATCAGCAGTAAGTTGCACACTTTTTTAAACCTCTTTTTCTGTGAAAAATCTGTGGATATAGATGGAAGTTTTCTAAGATCAGGGCTAATCATCTTCCACCAAAAAAGTGTCAGAAAATTCATGCTTTTTTCCCCTAGCTCTCCAAACTGGTTCAGGTGATTAAAATAAAAGGAGTCCTCCAAAAAGAAATGGCTGTTGCATACTTGCTTGCTTATGTGAGTTCAGAGATCAGAAGTGCATTAATTTGTCATTCTATCCTGTGTTCTCATCCTCACCCAGAACACTTGTTTTACCAGATAGGGATGATCCACATCAAGTGGGTGTTTTTCTTGGGATATATTTAAAATGAATGGTTCTCATTTTCATGATAATACAAAATTATTTTGTCTGAATTCCCAGGAGTTGATTAGAACATAATAGTAATATGTAGATTTCTATTGTGCTTTAACAATGTCACTGGAAAATGTATTAGCATCATGATCTTTTTTTTTTTTTTTTTCCCCCGTTATAAAGCGGGAGATCTCATACACATTCAAGTTCCAGCATCACAAGAACGAAAGTTTCATTCAAACATGCTTTCTCCAGGAAGACGAAAAAGGTAAACGTGGTTGGTTTTTTTGGGGGTTTTTTTTTGGTTTTTTTTTTAAGATCATTTAAAGATTATGCAGTGTTCTGTCCTCTAGTATAAACTTGCTTGGATGGTGGAGTGTTTCACATTTAAGACCCACTGAGAGCAGCCAGTGTGCAATGTTTCACAAAGGAAAAGAAGGTCAAAAAACTTAACATTAGGCTGATAGGAGGCTACTTATGCTTCTTTATCGCATATAGCCGGTCTTTACATTATTCTGGTATTAGACATAGGCAAATAGTCTTGGAGCCTGAGATTTAGTATTCCTTCCAAAATATCCATACCAATTATGAAAATTCTCAATATTGATATAAATGTGCATTTTGTCTGGTTTTAACTTGGAAAAACTAGTGGCTTCAGTAAATTTTGTCAGCAAAAATGTTCACTAACAGTGATGTAAACAACTGTTCTTGAACTAGTTTTGCATTTTTTTATTCTTTTATTCCAATGTCGTTTTGTTTTTAATGGGTTGACTGGTCTCTTTGTGTCCCGTTTGTTGTATTTATCCCTGACTAAATCGCAGTCGGTGGTTTTGCTTATCATTTTTCCAGATACTTACTTTTTCCAAGTCCTTTTCCAAGTCCTCTCTATTCGTGCATGAGTTTTTTGTATGTAAGTGATTTTTGTGGTGCTGCTGCTTGATGGTTTCAGAAGAGCCTGCACTGCAATTTTCTATAAAAGCATTACATTTCCTATTCATCATCTAAATTCATATGCAACATAACATTCATTTCCTTCTTTGAAAACAGTTACTCCTTAAGAGATCTTTATTTTCAGTGGTGATGCCTAGAACTTTTTCTTGAGTGGCAGTTAATTAGAAGCTGCACCACCAGTTAAAGTAACGTGTACTGGAGCAGGGGGAGTACGGAATAGTGGGCATGGAATTCAATTTGCCATTGTGCTGTTTACCCACAGTCTGTATATTTGTTTGTAACTTCTATGAAGTCAGACACAATATATGCGTATGACATAATGAAAGAGGTGTTAGCTTTTATTGTATTTCCAGTGTGTAGTATTAGAATCTTTCATTTGCTGAGAAGGAAGAGAAACACTTTATTTACTGACCATTAGGTCTATTGTTTGCTATATTCTCACAAAATACATCATAAATTTCCTGGAATGTTTCAGTGAATCTCAGAAGAGGAAAAGCATTGCAACATCAGGACCTCTTTCAGCAACCAGAAGTTCTCAAGACACTGATGAAGTAATAATAGAAAAAGAAAGTGAGCCACTTGAAGAATTCATAGATGGTAACTTTCCAGTGAGTATATACTTATGGAAGGTATTTAGATTTAAGAAACAAATTCAGACTAAGGAGAACTAGTCTTTTACGTGTTGTTGGTCTTGGGTATTATAGAAATTAACTTTAGAAAATAAATTTATTGTATTTGCACTAGCTCTTGTGTACTAAACTAAACTGTGTACTAAACTAGTGAGGAGGGCATGGCTATGTAGAGGGTTTTTCTCCTTGATTTATTGGCTTTCCTAAGACACATGTAAGCTGCCATAATACAGTATTTTTTTAGAGAATGGAAACCAGAAAGCACAATAAACCTTGTTGTACTTTAGGAGAGAGGTAGCACAGGAATGTTTTGGTATGATTTGCATAGCAATGTTGTGCAGTCACAGATTGGCTGTCTCTCTGTTGTAGAGTGTTCTCTGTGTTCAATTTATTTTTGCTTTGCCATTAAGTTGGAAATTCATGCTGCTTTTCTAGTGATGATAAAAATAGAAACCTGACCACTTTTAAAACTGTTTTCCAGCAACTGGTTATTGAAAATGCCAGAGAAAAAATCTTGAGCAACAAATCTCTTCAGGAGAAGCTTGCTGAGAACATTAACAAAATCCTGGGCAGGTAATAAAAGCAACCTCTAAACTTCATACATGTTCCTATTTGATGTATTTTTGAGTTCTGAACTAATGACTGATGTGTTCCAGTGACGGCAATGTTGCTCAGGCCCCTAAACAGACAGACAGTGGTCCCACAGAACAGGAGACTTCAATTGATGAAATCCTTGGACTTCAGGTAGGTGTGGATTGCCCTGTTTACATTTTTTGAAGACCAGACACATGAGGATGGTCAGTTATGGGAACTATGCTGAACCTCTCTCTTGTGTCTGTTATCTGAGATTGCTCTCCCCTTTCTGCTTTCTTTTTATTTGTTTGTTTTACAATACAGCTAAGCCTATCCAATGGCTAGCTTCTACCCAGGGGCAGTTCTACAACTTCCCTTGCAAAGGCATTAACTCTCATCTTGTATGGTGATGGGCAAGCTGAGGAGCTGAACTGACAGGATACTAGTATTTTGCTGGGGTTAATTTTGAGGCAGTTTAGCACTCTGAATTAATTCCCAGTGCCTGTACAAGGCAGCATAAGCATGGAGCAGGGTCGAATACCAAGGGAGCAGGACCGCTTCTGGCAGTGGTTAGCTGTTAATGTTACCCTCAGACTGAAAGGGATGTACACTGTCCCACAGTCACCAGCTGCCTGCTTGTCACCGGGTCTTTGGTACCAGTAATTGGGTACCAGCTTCTGACTGGGGATCTGATCAATAGCCTTGTGAAAGAAAAAGAAATTTAAAAGATCTTGTGGTCTCCAAACATGTTCGGTCTGATCTGATTTTCTGATTTGCTGTGAGATAAACATGGATTGTCTAGTATAGCAAGAGAAATTTGTCCTACACACCTCGAGCTGGCAATCCCAGAGTTATAAAGGGCTGTTAATGAGGGAATTATAATTTTCACAGCCCTCATGAGTTACCTGTTTACAAAATAGAGGTGTCTGGTTTTTAAACCTATTTTTCTGTCACTTGGTGATTTTTTAGGTCAATTTTTGTCAAAATATGGAACTGAAAAACTATTCCATTTTCTGAGCAGAACAAAATCAAAGCAGCTTCTTAATCTAGTTAAAGTAGCTGAGACAAAATAATCAAGCATATCACATGGAATATGCACCCTTACAACCACCATATCAAAAGTTGTAGAGTGCTTAGAGGATCTCCAGGAATTCAGGAGAAACACTTGAACACTTGAATATGTACTGAGTGCCACACTCATTTTCTTCTGGGGCTGCTACCAAAAGGGTCACAGGAACATTAGAATAGTGTCCTGTGTGGCTGTGCCTTCCAACTGCCTTCCACAGGAAAGCAGTTGGAAGTTATATTATAGAACATGTAATGGGTAAATGAAATAAAACTTCACTTTACTTAGCATTGTCTACTGCACCAGTACAGGTTAGGGGTTGACCTGCTGGGAAGCAGCGCTGTGAAGGACCTGGGAGTCCTGGTGGACAACAAGCTCTCCATGAGCCAGCAGTGTGCCCTCATGGCCAAGAAGGCCAATGGTATCTTGGGGTGCATTCAGAAGAGCGTGGCCAGCAGGTGGAGGGAGGTTCTCCTCCCCCTCTACTCTGCCCTGGTGAGGCCACATCTGGAGTTCTCTGTCCAGTTCTGGGCTCCCCAGTTCAAGAAAGACGGGGAACTACTGGACTGGAGCATCTCTCTTGTGAGAAAAGGCTGAGACAGCTGAGGCTGTTTAGTCTGGAGAAGAAAACACTCAGAGGGGATCTGACCAATACTTATAAATATCTAAAGGGTGGATGTCAAGAGGATGGGGCCAGACTCTTCTCAGTGGTGCCCAGTGACAGGATAAGGGGCAACAGGCACAAACTGGAACACAGGAATTCTGTCTGAAAATGAGGAAAAATTTCTTTACTGTGAAGGTGACCTGGCACTGGAACAGGCTGCCCAGAGAGGTTGTGGAGTCTCCTTCTCTGGAGATATTCAAAACCCGCCTAGACATGATCCTGTGCAACCTGCTCTAGGTGATCCTGCTCTAGCAGGCAGGTTGGACTAGATGATCTCCAGAGGTCCCTTCCAACCCCCACCATTCTGTGATTCTAGATAAATCAAAAATCAAGGTATCAGGGTTAATTTGGTCATTTTTTTACCAGTGGTTGGCTAGTACGGGCTCACGGCATTCGTACCACCTGCATGAGCTTCCAGCGTAGCCCAAGATTTAGTCCTCCTTAAACGATGTTGCTCATTATGTGGCGAATACTCCAAAATGCATGTGCAGGGTCTAATGTCTGACAAAGATGTTTGGGGAACTTTATTTCTTAAACTTAAATCACTAATATTTTTTAACAGACATTAAATTCATGGCAGAAACATTTCTGACATTAGTCTCTATGTTTCTGTGCTGACCAGAAGTAGTAGAACTAAACCTGAAAAAAAACCCAAAAATTCTTGCCTATTTTTCTTTTAAGTTATGAAAGCAACTTTCTAACAGTTCTATGTATCTTGTCTTTTCTCAGGGTGAAATTCATATGTCAGAAGAGGCTATACAGGACATTCTAGAACAGACAGAATCAGATCCAGCTTTTCAGGCACTCTTTGACTTGTTTGATTATGGTAGGGTATATTATACTCAATTGTACCGTTACTATAAAGCATCATGAATGATTAGTTTTCCTAAGCATTGCTTCAAGAAGCAAAGGTAATTTTGCAAGAGAAATGGACTCTATGGCACCTGTGTCCCTCAATTCAGAATTAGATTTTTATATACATTTATACGTGTCTAGAAAGTACAGCATTTTGTGGCTGAAATTCTGGTTTTGTGTTGGCTCAGTGATTGTTTTATGACTGTTATTTTAGACTCTCCTGGTTTAAAGGATGATAGTTCATACTTGTTTTTCTGTGCTGCTGTGAAATTTTTTATATTTGTCTGATTAGGGATAGACTCACATAAAATATAAGGATGTTTTTACACTATTTCTGGATTTGTCATGAATATAGACAAATAGTTCTTTGAGTTTAGGATGGCATTTTTTGAATTTGAAATCTCCATTTAATTTAAAATGTAATAATCGCGTTTATGTGTAAAATTACATATTTAATCATTCTTCATGCTTTATTTTGAAATTAGGAAAGAGCAAGGTAAACAAGAACTTACCTGCTGGTATTTCTGGTCAGAGTGGAGTAGAAAATGCAATCCTGGTGGATGAGGATAACCTGGAAACACTTGAGAGTTCTTTAGGAACAGAAGAAACTAGTAGATGTAGGTTGCTGGGTTTTTTTTCTTTAAGATCTCTTCTAGTCTGTTCACTTTTCATTATGATAATATTTTCAGGTAATTTGTACCTTTCAAAGTCTTTCTGTTTTCAGTGGTAATATCCAATCTGACATTTGCATTGCATGAACATATGGATACACCTAGTCTGTCAGAAAGTTTCAGTCTACTAAATTTAGCAGTAGTCTGTTAGCGTACTTACAAGTTCTACTTGATAAGCTCCTAAATGAAACCAGAATGTCTGCAAATCTGTTTTCTCTTTGAAAACAAGAGATACTTTGCAGTATTCATTGTGAAACACATGAAGATAATATTTTAAATCTAACCACATGTATCTTTTCTCTCTATTCTGTAATGTATTGGTTAATTAATACACAAAAAGAGTCTTACTCCAGACAAGAGGTATGTTTAGTCTGTCTACCCCATTCTTTACAATAGTCTGTCAGTAGCAGATATTTAGTGAAAGTGTACGAGAAATAGTGCCAAGAGGTCTTTATGCTGAGATGTTTTTTGTGCTTCTGGAAATCTGATTTAGTGACTTGAACTATTTGCTTATTATGTGTACACTTATTTATGTACAAACTGATTTGCCAGATTGCCTAATGTATATAACCATACGTTTTATATACTTGCCACTCAGCTTGAAAGTAAGGATGAGTAGCATTATTCCCACTTAGTTTCATGTGAACTGATAAGTTGCTTCCAAAATGCTGTAAAAGGATCATCTGTTCTAATAATTATGGAACTCATTCTCTGTTTTACAGGTGATAATTCTAGAGAATCGCTATCCTGTAAAGGTTTTCCATTAGGAGAAGCATCATGTGCCTTGAAGACTAGCATTAATGATGATGATGATACGGCTAAGAAAAATACAACCAACGAACAGTTGCATGGAAATTGTAGACCGAGGAAGCAGACCGAAGTACTTAAAACCGTTACGCCTGAACATATTGGAGAGCTTGAAATTGCTTTTGACTCTGTGCCTGGTTTGACTGAACCTAAGAGACAGAGTTCTGATAGCGAATGTAATGAACACTGTGGAGATTCTTATGATAAAAAGGAGTCATCTGCATTAGTATCTGAAAGTGAAAGAGCTATGGAAATTGAAAAAGGCCCCCTAAGTCATAGTGTTCAAAGCAGTCCTAATTTAGAGGATGTTCATTCTGGTAGTCCGCAGATTTCTTTGATTTCATTGGCAGAGTGTACTACAGCCAGCGAAAACAAAACACATTCTGGAAATAAGTGTCACTTATCACCAGATACGTCACTACCTGAAAAAACACTTACCGAAAGCCCTTCTGATGGGAGCCCTGGCCACAGCATACTGCTGAGAAAAAACAATTCATTGATTTCTAGCCCATCAGGAGATGCAGGAAAAGAACAGTCTGTACCAAATGACGCAACTGCCTTACCTGTTATTTTACAGAAGAACTCTGGCCACCATTCTAACCATCAGGAACAGAGTACACGGTCAGAGTGTGCCGCAAGATCTGCGGGGAAGATTTCGCATCTTGACAAAACAGAGTTGCAGCTTGAAGTTGTTGATACTTCTAACAAACCATATTCAAATGATCACCATACACTTGATAAGCCTTGTAAGAAAGATTTTAATCTCCCTTCAGGATTGTCAAACTCAGAGGGAACACAAGGGGAAATGCAAGAACCTTCATCTTCTACAAAAGTAGATGCTGATAATATATATCTCTCTTCTGGTGATGATGCATGCACAGAAATTTCTGTAGTATCCACTGAAAATAATCTTACTACATCTGAAATAGGCCACTCTCCTCTCCCAGAAACTGCGTCCTCAACAGATGAGTCAGGTACTGAGGCCAAAAATATAAGTGGTGTCTCTTCTAGTAGTCAGCCAGTGGATGTTGATCCTTCTAATATAATGTCCCTCAAGATCATCATCAGTGATGATCCATTTATTTCATCAGACACGGAGTTAAATAATGCTGTGTCCAGCATCACAGGAGAAAATTTGCCGACTATAATATTGTCTTCTCCAGCCAAATCTCCAACCAAAACTGCGGGCCTGTCTAAATGTCTAACTTCAGAAGACACAGACAAAAATGTGGATTCAGCTTTAGCAGAGCAGAATCTTCTTGTGCTTAGACCTAAGGATCCTGTGGCCACCTCAGTTAACACTCAGAATGAAGACTGCACTGTTTTTTCAGTTGCAGGTACAAATAATCTTTCCAAGGAAGGGGGATTTATACAGTTGATGCCAGCAACAAGCACAGCTTTTGGGAATTCAAACAACCTTTATATAGCCACCTGTGTGACCGATCCAGCTACCCTGGGCACGGCTGTAACGCCATCAAATGTTGTTGTATTGCCCGGCAATTCTATGCCGCTTCCTGCCCAAGCTCCACCTGTGCAACAGATACGGACTCCTCCTAGATCCAGCAACGCGTTTGCAGCAAACCAGACTGTCTCCCCAAACTTCCCACAAGGTAATCTCATTATTTGAAAACAACTGAAAATGTGGTGTTTGTGTGGTATTTTTATTCCTTTTTTAAAGTGCTTTATACAAATTTTTAACACTGCTCTGTCTGCCCCTTGAAACTAGCCAGGAGTTATGTATGTTTTGAGCATATTAGTTGCTATTAACAATGAAATAAAAACTATGAAGAGTCACTGACCTGGGTTGTCATACTTCAAGCTTAATTTTGAACCGTTTCTAAAAAGGGGAAACAAGCATTAACTAAAGAATTTGATATAAACTAAAAATAGCTCTGGTACTTACCCTGTTTAATAATAATCCATAGTAACAACTGTGAGGTTTTTCTAAAGACCAAGAGCTTTTCTTGCTGTAGGTTTGACCATGCATAATTTAAAGAAATCCCACCTTGAATCTTTTCTTTCCAGTGAAGTATTTTTAGTTTCTGTACAATTTTAACACTTTGATATTCTTTTAGGTTCTGCCATTATAATTGCATCTCCAGTGCAACCTGTTTTGCAAGGAATGGTGGGAATGATACCTCTCTCAGTAGTAGGACAAAATGGAAATACGTTCTCAGCACCTGCCCGCCAGGTAGCATATCACAAATGAAGCTTTTCAAAATTAAAGCTGAAGCGATAAGGAGTCTTTTGGTAGATTGTAATGGAATATTTTGATTCTTTCGAGGTTCTACATATGCCTGTGGCTAATCCAGTGTGCAACAGAAGCGTCCCAAAACTTCCCATCCCTCCCAAATCACAAAAGATTCCTGGAGCAAGAAACAAGACTAATACAGGTACCTGCCTTGCATTCTTGAGAAGAGTAGAGGAAAAAATGGGGGTTCTAAAGACAGGTCAGTTCTGCGTAATAAAGTTTTATAAATACTGATGCTCCTCTGCCAGGTAACTGCTGGGATGGCTTTGAGAGAGGCCTGTACCTGCAGCTAGTAGCTGTGTTTGCTCACTTTGCACAGAAGAACTTCCAATATATAAAATAATTCCACATTTGGGATCAAGCTTATTTCCAAAATTTAATGTTTCAAGGCTCTGATGCAGTTTTAAAAGTTTACTTCTCTTTATATTTCTGATTATTTTTAATTTCGTTGGTTGTAAGTACAGTTTACTGCTGCCATTGAAACCAAGCCACGCAGTAACAAAGAACTTGTTAGAAGAGTCAGCAATTCTAAACATACGCTAAAGAAAATATTTAATAGAAGTGTTGCATATGTATACAAAATATGTATTCTGCTGTTTTCTCTTTGCCTTTCAGATACACACTTCTGTATATTAATTTCATTGAGACCTTGCTTCTTTAAATAGCAAATTGAAACAAGACTGGAGTTACGTTCATTTCTCAGTGTTGGGAGGGGGTAAAGAAAAATAATTGAAAATGTAAAATAAATTGAGTTACAAGGACAACTTGTACTTTAGAGTAGGCTTACACATGAAAATAGATTGAAGTTGCAAATTAAGAGAAAAGCTACGATTGTGTAGTTAGTTTGCATTCTGGTTTGCTGATGGATAACTGAGAGTTCCCTGTGGTTATTTCCCTTCTGCTTGGAAATCCCTGCTGTGCATTTCTAAATCCAGCATAGTTGGTTTTGTGTTGGCTATGTATTATCTAAGTGTAGGCAGCAAGCTGCTTCTTTATACTTAGCTGGCGACCTTTGCTAATGTATTAATCTGTAAACTTTAAAATTACAAAATATGGCAGAGTTTTGTTGCCGGGTTTTTCTTCATTGATTCTCTGTCAGATGGAATGTTATTGTACTAACTGCGAGATGATTTACTTGGAATACTGTAGTTTAGTAATACTTCATCTGTTGTTCCAGGAAAACTGGTACCAAGTGTAGCTGAGCCTTTGAACCATACAAATTCTCGAACACAAAGGTCAGTACTGCTAGGTATTCAATCTTGCTTTCTTTTTCCTGCCATGAATGTCTTTGTGCAGTATTAGTGGAGAGGAGAGCAGCCTTTTTTAACAGTGGCGTAAGCAATATTCCCTTTATTTCCTCGTCTCTGTCTGCCAGGAGTATTGATACAGATGGGTGCTAGTACTGGTGTGGCTTGTGCTAGAATTTTGCTGTTACTGTTCTTCAATTAATTTTGTATGGCTTTGTGTTTATCTTTCCTGTCTCAATTGTCAAATAAAAATTGTGTGAGTGGAGTCCAAGCTCGGAGAAATTGTCTGTTACATTTACCAGGAGATTTTAATGACTAAAACCCTAATTTTTTTTATTTTTTTTTCTTCCCCTTTTCAGCTGAGTGGTACCCATGGCTTTGTAGCGTACCCTCATTGCCTTTACGACTCTCTGGCCCAAATCCAGTAGAGCTTGTTAGGTTGGGTTCTGCATCTGTGTTTCAGCTGTGCAGATTAGAACACTGCTTGGTCATTTATAAAGTGAAAAATTGAAGACAGATGGTGAGGAGAGCAGCATGCTAACTTGCTACTGATGGATATAACTTAATTGCTACTTGGGATAGGTACTAGTTTTCTGTTGGGCAAGTGAGAGAGAAGGCGGCGAGGTTTCAGTAGTAACTCTCCTTATCCTTAATGGGCTTAAGAAGCAGAAGGATGTTGGAATGAGCAAAAGAGTGTAGGAGGAGATAAGAGGTGAAACATTCTTACATTGTAAAAATAAAACATACTTTAAAAAAATTAATCTACCTGTTCAGAACTCAGTTAAAAAGTTGGAAAAGTGGAGGAAAACAGGAACAATAAAGTCAACTTATTAAGAAAAAGTGTATACCAGGGTATGTGATATACATGCATGCTAAAGTCAGTGATTTTTAGAAAGCCACAGAAGCAAGATTTTGGATAATATCACTTTGATAATTCAACTTGCTGCTAATTTTAATCGATCTCCAGACATATGTTTTGCATAGCAGAGAGAGCAAAATGCTCCCTGTAGAGAGATGTAATTTCTCATTTCTACTCTTTACCTTCTGTATCATCTCAAATTTCATGCACATAAACCCATGCCTTCCTTACCACCCATACCTTTATCATCCCAAAGTGAATTTGACTTTTCCACTTACAAACTGTAACAGCTCATCTGCATGGGGAGAGTCTTACTAGTGGAGACAAAGATGCAGAAGCTTCTCTTGGAAATGCAGCATAAGCCAGCGGGCACAGACATAACAGTGGTATGAGCTGACAGAAGCATTTTTCTTTTGACATCACTGTAGTGCAGTGGTGGCTTTTTCACACTGTTGGGTGGAGACCAAGCCGTAGGGAGTTCGTATGTTCTGGTTCAGGTGCCCACTGAAAGCTTTTTGTCTTGCTCTGTATCCCATCACCTACAGCAAATGCACAGGGGAGAGCACAAGGCATGTGCATGATAATATTGCCCAGAATATTCTGGCCGCCTCTTAGCAGTATCAGTACCAAGGATTTCCAGGGCCACAACAAGTATTCTGGGATGGATTATGCTGTCCTGAATGCGTGTAGTTTCTTTTTCAACTCAAGTAAACTATCAGCATCCACAAATATCCCAGGGTAAAAAAGTTCCCAGGCCTAATTACATGCAGTGTCCAAACTTTGATTTGTTTTGAACCTGGTGCTAGTTTTACTTCATGCCTCTAGTTCTTCCCCTGGAAGATACAGCAAATAGTTTCCTTTTTGTTGGCTTGTAAGATCAGGTATGTTGCTGAAGTGTTTTCATCTCATTTTCAGGACTGGAAATTCAGACAAGCTTATCAGTGCAGAACTAGGAAGGAAAGTGGAGGAGAACTTACCTGTTGCACCAGTAGAGAGCACTAGCTCAAATTCAAGACAAAGTGAAAGTCACAGGAGAGTGCTTTGCTTTGATAACGTCCTACCTGCTCCAGGAGGAAACACCCAAATTCAGACTACTAAAAGTTTATCCCAAAAAGACAGAAATGAAAATACTTTATTTGCTGTTGACTCTGCATCATCCTCTGCTAAGGCACAGGTAGCAAAGAGAGAGAAAGATAAAACGTTGCCTAGAATTCTGTGTAAACCTGAAGTTGGTAGCAACAGAAGTGCATCTGCAAAGGAGCCACAGCCCGAGCGGAAGGTGGCAACTGCAGGGCTTCCATCAGATCCCTTCCACAAGACTACAGCAAATAAAGAAAACGAATTGCGAAGAGATACTGATGAGAAGCAGAAGAACCAGGACACTGCCAAACTCTCGAATGGCCAGCAAAGTGTCAGCTTATGGAATGAGAAGACGGTTGCTTCAGTGCAAGAGCTGAACAAAAAGCAAGGGTCAGTGTCGAGTGGGAATGGCAAATCTTCTGTGTCCGTTTCTTTGGCTTCAAAGGAGCCAAAGCGAGAACCAGCTAAGGTTTCCAACCAAGGCCTTTGCCTGTCAAGTCCGTTCACTAAACAATGTGTGGAAATGTTGCAAGACATTCAGTGGCATAGCCCAACGAGTAAAACAGCTGAAAACGGAGAATTGCCAGTACCCCGTACGCCGTCTGGAGTTGGGGACAGGCATACAGATGATACTACAGATAGTGTACGGACACCGACCTGTCGGCGCTTCAACGAGGATAGCACGACCCCTAGAATAATGGTACCCCCTGCTACGCCAGACTTGCCTGCCTGCAGCCCGGCTAGCGAGACGGGTAGTGAAAATAGCGTCAGCATGGCTGCACACACGCTGATGATACTGTCGCGAGCAGCTATTGCAAGGACTAGCACTGCAACCCCCCTGAAGGACAATACTCAACAGTTCAGATCTTTAAGGAGCACAGTAAAGAAAAGGAAACTGGAGGACTTGAACGAGGGTGAGAGAAATTCTCGTTCTGCAAATAGAAAAGACCTTCAAAGCTCTCCAACATCATCAAAAAAGAAGAAAATAAAGGCAAGTACTTTTTAATTTCTAAAAATATATTACACGTCTGTATATATATTATTTATAATGGGATGGTTCAGAGGTGCTAGTCCAAATCCCCGACATCCTATTTGTATTTGTCAGGTTTACTAACTTTGCCTCTTGAGCCTGCTCTGAACTAATGGTTTTCTTAAGAATAGTGTAGTCTTTAAATCACAGAATCACAGAATGGTGGGGCTTGGAAGGGACCTCTGGAGATCATCTAGTCCAAACCCCCTGCTAGAGCAGGATCACCTAGAGCAGGTTGAACAGGATCGTGTCCAGGTGGGTTTTGAATATCTCCAGAGAAGGAGACTCCACAACCTCTCTGGGCAGCCTGTCCCAGTGCTCTGTCACCCTCACAGTAAAGAAGTTTTTCCTCATTTTTGAACAGAATTCCTGTGTTCCAGTTTGTGCCCATTGCCTGTCACTGAGCACCACTGAGAAGAGTCTGGCCTCACCCTCTAGACATCACCCTTTAGATATTTACAGGTATTGGTCAGATCCCCTCTGAGTGTTTTCTCCTCCAGACTAAACAGCCCCAGCTCTCTCAGCCTTTCCTCATACGAGAGATGCTCCAGTCCCTTAATTATCATTGTAGCCCTCTGCTGGACTCTCTCCAGTAGTTCCCTGTCGTTCTTGAACTGGGGAGCCCAGAACTGGACACACAACTCCAGATGTGGCCTCACCAGGGCAGAGTAGAGGGGGAGGAGAACCTCCCTCGACCTGCTGGCCACGCTCTTCTTAATGCACCCCAGGATACATGGAAGTAACTCGTGCTAACTCTCTGCATATACCTGTGAAAATCGAATTATTTCTCTTAAAACACGAATGAATTTCTAAATTCTAACTTCAGACTAAATTTCTAAGCGGAACATGGGAATTAGGCCAAACTCAAACTAGGCCTTCCAGAATTCAAGCTATTGCATCCTCGCTTACCATCAGGACCAGAAATCCACATTTTGTGTATTCCCAGTCGCTGTAGTCTGCAGCAACATGCTTTTGATTTGGGAGAGTAATGGCAAATAGCAAAGGTGTGAGACATGAAAAGGTGTATGTGCATAATCAAAAAGGAGACACAATATGACTTCATAATTCACCATACTCTGGTTTATAGCATACTCCTGAAATACTGTGACTGAAAAGCGCTTGCTAACTTGTACTGCATATGTGAGAAGAGCGGAGAGGCTGAGCCTGGCTGAAGTCTGGGTGGGCAGCTGCTGAAGCCGAGGGCTTGGCTACCCCTGTCTGTACTGGCGGTACCCAGAATGTACCTGCATGTCCCTGTCTGATTTCTGGGTGAGCTTTGTGCAGTTACGCCTCCAAGGTAGATAGAAGGATGAGGAAGAAAGGAATGGTTACAGACTCCTCAGTCTCCCCAGGTTCTTGGTATTTAACAAAACTGTTCTTCTCCTCTCCTACAGAAAAAGAAGCTACCAAATTCTTTTCCAGCAGGAATGGACGTGGACAAGTTCTTGTTGTCATTGCATTATGATGAATGAAAAAAAAAAAAAAGAAGTTCAAGTGTGACCGCCTAAAGCTAGCTGGTGTTACGCTGAGGTTTTGCATGGGAAGAGAAGTTAGTTCTAAAGAGTGAGTTGCACTTTCGGTGCACTGAAGTTTCACTTTATAGCAAAATCATGCTGTTTCTGAAGCAGGTTGCTAAGTGTAAATATTGTTGAGTTGGTATATGTTTATTTTTGAAAAAGCACTTGCGTAATTATAGAGCCATTTAATTTGAAAAATTGTAAATTTGTATAAATGTAATGTAAGAAAAGTTGTATGTTTCCTGGTACACCACGTTGTCTGTGTTCTGCTGCATTCTCTACTTACCCGTGTGAACCGCTCAGCCAGTTGGTGAAAAGGTGGTGAACGTGAAGGCGGTGTTTGTTGTTCACTGCCCCAAGACACGTGCAGCTGACTTGCCCGCCTCCCACTATCTTGTTGAATCTGAAAGGGACGTCATCTTCAGACATTACTGGCTTGTACTAATGCTCTCTTCTCTCCTGTCAAACCCATGTTGTAAGGCTTTGAATGAGCTAACAAAAATACCAGTAACTAAACACAAGGCCAGCAAAACCTCCAAAGGTGTTTCTCATCTAATGAAGCTTTTCCCAACAGCCATTCAGGTAAGAACTTTCATCTGGATAGGCCTCATCGCAGTACTTGCTGCCCAGGATGCTGTTTGGATGCAAAGGCTGTTTGCAAACAATGTACTCTGGTGGGGGTAAACCCCCCTGTTCACACCCCGGAATCGATACTTAAACTGTCGCAATAGTCAGACAGACAATTTCAGCATGTTCTATTGTGGAAGTCAGTTCTTTTAACTTCATTTGTACTGTTGAGAAAGCGTTTGTTAATATCACTTAATGCTTTTGGCCAGACATGGAAAAATTTGCATCTGATTTTTCTGTTTAATGTAGAATTTGTCATCGCTATTATACAAAATCTCTTCAAAACAGGCGCAGGAGCTCAGCCTACATTTTAGTAATAATTAGCATGGGTGAAAATTACCACACTAAGCCTTGCTCCAGTACCACAGAGTTTTTTTTTCTACTGGTATTTCCTCCTTTGTTCTCAAATTGTTGAGGTCTTAAAAAAATGCAAATTTTCTTATAAGAGATCTGTACAGCAACAGGGCAATGTTTCAGATAGTATACAAGGATTCCTAAGGAACCAGTATTATGCAGTAGATGTTTATATTAAACCCATCCAATAACTAAATACTGCATAGCATTTACAGCTTGAATAAATATTTTTGTTTTAATAAGAAGTTGTGTCTTGCTTCATATTTTGTAAGGCCACTGAGCAGCTTTGTGGCTATTTTACAGAAGTCGTGCTGATCAGTCCTTTTTTAAGATGAAGTGTTCAGTATTAAACACCAAGTGGTAAGAGCAGCAATTGCCAGAGTGGCAAAAACCAGTTGTCTCTCTGCTACGTGGTGGTATTTTCTGCTGCGTACTATTCTGACAGTTGATCTGTGCTGTTTTCAGATGGATTTGCAGCCCTCTCATGAGACAGCCAATCTCCACTGTAGTCTTTCAATGCAGGTGATGTGGTAATACTAAAGATGTGAATTATCAGTTCACTTACACTTTCAAAAGACGAAGCATCTTCAGTTCCAAGCTGCTGTTACATGGTGAATAACTTTTAGAAGAACAGCTGTTCATTTTCTTAGCAGCTAGCATTTAAACCCCACTGTTGATTTGCTACAAGTCCATTCATTCCCAGAAAGCAACAGATCCCACTGCAGCCCAGCCAAAGTACTAATTCCCCCTGCTTTATGGAGGAAAATGTAAGGACAACCAAGAGGTAGAGATGACTTCCTGTTGAAACTAGCTTCAGAATAAGAAAGCAGGTGTCCTGAATCCCAGCTAAGAAACAGCAGTGTTTGATGTTTATCCCTTTGGAAAAAGGGTGAGGTGGTGGTGAAAAAGCCAATTTTTGTCCTCTGGGAAAAAGCCTGCTGAAAAAATTGCATCAACTTCTCACTGAAGGCTTGAACAAGATTCAGTCCATGTGAGTATTGTCTGTCCTGTGTCCCCACGCTGGCAGGAGGAACCCTGTAACCCCACATTCCTCAAGACTGAACTGTGAACTCCAGAGCACAGCCAGGTCTCAGGCAGCTCCTGGTAAAGAAGCAGTAACAATAATTGTACACTCTTGGTCCTATATTTGCCTCTACTTAAAAGCACATTGACAAAACTGTACATCACAGAGGTTTACAGGAACAAAAGAGGAGCAAGAGCATTTTAAGGCCATATTAGTACTTGCATGTGTAAGTTACACCACTATCTCTTCCAGTTTGCTTTGATACTACACCCTGCACCAGGGTAAGCAAGTACTACAGCAGCACTCCTTTTCTTCAAGGTACACAACAGTAGAAACCCCACCTTTGAGTAAAATTTTTTCCATGAAAATTAAGCAAGAAACCTATAAGAAAGTAGCTGCTGGTAGTAGCAACACTATATGAATTACCAAGAGAATTCATTTTTGGTGGCACTTGAGAAACCACAGTGACAGAGGAGCCACAGGTAACAAACATTCTTTATTGCCAGGTTGCAAGACATTATCGTAACTTGACATTTTTTATTTGTACTGTATAAAAACTTGCACTCAGTCAAGGTAATAAAAGCCCAGCCATCTGTATCAATAATCAATGATGGTTTAAGAAATTTTAGAAGACCAGTTAAGGAATTTAGCCACTTCTTGATAAATAAGCTGTAACAGCAACCACTCATTGTTCTGATCAGCGAGGGTTTAAGGCTTTGTTTCCCACATTACTTGGGCCTACAGCTTCTCTATCAATATTGCAGAAGCACCTCCTCCTCCATTGCAAATTCCTGCAAGACCATACTGTCCTTGTTTCAACGCATGGGCCATGTGAACAACAATTCTTGCTCCAGACATTCTAAATAAAAGAAAAAATATATATAGTTTAAAGGAAATTCTTAATTTGAGCTGCACAGGATAGCTGGCAGAATACAGGACTGATTCACTGGAGAGGGAAAAAAAACCTACCAAGAAAAAGACCCAAGCAACCCTTTCATCTACATTTAGATGCAATCCAGGTTATTTTTTTCTACCTACAGGACTTAACAAGCAGAAAGATTCTTAGACATACGCAAACAAAACTGCCGTGTTTATCTACAGTTTCTTCTGGAAAAGGAAATCCCCTCTAAGTCAGGCTGTAGATTATGAAGTATCTACACGTAGCGAAGCTCTTTCACAGAAGGTAGCAAATTACCACAAAAACCAAATTGGTAGTAACAATTCATTTCAGTTTCTTATTTGCTTACAACTTGATATACGGCAGTATGCTACTTTGAGCTATCTTGTGCAAAATCAGACATTGAAATTCTGTCATTAGACTGTTGAAATTAGCTTTTAAGACAAAAAAAAATTTCCCTCATTAGAAGCAGGTGATACTGCAAAGGAGATGTCAGCATGTTTTGCAGGATTATGCCTTGAATAGAGCTTTTTATGAGCTATGAAGTACTTCTTCCTGATGTACAGCATGGTTACTTCCCATCTATATTTACTTGGAGGTTTTGAAATGGGTTTTTCTTCATGGACCTGCAGTAGGATGACGCTCAGGGAGGATTAATGGGATATACTGAAGTCAGCAGTAAGTTACGGGTGTTGGAGCACACAGCCGGTGCTTCACTCCTCTGACCAGATGACAGAACTTCAAACAAGACCCACCACCATCCATCCCCCTGAGTATCCCCGTCTGGGGCGTTAGGTGCTCGGAAACTTGGATTCACGGCCAGAAATGCTTCGACAAGACCTGGAACTTCACTTTGCTGCTGTAAGAAGTCCCTGTACCACATCCTGCACCCTTTTCATAAGTTTACCTGTGAACTTTATTAGCTTAATTACTTGGTTAATTATCATTGTTTATTCTGTCACATTAATAATGATTTGGTTTTGATACCATACCTATGAGGATTTATGAAGTAACAAGCAAGCTCTTTATAAAGGTAGGTGATAACTATGAAGAGAAAAATGGGACCCTGCTCTTTTCAAGGTACCCTGAAATTTAACACCTGAATTAAATCACTATGTACTCGGTAGCAAATTACTATTCCCTTCCTACATGCATTAAATTTGAGAATAAAGGCAAATGTGTTAGCAGTGTGTCTAGAAAACGATGCCTCTGTGCAGAACAAAACCCAGCGCGTTTTTTCCTTACCCTATTGGATGTCCGAGAGAGACGGCCCCTCCGTTAACATTTACTTTTTGTGGATCAATACCCAGCATTTTAATATTGGCCAGCACCACAACACTGAACGCTTCGTTGATTTCCCACATTGCAATATCTTCTTTCTTCAGGCCTGTCTCACTCAGAATCTATAAATGATAATAAAAATAATTGCTACTATGAAAAAATGAGGAAGCTAATTATAGAAATAATTAGGTCTATTATGAAGTCAGTGACTCAGGCTGTCCATAGACTGATTCAAGTTGACATTTTGGAACCTCTTTGTCAGATAGGAAAAACTAAGATGGAGGTACTGAAGCACAAACTTGAGTTTTCACAGAAGAAATGGAGAGCACCCTCTGCCAAGAGTACGTTTTCAGCCCACCAACACTGAGACCACTGCTGCAGTAAGTACATTTGAACTGACACGGCATTGCCTCATGCCATACACTTGTCTCCAGTTTCTTTTTGAACTGGTCTATTCTTGTATCACCGTATTTATTTTGCCGTTTAGCCACACTAGCTGCAAAGCTTCAAAAGTGCAAACAAGCCCAAAGTTGGTAAAAGCAGCATAAAACAATATTCTCTTTCAAAATAGGTCTGAGAAGTTTGTTACTTTGAAAATCTGCATTCTAGCCTTGACCCTCTGAAAAACACGAGTTCTTTGTATTTATGAAGTAATTGTAATTTCAATCCTAATTACAGGAAGATCCACGGAGGGATGAACCAGTGATCCAGTGTCAGGGAAGTTCGTTGTTTTTCACAAAACACTCAGTTTTATTCCTACCTTGGGAACAGCATATGCAGGTGCAATTGGGAAGTCAATAGGATCAACAGCCGCATCTGCAAAAGCTGCAAAAATCGCAAAAGCTGTTGAAAGACCTTTTTTTTTTTTTACCATACATCATTTTTATTTGTGCAAGCAGCAAACTCAGCCAAGACAGAAAAATCCTGAATATGACGGTCCGTGAAATAGATACATCTGAAGTTCAGTGCCTTAAGTGAGCCACATAGTACCATTTTCAGATTTTTAATGTTATTCCATATAGAAAATTCTGTTTCAGATGGTACAACACTTGAAATTTGAAGGACTGTATTGTTAGGGTGCAGCCATAATGCCTCAGGGTTCACCTTTTCTGTCCTGTGAACACCAGATAACCAGCCAAAGAGGACTCCCAGCCTGAGAGCATTCTATGGGAGTATTTTCCAGGACTGTACTCACAGATAAGAGAAGAAAAACCTTACCTACTATCCGTGCCAATGGTTTGACGTTCAGTCTCTTAGCTGCCTCCACAGTCATCAGCACCAAAGCAGCTGCTCCATCATTCAGAGTACTGGCATTGGCAGCTGTAACTGTTCCTAGAAAAGGTAACGCATTGTTTAAAAATGCTGGGAAAGTGCGATACAGCTTGCGTATATCCTGTTAATGATGTATTTTTTTTACCTTAGGCCCTTGAACATAAGGGCTCAACAATACGGTGATATCTGTTGCACTGAGTTAACTAGAAATGAGTTGGGTTTTTTAAAATCAGTTTGATTAAACAAGTACAACCACATCTATTCGTATCTTTATCCAAGGGGCAGTTTAGCTCATGCCTTCTATGTCAGCTGCATTGCTGGCATTAATGCAGGATTCCAGCTCAAAAAGGGCCGTGAAGGAGTGGCCACTTTGACTTAGGCAGAAAGATTTATCAGTTACAAGTTCAGGGAAGTAACAGGCAGCTACATAAAGCCACTTCAGCTCCCACTGGAACCAGAGCTTATACCTGGTGGAGACAAAGGCAACAGCTAAATTGAAATCAATCTGTTTTAATCTTTCTAAAGCAAATGTCCAAAACAGAGGTTTTCACTGGTTTAAAGTTCTTGGACCATCTTTTAATCCACACCAGTTCATGCTGTTGCAAAGCATGTCTTTATATTAGCAGACATTTAAAAGTTAATGGACTACTGTTGGGCATCCAAGCTCCTGTGAAAGGTACTCTTCACTATAACAAAGTTTCCTTGCACTTGGTAGAAAATTAAGTAGTTCATTTAACAATATTTACCATTTTCTTTTTGGAAAACAGCTTTCAGTTTTGGAACTTTACTAAAATCAACACGTTTGTATTCTTCATCTTCTTTCACTTCTGTATCTGGTTTTCCTGAAATTCAGATTTGGTTTAGTATTTTATAGAGCAGTCCATTCTCAAGACATTCTAACACAGTACTTTACCGAAATAAGTTGCTTAAATAAGGCAGCATTTAATTAAAAAAAAAAAACAAACAAAAAACCACACATGTACAATGCATGTCAGGAAATGTGCTTACAAAAACTGAAAAAAAAATATTCCTTAATCCACTATATGACAGCATATACATTTATACTTCCTGGTGGCTGAATGAAAGGGACAGAGAACATATCTTTAAGGTAATTAATAGAGAAATTAACGCAGAGATGTCCTCAAGCCACACTAGCTAAATTCAACAGCTAGTCTTCCATTTACATGAAAAAAGGAAGAAGATACAGTACGTAACATTAAAGAAAAATTAAAAACCAAAACCAGATCACAGGTCACTGTTCACCAAAAAGTCTGCATAACAGAAAATTCTTAGCTAATCTAAAATTAGCATTCCTGAGATCTGCATGTTTTAACAACACAATTTGCACTGTAACAGACAACGTTACAGCGTCCAATGAGAAACACAACTCATTTTATCACATCTTCCCATAATACCTTTTATTGAAATAGTGACAGGAACTATTTCATTTTTCAATACTCCTGAATCCCAGGCTGTTTTGCTCTTGGTGTAAGAGCCTATGGCGTAAGTGTCTTGCTCCTCTCGAGAAATAGTAAACTTCTTTGCAGTATTCTCAGCACAGTTGCCCTTAGAGAAAACCAGGCATGTTAGGTTTGGTATTTCTGGAGATGTGAAGTGGAAATGTAACTGAAAAAACTCAACCAGCAGATTTCCAGAATTGAATGTGACTTATCTGGTGTCCATTTCTAATTTACACAGTCATGATCAAACAGTGACTTCTGTGTTTAGAATATGGACTTCAGATTTACCAAATGTTTTCTGGATCCAGATTATTAAAGCCATGAAGGAACTTTCCTTACAAGGCTTTAAGTTAAAATACTGCATGCAAAAGTAAGTTTTAAAATGCTTAGGGCTGACCTCTTCAGAGACTGAAGATCCTTGTTGAGCCCCAGAGCAGTATGCTCATATCACCTTACTAGTGTTTTCATCCCAGTATTAGCTTGCCTATTCCAAAGGTTACAAGAACAGGTCAACACACAGGGCTTACTTAGCCTTTGGCATCCGATACTCTAAAAACTGTACAAATAAAAGTATGTATACCTTTTGTCTAATAACTGGAATGAAATAAATAGAATGAAACAAATCATTTTATATATAGGTCAATCAGAATCATAATTATACAATCATAATTCATTCTGAACACTGTCTAAATACCTGGTGACAAAATTAAAAAAAAAAAAAAAAAGGATATTCATTTAGTCAACCTGAAAGATTTGTTCTTAGAACAGGTTTTGTTCCCTCTCTAATTTCTGTAGAAAACTCAATGTATCAACACAAAACCCTTTAGTACTGTGTTCCTCTGGTTCTTCAAACAAGCAAGTTCACTTCTGCGCAGTTAAAGAATTTAAAGTCTTCACAGCACCAGAACTTAGTCTATTGCCCAAACATAGGCATGAGCAAGTTCCTGAAGCCACCAGGTGGGCTTCCTTATATTCTCACACAGACTGGTAAGGTTTTCCAAGCAACCTACAGCTGCTATAATAAAGCCAAAAGGTTCTGAAATATTGTCCCAGGCTATTAAAACTTTGTGTAGTATAACCAACTCCTAGAGTGCGCTATACTGTCAATAAAAAAAAGACACACAGAAGCAGTGAGGTCTGTATCAAATATATGGATCACAGTAGAATATTCTTCATGACATGTTTTCCTGTACAGCAGCAAGAACACTGATCCATCAATAATGTCCTACGGTCATGAATTACCACAAGCAAATGTCAGAAATATTCATAAACTGAAAGTAGTAATTCTCTTTTCAAACTGTTATTCCCTGAAGTTTGTTCTTCACTATCTTCATATCAGTTGTTTTCCAAACCCATCCTACGTTTGCAGTTGTTTGTCCAATTTAAGTTACCCTGCTGATGAGTAAGCATACCAGCAGACCCAAACCTTCCAACAGAAGATATGAGATATGGACATTGGGGGAGGGAAAATAAACACAAGAGCCTGCTGAACCGTGTGGAGGAGGTACCCCCAAAGATATGAAGTAACTTGAGTGCTCCCACAGACAGAGCCACAGCAATCGATCAGTTTAAATCCCTGCTCTAGGCTATTCAGACTTCAGAGACAGACAAATATTAACACTCAATTTGTTATTCTGTTTTGCTCTTCTGTCTAGCCCCTCCGTTACAGTTGCTGCAGGAAGCCTGGAAATGGAAGGCTTTTTCCTCCTCCATTAATGTTATTCCTCATTTCTAGGTTTGCCAGATGAAGCAGTTTCATAATAATTACAAGCAAGCTCTTCAAGGCTGCATCAGGTCCATGTCTGATACTTCAGTACTGTGCAGGAATATTTACCATATGGATATGGTTGTAAGCATCTGTCAGCCCATCTTTTACTATCAGGTCTTCCAGCTTTACTCCTCCATAAGGCGTTGATCCTCTGCTCATTGTATAGGGAACATTAGACATGCTCTCCATTCCACCAGCAACCATTACATCCTGCTCAAAGGAAACGAGTTGAAATTATTAATAACACAGCGTGTTCTCTAGGACTTCTTTTAGGAACAAATTTTAGCAAAAGCTTAAGCATGGACACTTTGTATTTCTGAGGAGTCTTAGAGAAAGAGGGAAAAAAAAAAATCTTTATGCATTTAAAAAGCAAACAGCAGGAACAACGGCTGAAGACAGTTAATCCACCCTGACAGAACAACTGGAATTTTGTCTTGTATGCAGTTTGAGAAAGCTGCAAGAGCCATGTCAGTCTCTTGCACTTTTACTTCAAAAGCTTCCGAGATCAAATTATAAATTTTAATTTACAGTTTCTTTTTCTGTAAATTTCTCATTTTTGTTCTTCATTCACAGCTCCGTATCCCTACGGAACAAGCAACAGTCACAATCTAAGAGACCACTAAGAAGAGACAGAGATTTACAAGTCCCTGCAGTTTTACATAATATTGTTTCATCTTACTATGTAAAGAGAGATGACTTTATAATCTGAAAAGGCCCTTAAAAAAAAAGATATTTTAATAATCAGTGATTACTGAATTTGAATTAAGCTGAATCATTATAAGCATTTATAAATTAGTATACTTTTCAAGCTGAGACAAAGCAAACAAACAGAAAACCTACAAATAGCAAAGCTAAAAGGACAATATGTATACCTACTGGTCATCAGGCTATACCTGCAAAATCCCTAGGATCTCAGGATTTAAAGAATAGACACAGTTGTCTTTAATGGCATATCTGAAATATGGATAAATGTAAGAAAAATATGCACACAGTAGTGTGAGTCTTTGAGAGTTGAGTAGTGCTGTTAATATAAATTAAAAAAGATTTTACATCAAAACAGCAATAAGAAAAAGATGAAAGCTTTTTTTTTATTTTTTTAAACTAAGATTCAGAGAAATAGGTTCAGAATAGATTATAAACTAGATCCAGGAACAGTGACATGAAGTCCTAAAAAGAAAGAAGGCTGGAGTCAAACTGGAAAGGCAGATAAATCAAAAAGACAGTTGACATATGGAAGCAGCAGCGGATCAGAGGAACAAGAGTCCCTGGCATTTCAATTCCATAAAGTGAGACTTGGAGACAGAGATAATACAAATAGTCATTTATACAATGATGTACACTGACTCCAGC
Organism: Aramus guarauna; assembly: GCA_013400195.1. Taxonomy (NCBI): domain Eukaryota; kingdom Metazoa; phylum Chordata; class Aves; order Gruiformes; family Aramidae; genus Aramus; species Aramus guarauna. Next base: position 41,360 of record VXBL01003139.1, read on the forward strand.
CACCGGGATCTGTCACTGACTTTCATACCACAGATACCTCATAGTCCACTGCCAGGAAAAACAAAGAAATACCAAGAAACCCCTGTAATTTATAGCTCTAAGAGACTAATAACTGGCTAAGACTCTGCTTTTGCTGAGACCGGCAGCACAGCACATATATGATTAGCTCAGCTGAAAACTCCAGTTCTCTTCAGAGCTCACGATCTGCATCTGTTAGACCAACTGAGTGCACAACCACGCTCATGAAGTCATGGGACATGAATTACTAAATCCAAACGTAGCTGTTTACACAGACATGCTGGGCCTGGTTCAAAGTCCAGTGACAAGACTTCCACTGACTTCAGTAGGCACTGGATGAAGTGCCCTTCTCTGCAGAGCAAGGCCAAAGCAGTAAGTAGTTACTTAACTCAGCTATACTGTTACTTTCACAGAATGAACAGCAAAACGTAAATATTTTACTTTTGTTCTAAACAAACACACACAAGAAGAGTAAGTACGTTTCTCACTTATGAGCCACTTATTTTGTAAACCAAAAACATATATATTGAACAGACAATATTTTCACTTCAGAGAAGGGGAGATGTTGCCAAAATGCTTTTGAGTATGGAATTAAAACCAAAATTGAAATGTCCTTCTTCACGTTCACACTTCACCCATATTCTTTGCTGCACAGCATTTAACAGCTTGCTGAAGATGGTGTTTTCTCCCATCTTCCCATTAAGTGAATACTATTTTTTCCCATCGTATAGAATATCTTAGAACACAGTTGACAGAGATGAGTAATTCCCCTCCATCAAGCTCTCTTCAGTGAAAATGCTTATACAGCAACAATAGATTCTGCTTCTTTTAAAACAATACAAAAAAATCCTGAAACATCTTTAACGCACTTGGAAACAACACTGCTTTAATATGTATATTTAATTCATTTAAGTGTTTAAAGTGTCTTAAAGTCAAGATTAAATGTGTTTCATCAAAAACTAAGTCTACAAAAATTTCTTCCATTTTTCAAATCAGAAAGCTTGAAAATTCCCTTAATTATTTTCTGGGGGTGGAGCAGGACATGAGATGGGGGAAGAGCAGTAGGGAGAAGATATAAATAGCAAAAATTAAAAAAAAAAAAAAAAAATCCACCTTATTGGCTCAAGTCTAAAATACATCTCACAATTTCCTAACCATACTACTTAGCATTTTTTTCTGTTTTTAACCAAAACACACTATAAAATTAAGGTTGCATAAGCAAAACAAAACGTTGCTAATTAGGTTTATTATCCCAAGTCAAAACACAGTCCCAAATCAAAGGGCACAGTCACTAGTAGGACAGGATCTACACCATTAGTTGTGTGGTTTTTCCATAGAACAGCACTAAAATTCACATACCTGACTCCCACACATAAGGCTTTGTGCTGCCATCATGATCGATTTCATTCCTGAAGCACAGACTTTATTGACAGTTGTGGTCGGAGTGCAGATTGGGAGACCTGAGTCAAAGTTGCACAAACAACTGTATTATTTAAAGGGTAGACTAAGACATGATTGTTGTCTCAGCAATACTTCATATTGGACCAATTTTTATCTAAGGCCAAGGTGTCCAGCTTGCACTGTTTAGCCTGCCAGGGCAATTCATCTTCCCTCATCCCTAGTAACCATCCTTCTTGGAGACTCTTGTTGTTTCTCCCCTCCCAACAACAGACTAGTGATAAGGGAGCAAGCAAATGAAGAATGAGAGAGACAGAAGATCAGGGAAGCGACCCCAGAACTATTCCTCCTCCTGATACCCTAATCCCTGCCTCTAAGAAACATTCAGGACTGAAAAGGCATAAAGAAGCTGTAGGATTTAGCAACTGGCAACAAGACAGACTCCAGAAGTACAGGGACTCTAAACACACACAACACTGAACAAGACCAAAAGTGGTAGGTGTCAGTGTCATTCACATGGGTATTATTGAGTTGTTATTGTTCATTCCAGTTGGGTTCTGCTGTGTGCAGCTCGGCTCAAGACCATTGAATCACTGCCCCTACCCTTGGCCTGCTCTCTAGTATTACGACTCTGCTCCCAGCACATCATCTCCATACCAGCAGTGAGGTGGGGAAACTAGCCAGGGGAAAGAAAAGAGCCGTATTCATCCCTTTGCCTCACATGGAAGCAGTTCCTTCTCTCTTAAAAAAGTACAGGGACAGAGCCAAGAAAGTAGCTAGTTCTTCTCTGACCCACAGACTTTCCTAGAGTCATGCTAAGGTATAGAATCCCATTCCACAGCGAAAGGGAGAAGGAAATAATTCCTGCATCCCAGTAACATTTACAGCGCAGTTAACGTTATAGAGTGAATCCTTCCAGCGACAACTCCAGACTCCATGGGAAGATGAGCATGACAACATACTCTTATCTGCAGTTCAAGGAAACTCACTGACCCCTTATCCAATCAGCCTTAACAATAATAATAATACACTGAAGAAGAAAAGTCTGTTTCGCGAAAGATTCAAAGAGCAGCATCCTTCATTAGTGTAAAGTGCTCTTGAAGTAGCAGCCTGGTCTCCAATACTGTCTTCTCCAGGTTCTGCAAACACCATGGGCAGTAACATCTATTATGCATCTGAAAATTATTCCTGAGGACACCCAATTAGGCCCACTTACATGAGTATAGCACACAGCCTTCACCCACCATGGGGAAAAAAGCATACACAGACTGTCTTGACAAAAGGCTGGGCACCACTCTGCTTCAACTCACAGCTCAATAACCTATGCTGTCTACATAAAGACAGAAAATCTTTAACTCCAGAATCAAGAGAATTAATACCTGCACCCAGGACTGCTTGTCTTGCTGGAGCTTGTCCTTGTCCAGCCTGCAAGACATTACCCATATATGCTTCTTTCACTTCTTCTGCAGGGATCCCTATAAAACAAAATTGTTTTGATTCAAGATTCTTTGCAGGGAAGACGTAACTCCCTTTTACAAACTTTCCCATTGAAGTTTTCTATCAAAGGCTGATGAAACATGCCACGTCCAGCCTGTGTGCTAACAGCACACAGGCTCCTCATAAAACCATCCCAGATCTCTGCCCTCACATTCATGGAACATGGTCAACTGGTGACCCCCACAATAAATTCCCTTGTTACCCTGCAGAACAAGGTACAGTCAGCTAACTAAAGCCTAACTAGTCACCTGAGAAGCTCCATTCCCATGGATGGTTAAATGCACAAAACCTTCTACCTGCCACAATTATGCCTAAAGAAACAGTTCTGTATGTTTGTTTAACGGGAGTGAGCCAAGGCCACAGCTACCTGCCACCAGACAGAAGAGGCCTGCTCTCCTGCTGCATCTCTTGCAACAGCCCTGATGTTCAAGTTCTTGTAACATGCTGTTTCAAGCAGCCAAATTTGTAGAAAATTAACCATCCTCTCACCAAAAAAAAGAGATTTTTTTGCTAATTTGAATCATCAATAGAGTCACAAGGGTGTCCTACAAGCATAAGTGACCATGTAAAAATGGGCAGGGAAAGGAAGGGCCACCGGTTTCAGCAACAAGTAGCCTTTGCATCAGCTGAGGTCATAAAACCCCACCCCAGAAAAACAATTAGTGTGTTCAGATTTGGATTAGCACAGATATTCCTAAGTAACATTCTGCTCCCAGAAACAGCACTTAACTTAATTCAGACTGAAACAAAGCCCAACAGTCAACTTTGCTTAAATATAATTTGTGGTAGACTTAAGAGTGCCACAGGAGCAAAAAACCCAGGACCTCCTGTTCACCAAGTAATTTAAAAGACACAGACCGATGCTGCTCTGAGCCACTTGAGATTTTCTTTGTCACAGAAAAAATATTTACACATACCTGCTCTATCAATTGCTCCCTTAATTGCAATGGAACCAAGCTTAGTGGCTGGCAATGAGGAAAGAGATCCTTGGAAAGATCCGATCGGTGTCCTTACAGCACTTGCTATCACCACCTCCTAAGAGGAGAAGCATAGATTAAAAGTCACAGTCCCTCTCACATATGCACATATATACCAGCATTTTTAAAATTCATCCACCTTTCATTGATGTCACAGCTTCCCTTTTATCCTGCAAGTGTTTCAGAGCACTAAAATAATCTTTATTAATGCATGCAACATGGGGAATAAACGTAAGGAGATCAGTGTGCAGCTGCAGGACTACAGTCTTGGGATCATGAGCCACGGTGGGACGGCTCCCATGGCTGGAGTGCTGCCATGCTCTTTAGGAAGGACAGGCCAAGAAAACAAGGGGGTGGTGGGGTTGCCCTTTATGTGACATAACAGCTGGAGTGCATTGAGCTCAGCCTTGGGATAGATGACGCTTGAAGAGTTTCAAAGGTCCTGGAGCAAAGGGAGGTCAAAGAAAACTCATTAATGTTCATGGATTACCCCCTCCAAGCTCAAAAGTAGTCCATTTCAACAAGCAGTAAGTCAGGTAAAAATGCCAGGAGGTCTATGTGGATGACCAAAACTCATACATAAAAAGGAAGCGTACAAAAGGTGGAAGTAGGGACAGTGAACTTGGCAGATGCTGCACGAGCATGCAGAGGTAAGGTTACAAAAGACAAAGCCCAACTGGAAGGCAAGGGACATCAAAGGCAACAAGAAGGACTTCCATAAGCATCTAGGAAGCAAAAGGCAGTCTAGGAAAAATGTCAGCCTGCTGCTGAATGGGGCAGGGGACCTGGTGACACAGGACATGGAAAAGGCAGAGGTACTAACTGCTGCCTTCACCTCAGTCTTCACTAGTAAGACCAGCCTTCAGGAATCCTAGGCTCCAGAGACCAGGAGGGAAGGCTGGAGCAAGGAAGATGTACCCTTGGTGGAAGACGATCAGGTCAGGGAATACTTAAGCAAACTGGACATAAATACATGGGCCATGCTCAGATGAATCCACAAGTGCTGACGAAGCTGGTTGAGGTCTTTGTAGGGTCACTCTCAATCTTGGAATGGTCACGGGTATTGTGAGGGGTGCCCGAGGACCGGAGAAAAGCAAGCATCACTCCTATTTTCAAGGAGGAGGACCCAGGGAACTACAGGCCAATCAGCCTTACCTCAACCCCTGTGAAGGTGATGAAACAACTAATCCTGGAAACCATTTCCAGGAACATGAACAAGAAGATCATCAGGAAACATCAGCATGGATTCCCGTTGGTGAATCCATGCTCAGACAACCTGATAACCTTCTACAGTGAAATGACTAGTTTGGTAGCTGAGGGGAGAGCAGCAGACATTGTTGAAAGCCTTACTGTAGCCTAGGCAAACACTGTCTCCCGTAAGATCCTCATGCAGAAGCTAATGAAGTATGGGCTGGATAAGCAAACAGTGAGGTGGACTGAAAACTGGCTGAATGGCCAGGACCAAGGAGTGGTGATCAGTGGCACAAAGTCTGGTTGGAGGCCAGTAACTAGTGGGATTCCCCAGGGGTCAATATTGGGCCCAGTCCTATTTAAGATCTTCATTAACGACCTGGATGACGGGGCAGAGCATAGCCTCAGGAAGTTTGCTGGTGACATAAAACTGGGAGGAGTGGCTGATGCACCAGAGGGTCAGGCTGCCATCCAGAGGGACCTGGACAGATTGGACAAATGGGCTGACAGGAACTTCATGAAGTTCAAGGAGCACAGTCTTGCACCTGCAGAGGAACAGCCCAGGCACCAGGACATGCTGGTGGCCACACAGCTGGAAAGCGGCTTGGAAGAAAAAGACCTGGGGATCCTGGTGGACACCAGGCGGAACTTTAGCCAGCAATGGGTCATTGCAGCAGAGAAGGCTGGTGGCATCCTGGGCTGCATTTGGCAAAATATTGCCAGCAGGTCAAGGGACATGATCCTTCCCCTCTACTCAGCACTGGTGAAGCCACACCTGGAGTGCAGTGTCCAGTGCTGGCCTCCTCAGTACAAGAGAGACATGGACATCCTGTACAGAGTCCAATGAAGGGCCAGGAAGATGATTAAGGGACTGGAACTTCTGACATACAAGGAAAGGCTGAGAGAGCTGGGACTGTTCAGCCTGGAGAGGAGCAGGCTCAGGGCCACCTCACCCGTGTATACAAATACCTGAAGGGATGGTGCAAAGAGGACAGAGCCAGGCTCTTTTCAGTAGTGCCCAGGGACAGGACCAGAGGCAATGGGCACAAACTGACACGCAGGAGGTTCCCTCTGAATACAAGGAAACACTTCTTCACTGTGAGTGTGACTGAGCACTGGAACAGGTTGCCCAGAGAGGTTGTGGAGTCTCCATCCTGGGATATATTCAAAAGTCCAGGTCCCAGCGTAACGCACAAGCAGTCGTTTAAGACATGGTATAACATTCAGCTTGATACCTAGCAGTCCCTCAAAACAGATTTACTCTTATTTTGCCTCTTACCTTTAGTGCTACATCAACATGTCTACCTGCTAACAGGTAGAGTAGCACGAGGACTTGGCATGAAAAAGATGCCCATTTCAGACCCCTGGCTGCCCCAGACAGCTATTGAGAAGCTGCAATGAATACCTCCAACTGTGCTGGTTTCTGCAGAAGTTAGACACAAAGTTTCGCACCATGACTTCTTTATTTAGATACACAAAGAAACAAAACACGAGAAAAAAATGAAATAAAAAGGCAAATTATATTTGTTTAAAACTAAGAAGGTCTGTCTGTTTCTGTAACCCCTTCATCATGAGTGACCTCAGTGATAGTAACATATTTGCCCTCATCTTTTAGGTTCTAACAGCAAGTTGCAGGATAACATACAAATAACCTCAATGGTATTAGCTGGCATCAGATGTATTTTCCAGTAAGGGGTAGATAGTTGTGGTAAGCTTAAGTTAGCTGACACAGTTCTAACCAATTTTGTCCCACACTACCTAACAATTAGCAAAGCAAAATAAAAAAAGGAAATTTGACTTTTATTCCAGATTTTGCAGTAAAGTGTGACTTGGGCACAAGTCATATTGTGTTCCACGCAGATTTTTTGTGATAACTACTGAAGTTTTTGCAAAAGTTAAGAAACAAATTTAAAACAGTGATTTATTGCAGTCAGATGGTGCTTTATACTTACATTTAAAGTACGCTGTGATGCATAGCCGCGGCTTGTATACTTCAAAGCCTGAAAATAAGAAAGTCTTCAGAATTTCATACAAAGAAATTCAATGCCATGATGTTTCAGTAGTGTACCTTTTTCATAGAAGATATTAAAAAATAATATCTAAGAAATACTGGAAAAATATTAAATTAAAAATCATAACATGGCTTTAAAAAAAATGTAGTCTAGTACATAGTCTCACCATAACATCTGTGATAAAATATTTTCTGAAAAATAAACAGATACTCCTTTAAAAACAAAACCCAATTAATTTTGGCCAAGTCTGCTATGTACACGTATAATATATGTCTAAACCAGGGAGTGAGTGGTGCTATCTCGAAAAAGTTTACTAGTCATCTGTCTGCTTCTCTGGACTTTGGTTCATCCATTCCTATCATTAACTTCACTGCTTTTTAAAACAGTGGCAGTTTGCATCTACAGTTTAATTTCATTGGCGTTTCACGAACAAAAACGAGGATAATGAAGTCGGAATGCTACCACAAAAGATGATAATAAAACCAAGAAAAAGGCATCGCCTGAGCAGGCTAGTTCACCAGCTACTAGCTTCATCTAATTAAGCAGCATAAATATACAAAAATACATCTGTAGGTATTGTTTCATATATTAACAGAATGATCTTTCAATTAGTGGTTTAAGCCACTTTCTTTGCCATTCCCTTAGACAACATTTCAGCACACTGGAAACTTCTGGTCATTACTGAATGACAGCTAAATAAATACTAATTAAAAATAACTACTTTATGACACCACAAAAACACCATCAATTTCATAAAATAAAGAGTGCCTTCTGGTATCATGTCTACAATATGAAAATTTAGTCTGTTTTTCTCTTCAGCTGACAAACTTCAACTAACAAAAGACAAATTTTTTTCTTACTGTTTTCAATTAGGTTTTTTTTGGTTGGTTGGTTGGTTTTTGTTTGTGTTGGTTTTATTATTATTTCCAGTTCAGGTTGTAATAGCCAGCAGAAAGTTTTAAATTAAACTTTTCCCTGAAAATGAATTATGTCCCTGCAGGCCTTTATACCAGGGCTTTCAAGGGTTAGCGTCAAAGAACTCCCTAGCAAAGTAACATGCACTTACTGGACGCCACCTGAGGTTTACCTTTGTGGTAAACTGGACAAGCCAGACTTCTAAGTGTAACTGGCATTTGCTAGTAGTGTTCGTGCTCCGTGGCAATTACAGATTTAAAAACAAACAAACAAACAAACAAACAAACAAAAAAACCCAAACAAAACCAAAAACAAGCCAACAAACAAACCAAAACACTTCTACAGCTGGTAAAACACACCCTTCAGCTTTGCATATGGCAACACAGACCTTACCTGCCCCCTTCTCCCTAGGCCAGCTGTCTATACCACAGACAGGAACCGGGCGCTCCAGGCGGGCCGGGCACCCCCCCACACCCCCCCCCCAAAGCCAGCAGTGCCTCGACACAACCACGCACAGAGGCTTTTTGGGCAGGGGCACCCAGCACCTCACCTCCCAGCTGTCTTTCTGACGAACCCACCTCAGGTACATCAGGGCAGTGCACTTGTTTCCCTGATTCCTCTCCCGGCCCCGGCCAGAAAAAGCCTGTGACAGCTGCCACAGAGGCGGGTGGCAGAGGGATGCCGGGGCCTTGCAGGGCAGCGAATTCCGAAGGAAGGAGCCGAAGAGCCGGGCGAGGGCCCCGGCCAGCCGGCTGCACTCCCGCCGCTGACAGGCGGGTATGAGGCAGAGGAAAAAGCCGCTCTCAAGATCGCGGCTAAAGGTCCCGCCGGGCTTAGCGCGGCTCCCAGCCTAAGGGAGCTGCCGGGGCGGGGGCAGCCGCCCTTCACCGACCAGGCGGCTCCGGGACGGCGCGGCCTGCCCGGCTCTGCAAGGCGCGGCAGACATCGGCCCCGCTCCCTCAGCCGAGGAGCCCGGCCGCAGAAGCCGGCCCGGGACCCGCTCCCTCCCCTCAGCTCCCTCCCGGGCCGGGGATCCCTCCCGCCGCGCCGCAGGGGTGAGGTGAGGGGGCCGCCGCTCTCCCCGCCGCGGACGCGGGTGTGACCTTCGCCAACTCCCTCCGGGCCCCGCGACGGGGCCGGGGCTGCACAGGGAAGGGGGAGGGGAAGGGCTGGGGGCTGCCCCGCGCGCCGCCCGCCTCACCCGCAGCAGCTCCGCGGCCGGGCGCCGCCAGCCCAGCATCGCCGCCGCCGCCATGCTCCCGCCTGCCGCCGCCCGTCACCTTCACCACCGCCCCCACTTCGGCCTATAGACGGCGATGCCCGCCCCTCCACCAGCTCCCATTGGCCCTAGGGCAGAGGGCGGTGCCAAATCCATCCCTGCCATTGGCTGGGCTGGAAGGCGGACCGCAGTGACACTGACGGGCTGAGCCGGGAGAGGGCGGTTGCCCGCGGCCCCCGAGGCGGGCAGGGCTGGCGGCTCGGTCCCGCTGCGTCGTGGGGCCGCTGTCCGGCCTGTGTCCGGCCGCCGCCTGGCAGCGCCTGCCGCCGCCGCGGAACCTCCGCCCTCTCTGGGAAATACTCCGAGGCGCATTTCTTTAGTCGCCGGTGCCGCCGCTTGGGGACCGGGCGGGGCGGTGCCGGCGCAGCCCGCCCTGAGGAGAAGCAAGGAGCTGAGGAGGGGCGGCGCGCGGCGGACAGCCGTGCTTTGCGTGCGGAGCAGGAAGATAACTAGTGACGAAGGGTGTGGAGCCTGAGCCGGGTGCCGGGGGTGTCTCATCCCCAGGGAAGGGAAAACAAGGCTGAGGCAGCGGCCCAGCCCCTCCCCCAGCCCTCTCCTCAGTGTGCCATCTCGGGCTGCCCACACCCCTTCCGCAGCCTTCACTGCTCTTTGCTTCCCCCCTCACGCTCTCCTCCTCTGAGGCGGGATGTCTAGATGAAGGCCGGTATTACATCTCTACAGCTGTCTGCCAGCCTGACGGTGCCTCTCCACTCTGTCCAACGTGCACGGAGCCAGGCCAGAAAAGCCTACTCGTTCCTGGTCATGAGCCTTGTATCTCAAAAGAACAGGCTCAAAAGACAAGGTGACAATCTCTGTGAATTGTGCTGCTGCACGCTGGTGGCTAGGACAAGCAGTCCTGGCTTTTTTCTGATCAGTCTTGCTTACATTTTCAGCCACTTTTTTCATTCCTGAAGGAGTTAGCATACCGTCTGTTACAGTAACCCACAACTGCCTACTGCGTTCCCTGGAGCTGATGTCTACCGGCCAGGTAAAGCAGCATTTACTTGGACCTTTCCTTCCTTTCCCTTTGGACCACAGACTGGAACAAATGCCAAGAAGCATACTTTGGATATAGCATCTGGAAAGCAAGAATATCTCAACAACTTGACTAATTTTTATTATTTTCTCCTCACATTGTAAAACTAACATTCATCAAACCTGCTTCAGTTCCTCTTTTGTTCTACATCTCATTCATTTCCCTTTGAGAGAGGATTTCACTTTTCTCTCTGTCTGCTCAAAGTAGTAAATACTCAAAAGTAAAATACTTCTTGAGTTCCGTATCTGTCTAAAGAGTCTTCAGACACATGGTAAGAGGCTGATGGGGACTGCACAGATGAGGGAAGTATTTGTACTCTTTTGCTTCCTTGACTGTCAGTAGCTGATGTTTGAAGCATTTCACCAATCTACTCTAGACCTTTGATTTAGAGCCAAAGTTTTCAAGTACAAAACAGAGATAACACAGGAACTGACAAATATTGACTCATGAAGAACGGAATATTTTACCCTAAAAATATATATATGTACCACATAGGAAAAACATCCAACTTGATTGTATGAGGATTTTTTTTTGAAATGCATAATGCCAAAACCATAAAGAACAAAAAAAGTGAAAGTTCTTATTTATCTTAGCCTTTACTCCTGTAGTATAAGGCCCTTTTTCTGGGATACAGCCTGCTAATACACCCGGATGAGCATTCATATCATCCCAGACATATTGATTAATAATAGGCCCTTTATTGGAGCTTACACGAGAAGGAAAGAGAGGACAGCACAGACAATCCTATCTCCCTTCAGACTCGGGGAACCCGGAGCTGTGCAGCATCAGGCACACCTCCCATCAGGGTATGGTGCAGATCCCATCCATGGAGAGATCCCCCAGCTTGTAGTATCTTCTGAGAAGAAAACAATTCTGGTGGTCATTCCTACTGTCAAACAAAAGAACACACTGCTTCACTTTGAAATAAAGATAACGTGCAGGTGGTGTAATTGCCAATGCCAGAAGGGAGAAGTCCAGTGCATAGAGAAGCTAAGTGAAGAAAAAAGAAACATCTCCTCCCTATAGTTGATAAATATACTTCAGGATACAAATGCTTTAATGCAGTATCAAAAAATACAGAAAGAACACCTTTAATATGTCAAACCAAAAATCTGTCACAGCCTGTGATTGCCCTGGCACAGCCCCTCTCCTGGCAGCTTGGGCTGCACTTTCCCACACATCTGGTTATCTACAGCCTCCCACCCTGACCCCACACCGGCAGCAGGCTGCCCTCACCAGCCACCTCCTAGCCCTGGCCACACCACCTGGAGGAGGAAGCTGGAAGAGGAGGAGGAGGGACAAAACCCTTCTGCCTGGGGGATCTGTGTCCCTCCCCATGAGGCAGTGGCCAGGAGTTGCTTGGACACCCCTTCAGGAGGTGGCGGACACGGACAAGGGTGCTCTGCTTGGTGCTCCCCTATGTTTTACATTTTTGGTCCTGTGATCATCATGCATCTTCTTCCTCCCCTCCTGCATCTGTTGCTTCCTCTAGTGAATGGGTTGCTTCCTCCCTCCTCCTCTTTTTAGACCTTTTCCTCAAGATAATTCATTTTTTCAGGATAATTCAAATTTAAGAGAATTCAAAAAGAGTTCAACAGGGACTGCGGCAGAGCAGCACCCCCTACAACCACCGCCTGAGGCAGAGCAGAAGAGCCAGAGCGCTCTCTCCAGAGTTCCCCAGCATCCACCTTCACTATTCAGTGATGTTCGAGGGTCTATCCTTGCCTTTATTATCTACCTATGGACCTCTTACCCATGAATTTGTCTAACCCTCTTTGAACCTGCTGATACCTGTGATCTGGAGCCCCAGCTTCGCCTGGAACAAGTCCTCTTTTAGTGTTTTAAACCAATTTTCTGCTGATTTTATCAAGTAGCCCTAGCGTTAATGTTACAGAATTCTGTGAAAATAGCTCTGCCTTTCTGCTTTTGTTAAGCTGAGTCACATTCATGTTTGAATGCTCCTCTCCCAGCTGAAGCAGTAGCTTCCCCAGCTCCGCAGCGGTTTGGTTTCCTTCATACCATGTGGTGTGGAACCTGGTCAAAAGCTGCTGGGAACCCACCTGTGCCCTGGCACTGAAGCTGACCGCAGTGAGAGGTGACACACCTTGGCCAGCAGTTCCGTTTCACACCTTCGTTCCTGCAGAAGCAATAGCTGAATGTCATCTGGGCCGGGGGGCTTACTGACATCTAGAGTGTCCGTTTGGTGCAATACAGCCTGCTTATTTACCTCAGCTTGAGCTAAGTTCCAACTGCCTGTTACGAAAAAGCAGGAGGTGTGGCGATTTCCTTAATGTCTTCACTGCTAGAAATCAACGACTGCAACGGATGGCAAATCCTGAGCTGTACATACCTAGATTAGACCATGGTCTTAAAACCAGAAAAGCATTCAGAAAGAAAACCATGGTGCGTCCCCCTCTTTAATTCTTTCAGCATCTCTTCTCACCAAAACCAGCTATAACGCACAAGACATGCGGCACAGGATCCAACTAACTTACATAATGGATCTCCATCGCTACAGTTAATGATGATGAAATGCAGGCACCTTGCCTACACCTAGATGGAGATTTTTACACGTAAAGCAAAGCAAGCAAGCCAAGTTCTTAGTTTATCAGAAGAACGAAGCAGGTTTAGAGCCTTTTGTATTTAGCTCAATGATTCTACCTAAACTGTCATCAACTTACACTGCTAGGAGCTGAATCAGCTAAGCAACTCCTGTGATAGCTGGCTTATTTCTAGAGAACTCCACCTGGAAAACCACAGTTGTGAAAGACTACACTTTGCCCTAACAGAGGAAAAAAAAAAAGTTTGGAAGTAACGGCAGCATGCTATTAAAGTTCTGCCTGCAAGGACTGCCAGGTTCAAAATTGCCATGTGCACTGAACAATCACTCAAAGATAGTTATTTATTCCATACAAGCAGTTCTAACCTTTGCGTGTACCAGAAAGCACAAAACACTGATGTTACCTGGTGCACTTAAGAAAAAAAAGGAGTTGGAACGTAAAAAGATATTCACATTAAAAGGCAAGGGCAACCAGAGAAGAAAAGCCATTGCAGTAAAAGCGCTCCTTCGGGCGATCGGCTGTTCCCACATCACTGTTTATTTACTGCAGGATCAGGTACCGGAAGGTCCCAATAATCTGGTGACACCACCAGTAAATTTTCAGTGATGCTCATTAAAAGTAATTGCAGAGACAAATCAACCACAACATTCAGCAATCCAAGTACATCCCAGTAAGTTATGCAGAGATGCAACCCTTTTCAAAATGCCGTAAAGTCAGGCACCTCCAGCCACTTTTGGCATGGCAGGCTTTGACAAATTTAAATTGAAAGACCACAGCTAATCTTTACATAGAATTTGGAAGGCTAAATAGTTCTACATATAACCTTAAGTACTTGAAAAATCATAGCAAGAAAGGAACTGGAAGTCTTTACTTTTTTTTACTATTCTGATCATAACAGACTTTAGGACTTGGAATCAGGCAAATTTCATAGGGGTATTGTTCAGGAGCAGCACCTGAATTCCACTTAAAATTTTTGCAGGGGAAGACACCAAAATACCTTGCTAAATGAGTAGTCTTTTATATTACATTTTTATTTTGCAAGAAAATAAATTATACAACTTAAAAAATAAAATTCAAAAATTAAGCAGTACATCAAAATAGTTCAGCTGGACTGCCATACAGAAACTACCACCATTCAAAATTGTACAGCATTATTATGTTGGTAGTGGCACACATTCAAAATTGTAAATACCATACGTAGATAGATATTACAACTCGGGAACTCAAGTTTGCTCAACACTCCAGACTACATATAGTGTATATGACAGGAAAGCTTTCATGTATTGTTTATTTCACAAATATGACCTCAAAGAATTACAAAGATAGCATCCCAGTCATTTGGATGAAAATAGAAAACAGTTTGAATTTAAGATAGCAAATCTTTCTGTAAAACTATCAAATCTTTTTGCCAATTGTATTTTTAAAATTTGTACTTTACAGGACAATGGCATCCCAATGCAAATAAATGCAACATGTGAACATTCAGAACATTTATATTAAGTTTAAAAAGGTGAAAACGAGAAAGTCACATTGTCTTTTGGAAATATAATTGCATTACAGTCATAACAAATGAAAGACAGATGAGTAAAAATAGAAGTTAGGGACACCAACTGTGGAAAGAGGAAAATGGAAGACTTCAGAATTGAAACTGAGATCCTCATCAAGTTGTTGGGACAGAGAAAGATTTAACAGTATTTCTTAATTAAACCCATTAAGAGTGATTCCCCCCCCCTTCTCCACCAGATTTCATTCCATAGCTATTCACCGTGGCAGTGTGTGTGGCAACATGTTTTTCAGATGCAGCACCTCTTTAAGCTAGGTCTTTGGACATATATATTCATAGCTAAAAACTGCAGCCTTAAAAGTGCGTTGTTGCCATATTGCAAGTGAAGAATAGTTCATGGTCGTTTAGATCTGAACTCTACCCTCCCCAAAAGAACAGTTTACCCCAGGTATCTCCCTGTGCCCCAGGTGATACTAGTTTTAAGTGCATATTGGTGAAAGTGACCTGATGAAGGACGCTAAACGTGATTCTGCATCTTTAACAAATTTGCTGGTGTGAGTCTCATTTAATAAAAAACCCCGACATCCATTTCCGGTATATATTTAAAGAAAAATGACCATGTCATAGGCACATTACCAATTGTATTTCTGCATCCCAGGTGTTGAGAAATATAGAGATAACATTTAGGTTGTATTACTTTATATTTACTAGTTGAGGGAATGTGTAGCTCCTTAGCTTTTAGCAACCTGTTGCTTTCTGCATACACTCCAGCTTCCTAAACAGTTGGATCTGAGATGCAGTCTCTTAAACTCCTCTCTCAAATCGAAACTGATGGCTTCAAAAAATCAGCATTACCCCCTTTGCAGCTCTTTCTGTGGGACAATTTCACACCTGGTCTTCTCTGGTTAAGGGCTGGAATCGTTTATGTTGAAAAGAGTGTGCTCACACTTCACGATTTTCCCAATTATCCCAAGTGAGCAGTTATTACTTTTAAGTTACAAAGACTGAAAGTCTTGCAGCATAAAGGTTTATTAGAATTTTGTTTTCTTATGTTTGAATAGCTTTACCGGTTAACTACACAGAGCACCACTGCTTTTGATTCTGAATCGCAACACCACAGGGCCAACATAAAAGATGCAATATTTTTAAACAGCATCTGCTTTTGAGTATCAATAAAAGCATGTAACATAAGCTGCAGGATTTAAATTGATGGGAACAGGCCAGGTCTCGATTTCTCTCCATCTCTTATTCACGAAACCCTCACTACCAAAAATTTCTTACTCGAAGAGATGTCCAAGTACACACTGTTCTCAGGCAGTCACATTGGCATTTACATTAGCAATAGAGCAGGCAGCCTGCTTAAGGGTGCAAACAGCCATTCTTGCAGAGTTTGCTTTTAAACCACTCTTACTTCATACGCTACTGCAACCATGTGAGAGCAAAACTCCTCCTCTTACTTACTGGAAGCTTTTCCTTTTTGACTAAAGTTAACTGTATCCTCTTCCCCCTTTCAATCATCAAAGAAGATGAGACCTTTAGATGCTGAACTGGTTAATTGAAAAAAAAATTCGCACACTTGCAACTTCTAGAAGAATATTCATACGGAACTGAGTAAAACACAACTTACCTTTTGTCCCAAGACAGGCACTCTGCTCCAGTGATTCATGTTATAAGTCCAGTACATGCTGGGACATTTCAGAGTAGCAGAGAGGCAGGCAGTGCCCAACGACTACTTAAGATGATTGAAAATAGAAGAGGTAACATTAAAAAGTTGAAAATCCTGATGTGTATTTGGCACACTCTGCATACACTAAACAAGGTATTTTTCCTTAGCTTTTTACCATTTTTGTTAGAATTGTATTTCCTACCCTGCCAGTTTCAAAATAAAAAGCAGAGGGTTTGTTTTTCGTATAAAGATGTTGTCTTCTAAGCAACAAATCAGTCCAACTGGATTAATCTTGCGTGTCTATATAAAGTTACCACTGAGGAATTAGTACAGGGATCTTCAAGTGTTATTTTCTTTCCGGGGGAGTTGTGCCTCAATTACTCTTTAATGCGTTCAGATATATGTAGTCATACTTAAATATTTGGAATACAAATATTAAATGTACAAGAAAATACACTTAATATTTCTGTTCAATATAACAGACCCACCCATGAAAACTGCTTTTACAGTGAAGTATCATTCAAGAAAGCTCTACCTTCTCAAAAAGGACTGTAGCAAATCATCTGTCCAAATAAGGTAACAAATAATGTATATCCACTTGTTTACAGCAAATGATTTAAAAACAATGATCTCTTGCTTAAGGAAAAATATCACCCATGACTTGGAATTACTTTTATGTCACTTATGTGTCGATTACTAAAATCCAGATACTAGATTGAAGCACTGCTCTAGCCAACAGGTTTTAACTGTAACAAATACATATCAGTTGTGATGCACGTGTTTGTCTCTCTCAAATGTTATTACATAAAAAGGATCTAAGGTGGACAGTACGTTACTCTGTTGATCCAAAACACAAAAGTGAAAGTGCTACTTCTAGTCCTAATTGCATTTAAAAAAAAACAAAACAAAACAAAACAAAAAAAAACAAAACCAAAAACCAAACAACCCAAACCCAAAACAAAACTAATAGCAGTTCCTCAGTGCATGAATATTTGAATATTTTTTCCTTGTGCAAGTACTGGTCATCTAAAAACCCAAACGTCTATTCTTCCTGGTGGGTGTAAATCAAATCTACTTTAAAAAGTTCACAATGGGCTCTTCATGAATGCAAGTTTCCCACAAAACAGCATGCTGTTAAAAGTGTGCAACATGAAGGGAATGCCATCATGCTAGCTGAATGAGATTGGCAAAATATAGTCCTCTGTAAGGTAAGGCAGGGATTTTAATACGTAACGAAAGTCAAAACAAGTCCTTCTGCAGCACAAGCTGTTGCACCTGTCTGTTCAAGCACCCTTCCATTTATGTTCTCAGCATCCTGCGAAGTCCTCAAATTATGCCATATATATGAACGTGTTGATATCAGACTCATCTCTTCTGATATATTTGTGCTCTATAAGCCATTCAATTTGCTCTTTTATCATTTTCTTTTGTGGCAAGAACATATTTTTCAATATTTCTACCAGTTCAGTCTGAAGCTGGGCATTAGTAATTTTCTTCCGCATTTTCATTATTTGGATGATAGCCTCCTGGTGGGGGACAAAAGAAAAAAAAAATTAATTTTTTTGAGATGCTGGGTGAAGTGACAAAATGAACACAGCATTAATAGGGGGGTTCCTGGTAAGGCAGGACAGCAAGGAAATCTGTATTCTTCCTTAAAAATCAGATATATGCTGCATTTCTTAGCCTAAGTAGATACTGAACTGCTTTTACAAAGAAGTTGATAAAGGAAACAATGAAGCAAGATGCAAGAGATAAGACAAGTCCAGCCAAAGGAGAATCTGCAGTTAAATCTATACCTAGAGTGTGAATTATTCACTAAAACCTAATGTTAATTCACTCTCTGAGCAGAAGTCACCATTTCCACAGTGACTTGTGATATACCTTGTAAATACCTCTTGAAATGCATGCTTAACGTCAAATTGGAACTCACGAGGAATTCTCTTTTGATAAATACAACCAGGCATTAATCCCTCTGCTGGAGGTATGGCCAACATGTTAAGTCAGGTGGGAGAATTCACAATGTGCATGGCCTCGAACCTAATCTGACGGTTAGAAGGAGACCTGCAATTTGAAGGTAAGACGGAATTTGTGAGACTCCATTGTAGGTAATGATCTGATGCCCGAAAAAGCCCAATTCAGGGTTTTATTTTTAGAAGCGTCAGCTCAAAAGATTTGACAGGAGTACCTGACTGAAGGACAACCAACCACAAAGCAGAAAGCTGCAGTTTTTACATCTAAGATGCACTTAAAACTTTCCTTCTAAAGAGAAGGCCTCTCAAAAAGTTATACTGCTATTACTAAAGCGTGATCCCACCTCTGAGATTACTCTCTTCATACAGAGCAAAGAGATCTCAAGATCAACAACACTGTTTGTTCACGTCAGTGGCTCAAGTCAGTCAACTTTACCATTGGCTGCTGCCACCCACCACTACACAGTTATGCCTTCACTGCTTGCTTAATATCTGCTTTGTCCTCTCTAAAAACAAGGATTTGATACATCAGAATAGGAGGCTGACAACTACAACTGCACAAACACACGTGCAAAATCCAGTATTCACAAGGGATCTAAGCCAAATCACAAAACTAAGTTCCAACGGGATTCAAAAGCATTCAATTTCATACATAACATCATACATAACATAACATGTCGACAGCATAATACAACCAAAGAAATTGGGTAATTTTATATTCCTCTGGCAGTTTACTTGCCTGCGTTCGTAATATTCTTAGCTGGACTATTCCTTCATTTTCTTCTTCCCGCATTCTCTCTGTAGTAAGTTGCAACCGACCAATCAAATTTATCTTGCCCCTTTTCTGAACTTTAGCGTTTTTTCTGAAAAAGTTATATTGTATGAAAATAAGCAAAAAATGTATTTTCAGTTAAGGAATTCCTGTTAAATTTAAATTACAGCAGCAAGGAGTACCATCACATATCAGATATTTATAGGCTATTAGCATTGCAGCAGTGAGATAGCTGGCTAACAAATCAGAACTCAATGCCAACGTCTCTGCACAATAAACCTGAATATACCAGCAGTACAAAAAAACATCAGCTGAAACTGACAGTGTCCAAAGATGAAAAGTTAACTATTTTTAAAAATAAAATTTCAGAGAAATGTATTTCAGTTTAATTATATCAAACTAGGGGTTTTTAGAGGAAGTTTTTACCACAAAGTTCAAGAAACTGGACTAGTTCATTTTCCATCAAAAGAAAATGAAATTTTTCTAGCAGAAAAAAAGGACAAATATCAGCTATCCTAACAAAAGCTGACAGCGTTCTTCAGTGGTCACCCACAAACCTTCTCTACAGCCTGCTGCCTCTGTCATGCCCTCTTATCACTTCCCAAAGCTCATGATCCTGATGACAGGAACAAACGTCATGGCAATGGGTAAGAAACTAAGCACCAGGAAAGCAGAGTCGTCACCTCTCTCCACAGATCCAGATGTACAGCTGCTACTGAGAACGAGGCCCAGAATCTGAGGTTACTAGCAAGCAGCCAGTTCTAATCAGAGTCACTGATAATAAAAAGAGGCAAAAACCAAAGTAAAACATGCTGAATGTAGTATATACCATTCAGATATTCTCTCTTTATATCTTACGCTCTGAAGGATTTCAAAGCACCAGTAAAAGAGCACTGCAATTCTCACTGAAATACAGACACTCCTCTCTAGTGAAAGCCACATCAAAAAATCTTGGCTTTTGACAACATACCGTATTATTAAGCAGTTTCATTTCCCATTGAAACTTATCACTCTACTTTTGAAACTCTGTGTGTGTAGTCATCAATACAGCACTAGTGCTCTGCTTACATGCTGTCTTCCTATAGGAAATTTCATGGGCTCATTCGTAACAGGAAGATAGCAAAGCCTCCAATTTTGTGCCTCATCCCTAGTTGTTTAAGAAATTTAATTTCACAGAAATCATAATCATAGAAACGTTTGCCTGAAGGGGCTGCCGGAGGTCATCTAGTCCAACCACCTACTTGAAGTATGACTTTCACCAAAACTAAGTGAGGACAGGGCAGCAAAGCATGTGTCTAGCTGAATCTTGAAAACTTTCAGGGATGAAGGTTAACTTAATGTAAATTCCTTTAATTACAAAATAGTACATTGTTATTTTACTTTTTAAACATTGTCTTACATTAAACTGAACTCCTGGTTCACCGAGAAGAGGGTTCCTTCTGTAAAGTCTTTGGGTGAATTGACTTGAGGTTCATACAATAAAACCTGACGTTTCAGCTTTGGAAATGCTACAAGAGACTACAGAGAAAGGGGAGGGGGGAAAGAATGAAAATAAAACACCAGACTTTCTAAATGGAATTACTGTTTAAGAACATAATTCACTGCTGTGCAGACTGTAGTAAAAGAACCATGTAGCCTTGTTCGGAGCTGCTAGAAGGCAACATGAAGATACTAGTAAAACCAGAGAGGGGACACAGTTTACCAAATCTTCTGAAATGAGTTAGCTTAAGTAAAATCATACAAAGTAGTAAAATGCATGAACTCATGGCCACAGAAGTGGTGTTGAATCTGATTTATGTGATTTCTCTCTTTATTCTTGAGATAAATAATTAAAAGTCTGATAGAGGAAACACTGAAGTTATTTTTAAGCAACATATATTTATCAAGTGCCACTGATCTCCTAGAATTAGACTGGGCCCACTCCACAAACCACGATCAAAACTGTGTGCTTTAGGCAGCATGTGGTCAAAAAGATCTTGCTGTTTCCAAAAGCGTAAGTTAGATAATATTGTGTAGAGAGCATGTGTTAACATAAAGGCTGCGTGCACTCCACAGTAGTGCAAGAGGCCAGCATTACAACTGATTAATTAGCAAGAAGTGCATTCATATTTCAGTTTCAAAGTGTTATCTGACACTTAGTGCTTTAAGAATACTAATCCAGTATTTCAGAGTACAAAAAACAGGAAGAAATCTGTTTCAAGAGAAAGGGAAATACCCATAAAGTCCTCCTAAGTTCTGCATCAGGGAGTTCAGTTGCCAGTTTAAGATTTTCAAAGCTGATCTTCTCTCTGGGTCTTTGGTTCCATGCAAACAGCACAGCTAGCTGAAACGTTGTCACCTCCAAGTCATACTGGCCAACCTCGTTCTTAAAGGTTATCTGTGAATAGAATGACAATTTTACTTATAAGCATTTCTGGATCACAAGCTTTCCTGCTATGACAAACACACAGAAAGTACAGTCATTGATACTGATACAATGAAAATGATACACTTACAATTCCATTGGACATGAGGTGGTGCCAGTGCAGTTTTCTACCACTGTGATTCTTTTTATAAAATTCTTCAACTTCTGGGATGAGATCTTCTAATTCCGTGGGCAACGAGACAAATACTTTTTCAGAACTTCGGGACCAGGCACCAGCATTTAGAATTTTTATATTCACAGAGTCAGCTGTAAGACAATATTGGATTATATGAAGCTCCAGGTATAACAGATAGATAAAATGCATTTTTTTCTACTCTAAATATAATTATTGAGGATCAAATTTTCAGCAAGTAGCAGGGTGTCTACCTACTTAACATGAAGGTACTCTATTTATGCCTCACTGGCTTTCTGCCAGCAACACTGATTGAAATATCTGTTTTTTTCGCTTGCCTCTACAAAGCTCCTTAAGCCCTGATGCAGCTTTATAGCTGATGCTTGTAAGCACTACTCAAGAGTTTTCAGCAGTAGCAGGTCCAAAGCTGGATGTTCCCCAGCCTCTCTCATCAGTGAAATTTAATCTCAGAAACGTGATTTGAGCTCTTCATAGCATGCATCCAGCTCTCCTGCTGGCAGGTAAAGGAGGAGCACAGTGTGAAGCACTCATGAAGAATGATGAGAGCACAAAAGAAGGGGTATCTCAGGCATTCACCTGGTTGATACTGATTCGAGCCCCTGCTTGGAATTTAAACTACAAGAGTAGGGAGTCTGTATCTGAGACTGCTCATAATGAAAACCCACAATAACTTACAGAATGATATAGCTCCAGTGTCAACTGTAAGAGAGTCTACAGACACTTCCAATCTCGGGATAACAATGCCCTGAAGACTATATTCAACCTGCAGCTGATATAATTTTCAACTCAAGATTCAACAGAATTATTTTTCCACTAAGAGAAATGAAAAATAGCAAATCATTTGAAAACAATACCTGGTAAAGCAAGTTTATTATTTTTGTGCATTTCTTTGAAGGCCTGGTTCAAGTCTTCAGACACTTTGATATCCTGGAACATTCTAGCCAGCTTGTTTACATAGTCTGCTGGCATTCCTACTTCCTGTATAAACAAACAGAACACTAAACTATGACAGAGACAACTATGACACCCCCCCCCTTTTTTTAAATAATAAACTCAAGAAAATGAAGAGCATTGAAGTACAGAGGTATCACCACTTTACAGTGACAGTTAATCTGCAATGCAATAGAAAGTTTTTTTGCATGGATCATAAGTAGTTAAGCCTTAAGGGCACATGATGATTCTTTTAAAGAAGTCCAAGTGCTGAAGAACATGCACATGCATTAAGGAATCTGTGAATTCTGAGATTTGAAGGAATGTTTAAAGCATGCAAATAACATTCTAATCTACATAAAACTTCACAATTAGAACACATCTCAAATTATATACATACCTAAACAACAATTACACTGCATTTCCCTCATTTGTATATGGAATATATGAAGTCTTCAGATAATCATGTGAAATATTCTGAAATGACTACCACTATTAGGATAACATTTCTCTTAGAAAAGAGCTAAACTGTTTTACTTTCATAAAGTGTTGCAAGAAAACTGAAGTATAAGATGCCCTGAGTGGCCTGTAATTTAAGATAGAACACACCTAAGCCAGAAGGATATCTAAGTTCAGGAGTGGGAATTAAATACCGCAAGGACGAGGCACAACCAAAGAAAGATGTCAGGCTACTTACTCTGAGCCATTCCACCATATTCTCCTCAATTTCACTATCAGCTGATATATCTAATATCAGGCGTCTTGTTAAGTGAGCTTTGTGATATCGCATGAAAACATCTTTATTCTGTACATATTTAAGTACCAAAAGCTGTCAAAAAAGTAGATTTTAACATATTTATTTGCACTGTCAATCAGACAAGTCTTTGAATGCTGATCTAATGCCACTGTAGATTATGAAGTAGAAAAAGGCTACTTGACATTGTCTTAAGAGCAACTGTGTTAATCTATCACAGGCATCTGCTATGCATCTTTCATAGTGTCACACCTCCAATTCCTTCATTTGTCAACCATCAAGAACCTTCTCTTAAATCAGAAAAGACATTGGCACTGGTATGTAAAGGTCTCCTGTATTATTTTCTAGACTAACATTAGTTACTGTAATACATTACAGTCTGCTATAGGCATTAATTTAGCATACTAATTTTGTGAACTGACACAGAGACATGAAACACTCTATGGTTTACAAGATTTAAACACATACACACACACACTTGATGACATAATAAACTCTTTTCTCTATTATTACACCTTGCATAACTGTTTTTGAAGATCAAGGCCTCGACCCACATAAGGAAATAAGCAAATTCACTCTTTAGAATAATTGAGAAGTAGAAAGCAAAAACATACCACTTCTTTAAGCTTTGCTTCAATTTCTTCAGAGGTTAGTTTTTTGCTTAGTGGTGTTTTTCTGAGCAACATGTCACAGTAATTAGCAAGAAGCTCAGGGCATTTGGATTCAGGCTGTGTTTTCAATCCAACACTAAATAAAAGAAGAACAACATATCTTCAAACCATATAGAATCCTGCTATTCTGGAGTAGTCACACTGTTAACAAGACAGACCACTCTTCCTGACTGCTTTTAATTTTAGAACTCTGACAATGAAGGATTACATTCAAACTACAGTTTGAAGCAACTAAATAATGTGTGGCAATAAGTATTCCAGTAAAGAATTAACAAATGTTGCAGTGAAATGTTTCACTCATCTTGTCTCTGTGCTCTAATGAAAGTCTCAAGAACAGCCTCCTGCATGTAATTTCACAGACCAAAACCCAACGCATCTTTTGCATAGTAACAGGATGTAAAATAATTTTATAACAGGTGGAAACAGCAGACTAACAGCTTGGAGATTAAAAGCAGATTGAAGTTGAACAGGAAGATGCTACAGCATACTGACTTCAAAAGGCATGCAAGAACAAACAAGGTCGTGTTCTCAACCTCTGTCTAGACTGGTGACTAAAATAGTGCCAAGGACCAATCCCTATTCCTAGAGTCAGATGGCACCACCCTGATTGCTAGTCTCAAGGGCCCAAAACAAAGGCAGTGAGTAAAACAGCAGGTAAGCAGCTGTGGGCATGCTCAGGAGTCCAGTGTTCTCGCTCACTCTTGCACCCTCTCATCAACTAGTGCAGACAGTACTAAAACTCTTCAGACAACTTGTCCTTTTCAATACATGAAGCAGCTTGCAGGCTGCTTTCTTCTGCCCTCCTGAAGACCATTTGGAGTAAAAGCAGATCACTAGTCTTTTGGTTATTACAAGACAGAACCCTTATTGAATCAATGTGTTCCCAGGTTATTTTGGAACAGGAGTCTTCAAGATCCTCACAGCAATGAAAAATTACCAAATTCCATATTCTTAGGCTGAATTTAATAGCACCAGTTAAGCAGGATGAAGTTTTGTTTTACTTTAACCAGGCTGCACACATAGACAACTTAAAAGAGCTTAGGAAGAAGAATGCTGAAAAGAAGACTATCACCATCGTGGTGGTTTCTAAGAAATTACTGGGCAGGTTTAGCTTTAGGAGTGAAACACAGTTTGAATGAGGTACTGATTTGGATGTTCCTGGGGGAAATGAAAACCTTAGCAGAGACCTAAAAAACTCCCCTATCTTGCCTACATCTATATGAAGTATATACAAAGCAGGGATCCAGTCTTTTGTGAAGGTATTTCTCCAATACCATAAAACCAGCAAGGCTAATCCCTTTCCAGGCTTACCATTAGTCCAAAACCAAACACAATAAAAACCAGAATGCTGAACAGATATTTATACCCATCCACTCCTAACAAGAAATAATTGGAAAGGGAAGCTGGTGGCCCAACTACATAAGCTTTGTTTCTGTAGTAAATCAAACTACAAACTATATATAAGCAATCCCAACCACCTAAATATATACAGATTCCTACTCAAGTGGCACATTACATGTTAAATGTTAACAATCAATTAACTGACTGTTACTTTCTCTTGGCTGAGTTAGTAGAGTGACTACTGTAAGCATGGTTTTCTTCTTGAGTCAGACAGGTCTGCTTAATCTACTGGAAGTTGTTTAAACTAACCTGGTTAATCCAGCACTGTAACAAAACTGTTAACACACCCAGACAGGTCTCATTCACAGCTGGCACAGGAGGTGGTGGTAAACAGCTTGTGGATGGTTACACCTAAATCAGCCACACTTACTCCCATCCAGATTACTGCCTCAGGTTTCACCAGGACTTTTACTGAAGCTGCGGCAGAGTTATACAGCTCAGCTTTTTGGAATGAATAACCCAGGAAGGTATTAAATTCAGCTAACTGACTCATTACTATAAAAGAACAGATCCCCATTTGAGTTGAAACAGGCTGCTGTTCACTGATCTACTGCCCCATGAAGAGCTTCTCACCAGAGGTGGATAAGCAATCTGAAATTCCATAATGCAAAGAACACAAAGCATTTTTAAACACAGTGTTACTTTTTGAAGAGATATTTTAGGAAAAGCTCTATTTTTTTAGCAATTTAAAAACCTTGATTCACATAAAGTTTACATGGCTTACCCCTTTTGCTTCAATGGCAATTCAAGTTTAAAGATTGTAGCATCATTCACAACTGCTTTGTACGCCTGAAAAATAATTAGATTATTAGTGCTTCACTCAATTTCTCTCTTTAACATATGAATCAAAGGTTTTATCTCTCTTTTTAGATTACTGTAGCATGAAATTAATCAGATTTTTTTTTATTAGCTCAAAGTTCGTGCATTTGATTTTCAATGTGAGAGTTCAAATCCTATGACTCAATTTGCCATTAACTGATGTTTTGCATTTTCCTCTTTTCTGTTAACATTCTACTTTCCTTTAAGCAACAACTTAGAAAGGGATTGCATGGAGCAGGTTGCAAATCTGCAGTTATAAGACTACACCCGAATACATAGTAAATTCTAAACGTATGTTGCTGAATCAGACCTTAAGGTGGTCAACACCAAAATCATCTTCAGATGTGCTTAATAACATTACAAAGCTAAACACAAATACAACTTTATACAGGACTACAACACAAATGAAAAGCTAATCAGTTGGCAGTAAGTTTCATCAATATTTTAGTCTACATATTTACTAGAGTAAGAGCAGCTTCTAGATTTAACAGTGAATGGGCACAATGATTTCAGAGACATCGTCATATGAATTACAACACTTTAAATCAAAAACCTATGATGAGCACAAACACATACCTTATCCCTTGCAGTAAGAAATCTTGGATCATCTTGAAAAGCTTCTTTAACCAACTTACTAAATCGATTAAATAGTGTGAGTAATTGTTCTACGTATTTCTCAGAATCCTAAAGTTAGAGAGGCAAAAATCAAATAAAAAAAAATGAGGCTCCACAGAATTCAGTGTGAGCTTACATTTAATTCCCTAATCTGTAATAACGTAGTATCCTCAAGCCTGCATTTTATGAATTTGCATTTTATCTTTATTCTCTATACTGAAGAGCTCTACAGCATGTAAGACTCAACATAGACTTTCAGGATAGTATTTCCAACATACAAACATATATACATAAAGAAAAGAATATGTAACTTTCAAATATTGTGTAACAATGTCTAAATAAAAAAGTTTTCAAGAACCAATAAAAGGTACATCCTAATTGCTGCAGTTACTCAGGCTTCCCAGACCCAGAGAAAAACATGATAAAAAGCTGAAGAAGAACAGCAGGGAAAAAACTTTTAACTTCCACACCAAACAACCACTCTCAGATTGAAAGCGAATTTACAATGTCATCAGGAAGTTAGAACTCTGACAAAAAAATAATTATGCCTTTTTAATTGAGATGCTAACATAATCCTACCATTTAGTATGCCAGGGACTTAATTTATAACCTTTTCACTGCAAATGGGATTCATGTTTTAAAGCTACAACTGAAATTGTAAGGAATAAAAAAATATTCTAAAGACATTTAAAACTTTCAGTTGGTCAAGATTTGATGTTTAAACATAAAATTTTCAAAAATTATTTCCATTCACATGCATGTCCCACAATTAGGGAGCATTTAATTTCTGCAAAGTTGTTTTTTCATTGTTACTTTATTAAAAAATAATGCACTTACAGTAGTAATAGTTTCAGCAGCCGCTACCATATCTGCAAGTCCAGCACTAACAATATGTTCTTCCAAGTCTTTTAGCATAGGCTCTATGCCATTTGGAACTTTATCCATCAGTGAAAACATTAAATGCAACTCTGAAAGATACAAATACTGATAAAGCCACCAGTTGAAGACCTGTATAAAACCCAAATATACTGCATTCTGCTAGGGATATCTCAAGTGGAATACTGAATATGTAAAGAACAGATAATCCAATAAACTCTCAAAAGGAAAAAAGTTTTGAATACTGTTCTAATTCTGGTACCACAAGGAGATTCTTCTGAAGGCAAAAAGAGGTACTTATTGCAACGTAATACTTGCTTATGCATATAATATCAGAAGCTTGAATAAAACCTCCTAAAGTCAATGGCAGTTTGGATTACGTCCAGGTTCTCAGTATAACTGCCTTAAAATCCCTGGCAAAAATAGGTGTCTCTCACTTGGAAGCCTACAGGAACCTATGCAGGTAATTGTATGCATTAAAGATTTTTTTTTTCCTAAATTAAAGCCAAACAGAGCTGTCTCTGTGTATCTTCCAATACCATCTACAATGTTTTGTTTTCATTAAAAGCATGCCAAATTCTGATGTAACCAAAACTAAGGTAAACAGCGTTTTTTCCTTTCTGTTTTCCCGAAGTTTATTTAGTTCTCCCCAAAGTTACCAGTTCAAAAACTGATATAGTTTATTTGTCTACATTTTGTGAAGGTATTTCAACACTGCTTAAAAAAAATAATAATAAAAAAGATACTGAAACATCAATAACCATCTTGACAAAGCTGTCCACAAAGGAACACCTGGATTAAGGCCACCAGAGTGTTTTAGAGACCACAGAGATTAGAACTAAACACAGCACAGGACTCTGCTTAATGATGCAAAATAAACTGATCATGCTTAGTTCCTCAACACTACATTTACTGTGAAAGGGGACAAAAGCCAGAGGCCCTGTCTTTGTTTTCTCCTCTGCAATACTTTTGTCAGCAACATCTACAAGATCCTGTCACCACTTAGGATGAAATATACGTTATCAACTTCTGTATCCCAACAACTGGTGCAGAACCAAATAGGAAAGCAATGCATAGAGGGGAAAAAAAAATCCTCTTAGAACATAGCAATGCAAATTAAAGAATGAAAACTACCATCAATCTTCAACAAGAACTTGCAACGCTACTGGAATCAACTCACATTGGGCTAAACCATGGGATTTTAGGAACCAGAAAAAAAATACAGTCAGAGATATTCTCAGTACAATTTAGATGTACTGTAGGTGATGGTAGCACTGTTTTACATAGAGTAAGTCCAAAAAGCTCCCTCAACTTTTACTGGATCTTTTCATTTGTACTTTAAAAAAGGGTGAGAGGGAGGAAGAGATGGTGGAAAAAAAGGAAACAACAAGACATATTAAAGGATTCTACATCTGTGTATGTGAACTAGTGATGGCATGAATAATTCCAGAAAAAAATTCAGTGCTTTTTCCTAGGAAATGGTGGCAAAGAAACACTTCAGTTGCATCCCTAAAACCGTAGGAACCCAAAAAACCTAGATTCTTCAAAGACAGACTTCAAAGTAACAAAACCAAAAGAAGCATTTTACTGGAATTTCTCCCAGAATATATTATGAAACTGAAAGGTAAAGAAATCCATATTGTAGTTGTTGGGGCACCTAAACAAGTTCTGCTTTCATTCTGTATTCACAAAAGCCAAGTGTACTTTTTATTTCTGTTATCAAGTCTTTCAAGAACAAAATTTAGGCCTCCCATCACCAAAACAATAAGCAAACAAAACTGCACTAAGGCAATTCTGAAGAACATTTGCAAGTTATGACATCTTTGATAGTTTTTAATTGGGAAACATTGGGCTCTCTTTCTTTTGCATGGCGTGTAACAATGTAACAGAGTATTTTACAGTAGTGCTCAGCTCATAGCCAATAAACCCAGCCCTTTTTTGTCACATGCTGTTCAATAAAGAAAACATCATTAAATTCTTTGGACCAAATAATATCAGAAAGACACATGCATAAGTAAAGTACAGCGGACTATACATACTATCAGATGTATACATTACTATGTATAGCTCCAGTTTTTAAATAACTTTTTAATCATCTGCACCTGCATCCTTCATTAAAACATTTTCAACAGCATAGGTAGGTCTAAGGGAAAAAATTTGAAAGAGATGCTTGAGTTCTTACATACTAAATGGAAGTATTTTGCAAGCAAGCAGTATCACAGGGCAGACGTAGCCACAAGGAAAGAGAGGACTGCGTGAATACTTCAACAAGTTTCCAAAGAAAGATGCTTTGGATGCTACAGATGAACGCTTCTGAAGCTCTGTATTTAAATAAGACTCCTGTATTCTCCCAAAGGCTGTAACACATACTCATAAGAAGTTTGGTGGCTTTCTAGATTTAGCTCTGGACTACTGCCAGAAATCATGCTGCTAAATGAACAGATCAGTATGACATAGTTTTGAGGTCAAATATTTTCTGAAATGCTAGCTTTATAAGTATTTTCTACACTGTTCTAAGTCATAAAATGGTTTTCACATTTGCATAGAAATGAAAACTTCATATAGACATTAGTAAATATTCCATGGCTGCAGGATACTGAGACTTCGAAAACCCCAAAACCCCAAAAAACAACTTGTGATTTCAGCTTTTTTTTTTTTTCTTTTCCATTTCGTTACTTGAATTATGACTTGTTAATGACTTACCTAGTTTGGTTTATCATACAGGACCAATACAAGACTTTTGAATCACATTAACGTCTCAATTTAGGGCAGCAGAGTTAAAAAAAAAACTTTTTAAAGTTTTCAAAAGGTACGCAGAGCTAACTTTCAATACTCACAGTGACATACTGGCTATAAAACCAGATGAAAAATGTATAGATTTTATTCATTGACCTATTGGTCCTGCACCAATAATCACAATAAGGAAAATTTCTCCCTGCTTTTCAGAAAAAAAGCTTGGTAAAGAGATGCTTCACTTTTTTTCCAAGGAAAGGGGGTAGTAGGAGTGGAATGAAGGGGGTGTTTGTATCTGAACTATTCAAATAGAAAATAAGACACATGCAACATCTACCAGAGTTGGTCAACATGAGGAAAATAAGCTCCAGGGAAAAAAAAAAAAAA